>SJYQ01001852.1:314468-328752 GCA_006410935.1 Redunca redunca | reverse complement strand
TTGAAAGCTAATTCTAATGCCATATTGAAAATAAATAATAGTAAAACATCCCTAAAAAATAAGAGCAATGAAGTTGAATATGTCTATAAAACATTATAACATTATAAAATGTCAAAATGAAAACAATGAGCAAATCTATTAATATACTATTCATCATATTAATAAAACTAAAAAGAAAGTTATAGGATCATCTCCATAGACCAATAAATCATAATAGAAAGTTGTATCATATGACAATCTATCTTTTAAAAATCATTTGCAACTTATGTCACAAGAAGCTAAACTTTCTTGTGTTAAAATACCTAGAGATCATAATGCAAAAGTAACAGCCCAAGAAAAATGACCAACATAAACAGAAAAAGGAAATGGCTCTCAATTATTTTTTAAAAGCGCCATCCATTTATTGTTAAGAAAAATACAAATTAAAGTTAAACTGAAATGCAGTGGACTCGAACGTGGGCAGACTCTGGGAGATGATAGCGGACAAGGAGGCCTGGCATACTGCAGTCCACAGGGTCACAAAAAGTCAGACATAAACTTGTGACTGAACAACAACAAATAACCATTGCCCACCTCTTAAAGTGGCAAAAATTCAAAAGTTTTATTAAGAACTCTATTGATATTAACACATTTTATAAGTTACTGTCATGTATTCTTGTTGGAATACGTGTTATAGATGCACCCCTCTAGAGAACAAATGAATAACAGTTGTGGAATGCAAATACATATACTCTTTGACCTGAAAAATTTATGTCTGGGAGTTTAGCTCTCCAGAAGAACTTGTCTAAGTATGAAGTGAATTATGCATAAGTATAGTCATTGTACGAAGGAGGCGATGGCATCCCACACCAGTACTCTTGCCTGGAAAATCCCATGGACGGAAAAGCCTGGTGGGCCGCAGTCCATGGGGTCGCGAAGAGTCGGACACAACTGAGCAACCTCACTTTCACTTTTCATTTTCATGCATTGGAGAGGGAAATGACAGCCAACTCCAGTGTTCTTGCCTGGAGAATCCCAGGGACGGCGGAGCCTGGTGGGCTGTTGTCTATGGGGTCGCACAGAGTTGGACACGACTGAAGTGACTTAGCAGCAGCAGCAGCAGCAGCAGCAGCATAGTCATTGTATAACTTTCAGTAATAATCGAAGATTGAAAATAGCCTAAACTCTCTTCAATAAAAGACTAGTTTTATAAATTATGGTAAACCTATATTGTAAAATCTCATATAGTCCTTACGTCAGAAGTGAATAAGAGCATTCTGTGTCTTGAAAGGGAATGATTACAAGAGACCAGAAACCAAAAATAAAGATATATTAGGATAGGACATATAGTATTTTTATGAACTAAATAATTAACTTTTTAATTTTTTCTTCCTCAACTAGAATGTTAGTTCATGAGATCAGGGACTGGCTCTTAATGTTTGTAGAGGAGTGTTTTTAATGTGAATGATGTGAGGCGTGATAAATGGTTGATAGGGGAAGCATGAGTTAGGACAGCCGAACCAGGGTGGTGATGGTCAGGGGAGGCTCTGATGAGCAAAAGAATGTGTATATTTCAGCATAGAGAAAGGAAAGAGTGTTCCAGATAATCAAAAAAACATGTTCAAAGACTGTACACATATATAGACTAGGAGGGGAAATTTCCCACCACCTTCCTTTCCCACTCTTATTTTTTTCTTTTTATACAGGTGGATTTTAAATGAATCTTCTGATTTTTAAATTTGGTTTACTAAGTTTCTAGATGTGCACTTAATATTCAACTTTGGAACTGTTGTCAAATGATTTTTCCAGAATAAAACACTAAGCTTACCAGAAAATTTATAGTCCATTTTAGGTTCTAATCCTTCTTTGTATGATACTTCTCAGTCCAGTTCTGTTGCTCAGTCATGTCCGACTCTTTGAGAACACATTCACTGCAGCATGCCAGGCTTCCCTGTCCATCACCAACTCTTGGAGGTTGCTCAAACTCATGTCAGTTGAGTCAGTGATGCTGTCCAACCATCTCAACCTTTGTCATCCCTTTCTCTTCTTGCCTTCAATCTTTCCCAGCATTGGGGTCTTTTTCAATGAGTCAGTTCTTCATATCAGGTGGACAAAGGGTTGGAGCTTCAGCATCAGTCCTTCCAATAAATATTCAAGACTGATTTCCTTTAGTATTGATTGATTTGATCTCCTTGCAATCCAAGGGACTCTCAAGAGTCTTCTCCAACACACAGTTCAAAAGCATCAATTCTTAGGCATTCAACTTTCTTTATGGTCCAACTCACATCTATACATGATTACTGGAAAACTCATAGCTTTGAATAGACAAATCCTTGTCGACAAAGTAACGTCTCTGCTTTTTAACATGCTGTCTAGGTTGGTCATAGCTTTTGTTTCAAGGAGTAGGCGTCTTTTAATTTCATGACTGCAGTCACCATCTGCAGTGATTTTGGAGCCCAAGAAAATGAGTCTCTCACTGTGTCCATTGTTTCCCCATCTATTTTCCATGAAGTGATGGGTCAGATGCCATGATCTTCATTTTTTGAATGTTGAGTTTTAGTGATATTTATAAATGTGATATTTATAAATAAATAAATAGTTTTTATACTATCTATATTATGCTATTTATAAATAAATAAGTAGTGATGTTTATAAGTAAAATTATATTTTTAGTCAGGTATTAATTGCAAGTTTCCCTTGTTTGAAAAATCTGTCTTCAGGGATAATGGACTGACATAATATTGTTTGGAAAAAATATTTGGGCTGGTAAAAGAGAAAAACTTTGAGGGCTTTAATTAAAATTTTTCTCATCATTTACAAATATTTTCCTAGACTTTCTTATCCATAGTGAATCAAATTTTATTGTGTTAGGTTCATTTGTTAGGTGGAAAGCACCAAAAGATATATATAGTACCCAAACTCCTTTTAGCTTTGAGTTCCAGGACAAGATTTTGAAACTTATACAGAGTTGGTAGTCTTTAAAAGCCAAGGCTTCTGACTTGCAATATATAGACATTTTTGAATTCTGATTATCACATATCATATCATAGCCCAGCATAAAGTTTACGCTGTGAACAGCAAAAAGAAAAGAGAATGGAAGAAACAATAAGTATTTCTTCCATTTCCTGTTTCCCATGATCAAAATAATGTTCTGAATGCTGAGGAATGAGAAGCTTCAGAATGGGAAGAGAAAGACTGGATTCATACTCCTAATACAGAACCGGCTACACTCCCTGCCCCAGGTTAACTTCTAGGGGATAGGAGTTGGGACGGTTGAGAATCAGTGGGAACTCCAGATATATTCAGGGGGATCTATAGATAGAAAATTCTTGCAACATATTCCCTCAGACCTACTAGGCAATACAACCATTTGTAAGAATTCTTCCAGGCCAGTTTCATGCTGTAGTTTTCATATAAAAATGTTAGCAGAATGGACCTGTGATAGCACTTTTACTTATAATTTAGGATCATGTTAACTCAAGAGACCCAAGGTAGTATCCTGAAATTCCAGTGCCCGCAGAGAAGGGAATTGAAGGGACTAAGAGATTCAGTATTCCCAGTGGAACTTGAGATAAAAGGCATATTGTCATGATAGTTCCATAAACATCTTGGAGGGTGCAGTAGTAATGGAAGCAGATGACCAAGGGTGTGCCAGGCACAATTTAATGGATTCAGGAGTTGTCTGTGGACTGGATCTCTCTCTTTTATCTATATCTGTGTACCTCACTCACCTTTGCAATCATAAATGGTATCCTAAGGAGAAAAGGACAAAAAACAAAACAAACAAACAAACAAAAACTCTGAACAGACAGAGCTTAAACTCTGAAATTACTGAGAAAAATAACAAAAGTCACTAAGTATACCTCCAAGTTACAAGATTGAATTTTCTGCATCAAATGAGTTGATAGATGAAAATAAAGAAAATTACTTGTGTACCTGTTTATAACCTGATGACATTTACAACTTTTAAAACAATTATCAAATTTCTGATGACAACTGGAATCAATAATAAAATGAAAAATATATTTGTCAAAGCTTTCACATGCTTTGTATTAAGTATTCCAAATCAGAACATATCTTAAGTTAATTTGAACATGTAACTGAGCTATACCAATGAGATAAAGTGAATGGAAAGCAAAATAACTGTGCAGTTTGTTTGAGGTACTTATATTTATCATAATGTGAATTTATTGAAAACTTATTCTTTCAGCCAGTAGGGAACTATGCTGTGTACTGAGGGGAACTCAATATCATCCTTTCTATTGAGACTAAGATTATGGTTGCATTAAAAAAGGAATTAAGAAAGGAGTTTTAGCTTGAATGAATTAGATTTATTCATTATTATTAATATAGAGGCATTGATTATTGTTTTATTACTTTTTTCTTTTGAAAGAGAAGAAAAATACTACAGTTTGTTTATGAAAATTTCTGTAGTTACAAATTAAAAATCAATGTATAAGCAGTTTTGCACATAAAGCTTTCTGTTGGAAATGAATTCAAAATTTTCCTCTTGGCAATATGCTTTTTAAAAATCTGGGGCAAATACAGTGGCTGTGAAATAGGGTCATAAAAAATTGCAATTTTTCCGATTTTTTTTTCAATGGCTTCAAAATAAACATTGGGAGAATACTTCAATACTTTTTTTTAATTTAGCAACTTTTCTTTCACTTTTCTGTATTTATTAAAAGGCTAGATATTTGTCATTTTTGCTTGTGTAGTGCTAGTAAAAAATTCAAGAGTATGAATTATGATTGCTGGTTATATCTGACAGAAACATCAAAGACCTAGTGTATGAACATGGTATCACAGGAGGAAATAATAGCCAATGCTTAAAAGTACTCATGGGAGAAGGCAATGGCACCCCACTCCAGTACTTTTGCCTGGAGAATCCCAAAGTTGGAGGAGCCTGATAGGCTGTAGTACATGGGGTCGCTAAGAGTTGGACATGACTGAGCAACTTCACTTTCACTTTTCACTTTCATGCATTGGAGAAGGAAATGGCAACCCACTCCAGTGTTCTTGCCTGGGGAATCCCAGGGACCGGGGAGCCTTGTGGGCTGCCAACTATGGGGTCGCACAGAGTTGGACATGACCGAAGTGACTTAGCAGCAGCAAAATTACTGATGACATATTCATTTCCCAAATCTGAAAAGAATAAGTAGGGAAAATGTGTTCTTCTTTAGAGAAAAAAATACTTGGATCTGATTCTGTAACAGAAAAGGCATCATTTTTATGCTTTATTTACTGAATCCATAAAAGTACTTAAAATTTTTATCTGAAAAAGTACAAATATAATATTTTAATTGTTTCCAAGTTGCCTCATTATTTGATGATGATATGCCCCTTTTGAATTTATTCACTAATTAAGTTGTGTTTTACTATCCAGTGGCTTGGTCTTCCCAGGAGGCTTAGTGGTAAAGAATCCACCTGCAATGAAAGAAACATTGGCTCGATCCCTGGGTTGAGAAGATCCGCTGGAGAAGGAAATGGCAACGTACTCCAGTAGCCTTGCCTGGGAAATCCCATGGACAGAGGAGCCTGGCCGACTACAGTCCATGGGTTGCAAAAGAGTCAGACACAACTTAGAATAAGCAACAGTAATCCAGTGGCTTATTCCAAAAGACTAGTCCCAGTGGAGATTCTAATTCTTTATCATCCATCATCCTCAGCCCCTACATCTATGTCACTTCTGGATGAAAATTATATAATCCTATATAACATTTCAGAGTGGTCTAGCTAATCGGATTATCTGTTCTCATGCCAACAGGAAATCCTATTCAAAAGACATGGTTGGACAAAGCTTTTGCATAGTGAACTGCTAAGGAAAAAAGGGCAGAAATGAAGACATTTTTGCTGGAAAAGTGGGCAAGATTGTCTCAGTCACCTTAGTTAATCTGCAACAACATACTGAGGTAGGTATTGTTTCTCTCATTTTATGTTTGAAAAAAGTAAGGCTTACAGAGTTTGAGTGACCATCTAAAGAAACATGGCTAGTTAAGCCCATATCCTGCCCAGTAAGGGAGCAGGAACACTGACCCGCAGTTAGAAACTGTGTTTGATACACATCCTCAGAAGGAAGTTGAAGGAGGGAGTTCAAACCAAGTATCTTAACGAACCAATAAGCTAGTAGAACCTGAGATCATCAGTTCCTAGAAGCTGAGCAGAAGAGCAGAAACTAAAAGTAGAATAGAGTAGCCTCGACTAGAGTAGAGTAAAATAGTTTAATGGAAGTTACCATGAAGCTAGAGTTGATGCTTTTAATAAGTGACTCATTTCTGTCATTTATAGTACTAATTAAATCACATTAAAAAACAATCAGGCTTATTAGAATTTTCCTATATTTCAATCATTAATTCTTCAAAAGTAGTTTATGACACATCTTGCTAGAAGAAAAAGATAGAAATAGTAGAGTGAACTAAAATAGAAATGGTTCTTTCCCACAAAAAGCTTAAAGTCTTTGGGTATGGGTGTGAAGCTAATTAAACAAATATTAATTCAACAAAGGGTGGGTGCATAGTCCCCCATCTTTGCCTCATGGTGTTCATGACATTATGAGGCTCACCATTAAGAACTGTGGGTGGGACCTGTGACTTTTCATCAATAATAATGAATTCAGGTGAAATAACAAAGTGGAAAGAACTGAGAGAGGGAAAATGGACCAAAACCTAGACGTTTGATAGTAAACAAGAGCTAAAAAAGGCCGAGTTGTTGACAGATTTTGTTAGAAGTGAGATACTGAGTGGATTTAAATACTGAAAAAATGAAATTAGAGACTCAGAAAGGGTGAGGAGTTTCAGTTTCATCAACCTGGTTATTGAACTCATTAAGAGAAGCAGAGTAAGAGAAACAGAAGAAAGAAAACAATGGCTCTTTATAGAGGCTTTTTATACCATAATTCCCTAATAATTATCACTCTGGGTCCAAGTGCTTCAGAGCCGGAGGATCAAATGTATGGAAGGAAAGTCTAATATCTAGATGTGACAGTAACATCATTGAATTCTGTTACCAAAGCAATAACTTGAAGAAAATATTCATCAGAAGAATTCAACAAACCATAATGCAAACACTCTTACAATTATGAAAAAATAGGATGGAGGAGATATTCCATGTTGTATGTGCTTCAGAGTCCTGAAGTCAGTAGTAGTTAATTTTCTCTGTTGCTGATTTTTCATATGATCCTTTTCTTCACTGAATATTTATTCTGGTATAAAATATTAATAATTGTCATTCTTGTAATCATTTGTAGTATAAATAATCTTAATGAAATTCTGTTATTTCGATGAAAATAATTGCAGCTTTCTAAATTTAATACTTTTACATGATAAAAAAATAATAATTTAAATGGCGTATTACAACAAGAGAATGACACTTTGTCTTATTAAAATTTCTTTTTACCCTTAATTCCTTGTGAAGTAAAAAGTCTTAGAATCTCTTCTTTACTTTCTGAATATTCTGAATATTTTCATCATAAACACCATCAATGATATATTTTTAATATAAGAGCCCATACTCATATAACTTTCACCATAACTAGATTAAAATTTTGAAAATCATTGTTAATTTAAATAAGAAAAGGAAAATATTTTTATTAAGATGTTTGAGAGATAAAGTATTTTCCCCATATTATTTTCCAAATAATAAAAATGAACAATGTGAAAACAAGTGATTGACTGTCCTCAAACCTTAAGCAAAGATCTTGTAAAAATACTCAAAGAGAGCTTGACTTAGGAATATGTGGGTTCTTCCTGATTTAGGTTCTCAGAAGTTGTTTTGTTAATTTTGAGAGCAACAAAAACAAATGCTAATTGAGATTTCATTATGAGTCAGACATAGTTCTAAACAATCACTTAATCTTCAAAAGAATCATATGATGTAGATAGTGTTATCATCCTCAGTATACAAATGAGAAAACTGAGGTTCCAAGACTCTATATAAATAGTCAAAGATAATACAATTATTGGCCCTTGAAGCCCAAAATGTAGATATGGACCATCATGACCAAGTATATTCATAAACGTATGCAAAATCACCCGAGACAGTTGTTTTTTTTAAATTCATCAGAGATTCTTTAAAAAAAAAGCAATATTCCTTAGATTACTTAAATACTACGCTTGGGGTTCTGACCTAGCAAAACACCAGGCTAGATGACAGCCGCATTCTATTTATATACAATCTTTCTCCTGAAAAAAAAAAAAATTATTCCTTCTGATCTTCGATAATCTCTGTAGTCATTTCCTTTTCTTCAAAATGTGTGAACCTATGGAACTAATACAGTGACTCTGAATAAGCATATCAATCATATATTGCACCTTGAAGCCTCGACAAATGAAATGGGGACTGTTTAAAGTCAATAAAGAAATGATTATTTCAAAGAATACTTATTCAAATTCAAAATAGATTTCAAAAAACCTTGGGGAAAGTTAAATTCGTTTTAAGACCCTCACTACTTGGAATACAGGAAAGGTAAATCAAAATGCAAAGGAAATGTAATATAAATGAAACTTTAGCATGAATTCTAATAAGCAAATATTCTAAAGCTAATGAAGTAAAATTAAAAACCATTAAATTAGGTTATAAGTAGCTATTATCACAACAGACTCATAAATCATATCTATGAGCTGAATATGAATAATAATTAAGATGCTACCTTATCATACTTGGATAGAAATTTTAATCTCTTGCCATCAAAAATTAAAAATCAAACAGGGAGTTAATTTACTTGGAATGAAGATATTAGCAGAATTTTGAGAGAAGTTGTTGGAAGAGATCCAATAAATAATAAAAAAGTAAAGATTTTAATAGGATTTTTGTTCTTTGAACATCATAAATTTCCTAAAAAGATTTTCAAATAAGTATTATCAAATGGAAAGCAGCACTTATAATAGAGGCATCTTTGAGACGTGATATTCAGATTCAGTAAGAGGAAGCCACCAGGGATCCACTGAATATGATTTTGGATGCTAAGAGTTATAAAATGAAATATCCAAACGCTCCTTGATCTCCTTAGCAAGCCTTTAATGGCAGAATCTCCAGTATGAATCCCTAAATATTTCATGCACTGAATTAATTTAAATTATTCTGCAAGCCCCTTACCTCTCCTCACCCCATAACTCACCAAAACTAAACAAAACAACTTATCCCAGTTTTCCTGACTTCTGTTAAAAATGCAATTAATCATTGGAACACAATCCAACATATAAAGAAATTAGATCACAGTCTTTTCTAAGAAAGTATATTTGCATAAAAACTGCTTTCATAATGTCCTTTATTTGGCAGTTTATTACCATACATTTAATAATTTAAGTCTGTGCTTAGAAATATAAACTTGATTGGGAGCAGGTTTCTTCTTCTTTCCCCTTTCCTTTTCATCTTCTCTTCCCTTTTCTTCATTTCTTTTCCCTACCCTTCCACCCCTCTTCTCTTATTTTTCTTTCTCTCTTTTGTCTTTTGAGATCACAAGTTAGAACTAAATACAATTGTCTTATTGCTTACATGACTTCAGAAAATGTGTTGAATCAACAAAACTGTTACAGCATTACAAAAAATAGAAGATTTGGGGCACAGCGTTTGTTTATTTTTTAAACAAAATCTGTAATAGCAATTGCAGATAAGTTTGAATGCCTGTCATATCCTAATGTCCTCTATAAGTTAGTGTGTGTGTGTGTTAGGCACTCAGCCATGTCTGACTCTTTGTAACCCCATGGACTATAGCCCACCAGGCTCCTCAATCTGTGGAATTCTCCAGGCAAGAATACTGTAGTGGGCTGCAGTTTCTTCACCTGTATAAGCTAACCTCAAGTGAAAGTGTAGTGCTTAAAATCCTCATCAAATAATCAAGTTTCACAGAATCAAAAGTTCCTCAAAGGTTGTTTTATTCAGGATATAATGAGGAATTTATTCATTCAGGACATAATGAGAAATTTATTCATTCAAGACATAATGAGAAATTTATTCATTCACATCGGTTTTATATAGTCTTAATTTTCATAATAAAATTTTTTGGCAGCTGAACTTTAAGAAATGGGAATAGGGCACTCTTTTATACTTGAGAAAAGGCAAAGATGAGAAGATTACAGTAAAGTTTGTTACAAATTTGTCTCAACTTACTGGGCTTTACTGTATCCACCTATTACAAAAAAAAAAAAAGGAAGGGAAGAGGGTCATCAGACTCATCAATATCCATAGGTTTCCATTAAACTGGTTTTAGTTTCTGAGTTATCTTTATCAGCAGATTGCCTTTTTCAAAGCTTCATATTTATTCCTGGAGAATCAGAGTTTAAAAAGTGGAACTGAATCTTAGAGATGTCCAGGCGTAACTATTTATTTTTCCCATAATTAAACCAAGACCTGGAAAGGTGTTGGGACTTGAGCCCCTTTGTTTTTAAGATAAAAATCAAAACTTCTAACTTGAAACACAAGGACCTCAATGATCCTGCCTAGAACACCCCACCACTACCTGTTCCCTTTCAGTCTGATTAAAAGTTAGGATTTCTCCAGTCAGTTCATGTATCACCTCCTCAGCAAAAGGTTTCTCCAATTTCTCTCTCTCTTTTCCCTGTTACACTGAATGATAAATTCCAGAAGATATTTCTGAATTCCCAGTGTTTTCATACTTCTTTCCCTAGTAGATGCTCAAGCAATATGTTTGTAGTTGATAAATGAAACAATGGTATGCCATTTGAGTAACCTAGCATCATTTGAACAGACATCAGTCTTTAATTCTCCCCTCATTCCTGTCCCTCTAGCCAGTCTTTTCTCTATGTGCTCCCAGTTCAGCCAGTCAGTTCATTTGCTCAGTCATGTCTAACTCTTTGTGACCCCATGTACTGCAGCATGCCAGGCTTCTCTGTCCATGGGGATTCTCCAGGCAAGAATGCTGGACTGGGCTTCCGTGCCCTTCCTCAGGGTATCTTCCCAACCCAGGGATGGAACCCAGGTCTTCTGCATTGCAGGCGGACTCTTTCCCGTCGGCGTCTTCAGGGAAGCCCTAGAAGCCTACGTCTCATCACCTCCTCTGCTGCTCCCCTGCTTTAAACTGTTGTCGCTGCCTGTCTTCTTTCCTCAGTGGCTCCACAGCAGGTTTTCCAAAGTCCACATTACCCTCTTACTACCTGTTCCCAAGAAAGCCACCGGAACGATCATTTTAAATTTGCTATATCATGCCACTTTTCAGGCAAAATAGGAATGGATCCCAAGTCTTTACATTGCCTCATAAGGATCTGGATTTCCTGGACCATTTTGTCTCACTAATATACAGTTTGCTCAGTCTGCTCCAGCCATGCTGGCTTTCTCAACACACTCTTGTCTTTGAGCTTTTGATAAATACTCCCACTGCCTGGAACCCTCTTCACTAAATAATTGTTTGGCACACTCTTTACCTCCTTCACCTCTTCATCCATATCATATTTCCCAATGATGAGCCTTCTTGAATGCCTTTTGAATACTGTGCATGGCCAAGTTTTCCAGATTATTCTTATACCCTTTTTTCTGTCCTGCTTTCCCAATTATCCATAGGACTTATCAATTTTAAATGTATCATGCAATTTGCTTTGTACATAATCCGTCTGTCCTTAATGGAATGTAAGCTCTATAAGAGGAAGGATTCTGTGCTTTATATATCCGTATATCCCAAAGATTTTTATTTTTAATGCCTGGACTATAGTAGATGTTCAATAAATGTTTCTTTAATCAATGTAAATGTGGTACAGGGACATAATTCAGCCATGCCTGAAAGGATTATAAGTCAAAATTTTTCCATAATGTTCAGTCACAATATTAACTTCTTTTCATATACAATTATATACTTTTTTTTCCTGTCTTTCTTTTTAGTTATTCCAAGTTACTCTATCTCACATGCTAGTAAAGTAATGCTTAAAATTCTCCAAGCCAGGCTTCAGCAATACATGAACCGTGAACTTCAAGATGTTCAAGCTAGTTTAGAAAAGGCAGAGGAGCCAGAGATCAAATTGCCAACATCCGCTGGATCATTGAAAAAGCAAGAGAGTTCCAGAAAAACATCTATTTCTACTTTATTGACTATGCCAAGCCTTTGACTGTGTGGATCACAATAAACTGTGGAAAATTCTGAAAGAGATGGGAATACCAGACCACTTGATCTGCCTCTTGAGAAATCTGTATGCAGGTCAGGAAGCAACAGTTAGAACTGGACATGGAACAACACACTGGTTCCAAATAGGAAAAGGAGTACATCAAGGCTGTATATTGTCACCCTGCTTATTTAACTTCTATGCAGAGTACATCATGAGAAATGCTGGGCTGGAAGAAGCACAAGCTGAAATCAAGATTGCTGGGAGAAATATCAATAACCTCAGATATGCAGATGACACCACCCTTATGGCAGAAAGTGAAGAAGAGCTAAAGAACCTCTTGATGAAAGTGAAAGTGGAGAGTGAAAAGTTGGCTTAAAGCTGAACATTCAGAAAACTAAGATCATGGCATCTGGTTCTATCACTTCATGGCAAATAGACGGGGAAACAGTGGAAACAGTCGCTGACTTAATTTTTCTGGGCTCCAAAATCACTGCAGGTGGTGATTGTGGCCATGAAATTAAAGGACTCTTACTCCTTGGAAGGAAAGTTATGACCAACCTAGACAGCATATTAAAAAGCAAAGACATTGCTTTGCCAACAAAGGTCCATCTAGTCAAGGCTATGGTTTTTCCAGTGGTCATGTATGGATGTGACAGTTGGACTATAAAGAAAGCTGAGCACCGAAGAATTGATGCTTTTAAACTGTGGTGTTGGAGAAGACTCTTGAGAGTCCCTGGACTGCAAGGAGAGCCAATCAGTCTATCCTAAAGGAGATCAGTCCTGGGTGTTCGTTGTAAGGACTGATGTTGAAGCTGAAACTCCAATACTTTGGCCACCTGATGCGAAGAGCTGACTCATTTGAAAAGACCCTAATACTGGGAAAGATTGAGGGCAGGAGGAGAAAGGGACGAAAGAGGATGAGATGGTTGGATGGCATCACCGAGTTGATGGACATGGGTTTGGGTGGACTCTGGGAGTCAGTGACAGACAGGGAGCCCTGGCATGCTGTGGTTCATGGGTTCGCAAAGAGTCGGACACGACTGAGTGACTGAACTAAACTGAACTGAACTGACTGAAGCTCTATCACTCTATAATCGGCCAAGGTGTTTCTTCCGCCTCCACTGACAGTCTTTTCTAAGAAGCAATCCAGTTGGATGCCAAATGCAAACAAGGGTGGGTTTGAGCAACTCTGCCTTCAGGGAAGTAAGATCAGTGGGTATGACATGAGCATGGTTGCACAGTACATAAGTATCCCAGTAAATTTTTAGGTCATCTCTCACAGGGAAGCATTAATATTGCTAAGCTACCATGCAGAAGAAGAAAGGCTTGGGAAAGAGGAACAAAATTGCTAAAGTTCAAGTTGATATTAGCATGGGAAAGGTAGAGCTACTGTATAGGAATGAGGATCAGGGAAAGCAGTAGATGTAAACTATAACAAACTACAAAAACAGAAGCTCAACTAAAAAAAAGAGAAGGAGCAGTGAGAATCTAAATCTAAGCAGTTAGTAAAGAGCATATTTGAAGGAAAAGTAAACTTATGGCTAAGTGATAGAACAGATTCAAAGGTGCTAATGACGATGAAAATCTTGACAAAATGGGATGTTTCAGCTTGTGAATTGTGCATTCATTCCTTGTCAGCAATGAGTTTCCAAGCATGACTATTTCAAGACTCAATATGGCCATAACATTAGATAGGTAAATATTGCCAGCTCACTCCTAGTAAAGAAGGTCTTTATCAATTCTTAATTTGTTAAAAAAAATAAATTAAAAAAAGTATTTACAATTGCTCTGCTCTGTTCTAAGTCAACTGATTTAACGCTGCTTTGGAAAGGAGTTTGAGGAGTTATGGGGATTCAACTTTTTTTCATCTACTCATTTGCCCAATCACATGGAAATATCATTATGAGAGAGTGCTTTACTTGGTTCTGATACATATTCAATTACATCTTCAAATCTTACTCAAAAGGCTTGTTAAAATATGTCCAGTGAGCTAACAGTATGATAAACATAGTTATAAAAATTCCTGATATTGTAAATTTTGGTTATTGAAAACTGTTTCCTGAAGATTCAGAATAGTATGTTGTCCTTACATGAGCTAAATCAATATTTTATTGGTGTGAATGCTTCATTAACTAAATTATTCTGCTTACCATTTCTTGAAATCTACTATTATTTTAAAATATTGGTTGATAATCCTCTATGGTGATATTGATGCTAAAATCATAAAACACATCAAGATTTCTGAAATTAGGACT
>SJYQ01001852.1:282642-294027 GCA_006410935.1 Redunca redunca | reverse complement strand
AGTTCACTCTATAGATCTGAGTCTCTTTTGTTGTCTCGCATACAGGGTCATCANTCTAAATTCCATACATATGCGTTAGTATACTGTATTGGTGTTTTTCTTTCTGGCTTACTTCACTCTG
The DNA here is from genome assembly GCA_006410935.1 of Redunca redunca. NCBI lineage: Eukaryota > Metazoa > Chordata > Mammalia > Artiodactyla > Bovidae > Redunca > Redunca redunca. The sequence goes on along the minus strand of SJYQ01001852.1, from coordinate 293,906 downwards.
TATAATCGGTTCCAGTTCCATCCATCTCCTATGACCCAGCAATCCCACTGCTGGGCATACACACTGAGGAAACCAGAATAGAAAGAGACACATGTACCCCAATGTTCATTGCAGCACTGTTTATAATAGCCAGAACATGGAAACAACCGAGATGTCCATCAGCAGATGAATGGATAAGAAAGCTGTGGTACATATACACAATGGAGTATTACTCAGCCATTTAAAAGAATACATTTGTCTGTCTTTTTCAAATCCTGGAATCTGATATTAAGTGAGGGGTCAATACACCTGTGACAGAATGAAATTTCAAGAGTACTCTAACTCAGCTACCATTAAAGGGTTCAGTGGACTTTCTATTGAAATTCTCCCCAGTGTCATGCAGATTAGCTTCCCAATCATGTAGAAGTTGGTGAGTTCATTTAATTAGAGAGAGGGCTCCTGCAAACACATCTAAAAGCCCCAAAGAGCTGCTAACAGGAATGGCAATGACACTGTCAATGGTGAGAGCTGTTACCAGTGGAACTACCTAAGAGACCCATCAGAAGGAGACCCCTCAGTGTCTCCGGGCACCTGTTAAAGAGAGCAGTTGGAAGGAGTGTGTTTGAAGTTCTGAGTTGGGGTACTGATGAATGCTGTCACTGACAGAATCTTATTCAGCAATAATTCTGATTCTTATCCTTGATATCTAGGGCAAAGTAAAAACTGTGGTTTTCAACATTCTCTAAACTGAAGAGAGGATCATGCAACCCTGAAGACAGGGGCCTCAGTTTCCCAAGGGAAAATAACCAAGAAAGAGGGCTGTAAATATTTTCTTAGACTTTCCAAATGTTGAGACTGCTTTGTCATTACACATTAAGTTTGCCGATGTAAAAGGAGAAAATATAGTGGAAAGAGAGGTATGGAGCCAGACTCCAGTTTCCCAGATGGCTAAGTCAGCTTGAACAAGTGCTTAACTTCTCTCAGACTCAGTTTCCCTCAGTGAAACATGGCAAAAGCTCCCTGTTAGCATAGCTGGGAATATTGTAAATATTACATCCCAAGTACCTAAAGCACAGTAAGCCATCAGCAGCACCTAGTATTATAGACCTTTGTACAAAGCACTATTGCAGAAACTAGATTCATCCTTTTAGCCTGACTTTTTAAAAAGTAAAGATTGATGAGATTGGCAAATCCAGAGATGAGAAATAAAAAGTAGGAGTATTGGGAGCATTTTGCTAATGAAATTTAAGTTTCAGGGGGAGGGGCGGTGTCCGTTAAGAAGGTCTGAGACAGAGCTAAGAGCTACCAGCTACTTGGGCAGGAAAAGTAAAGGATTTGAGAGAGAGGGAAAGAGAAAAACCCTTCAGACTCTAAAGTGTGTAATTTGCAGGTAAATATGTCTTACTACCTAACAGAGTGTGCTTTCAAGAGTAAATTTCAGCTATTTCTTTTACCAGAAAAAAAACAGCTATTGTCTCCTCTATTTATTGTCAGAAGTAAGTGCAAAACCAAAGAAGAAAAATAAAACAAATTGAGTAATACTGTTCTCTTCTAGAGTCTTTCTCCAGCTGGCAAGGTTCTCATACAAAATATAGTTTGTTTGATTTATTTTGGATACCCAAGATGGAAAAATAGCTCAAGGTAATTTTTCAAGCTTAATTTAGCTCATTTAATGTTTAATAACTTAATGGAGTTGTCTGCATGCCCTAAGTATGTCAAAGAGTAGAAATGGAAAAAGTTCTTGAAAAAGAACTCAAATTTTACAGCAAGTATTTTGATTTTGATAAAGTAATTAACCATTATAAGTAATTCTTCAGAATTTTCTGATTCTAATTAAATGGGAGCATAGTTATGCTTTTTATGCAATATGTGATCCATAAAACAGCCTAATCCATCCTTATTGATATACACATTTATCCATTCACTGACCAAACAGGTATGCATTTAATGATAAGTAATTATGTATATGAAAAGCACCAGTATGAGCCTGTGAAGTTTGTAAGGTCTACCTTCAATCAGTCACTGAACATTCTACTTACAAAGCTTCCTAAATTTTATAGATATGCATATAAATAATTACAAGATAGTGCAAAATGGGACCAGTGATACATTTTCTATCATGCTATGAAAATACAACAGGAAGATAGATTTAGCCTGACACAGAGGAATGAGAAAAATTTTATGACAAAGATCAAGGATCGCCACCTCATGTTTCTACAGGAGTTAGTCAAGAAATATTGTGAGTTGAGCCTATAAGAAATACTCCCCTTTACTCATTTTTGTAAGAATGCTACAGTGTAAGTAGAAATATATTTGCCAGCTGTCACTCTGCGTCAGTGCTGAGGTCAGTAGGTAGAAATGGGAGTTGTGTTGAAGAACTAAAGTTCCATCTGGTGGGCAGAGCTATGACTGTCTTACCACTTGTTATCCTAGGGTAAAGATGGTCTAATGTTGCCAAACATGTCACTTTTCAGAAGGTATTTAAAACTAGGAGTTTTTATATGAAATCTTTTGATCTGTCACTATTGGCATGTGATTAAAATTTTTTAATATACCACATTTGCATATACAAAGAAGGTCAGCAATTCTCTAGGACCAGTCATAACCTGTGAAGCAGACAGTGGTTGAGCTGGGATAGAGGAATAGAATCTTCATATGTGGAAGTTCTAAGAGTAAGGAAAACTAAGAATAAAGGCATGGCAATAGTGTGACATCTGTACAGAAAACATGTGAAACATTTGGTTTAGCTTAAATATAATTTTTTGAAGGAGAGCAGAGGAAATACAATATTAAATTAAGTATATACACAATTATAAAAAGGCTAAAATGTTTTGAACTACATTCTACAAATGGTAGAAGAGTGATGGGCATCATGTGAGAAAAATGAGGCAAGGGATCAAATAGGAGACACCAGGACCTAATCACAACCTTCCCAATAATGGGTAGTTACTTTTCAGGTGAGTGGAAACCTTTAACCTTTACATATCTGTTTTATCTACCTATCCTGTTATACAATGATTTTAAAGCAACTATTTAATTTATCTATCATGTGGCAATGTGCTCTATATCGAAGAAAGCACCGTTTTGATTAGAAATGAAAGTATACTCTTCCCTAATATGGTTTTCTAGTGATTACTATGTCAATCTGAATGCTCATTTTCTCAACCATATTTGCTTATATTATTAAGTACATGCTGAACTTGATAATATTGCAAAGAAGTTTATGGAATAATTCTTAAAGACATCATTCTTTAATTTCTTCCCTTAAATATAGTTTTTATAGACAATGTTATAGTTATCCTCATTGCTCACCGCCTTACTTAAGATAATTTCCTAAGAAAATGAACATTGCCTTCTCAGCTCAATCTTTGATTTTGTTTGCATTCATAATTTACCCAATTAAATAAGGATAACATGAAGAAGGACATTAAGAGAAATATCACATTTTATTGGGGAATTTTTTTTCCTGTTTAAAGATCTTTTGAAATTCCACCTACATTGATTGCCATGAAACACACATTTTTCTTTCCATTCTTATGGTGGTTAGCGATTAAATTAAAATGTATGTGTACATTTCATGTTGAAACACTTTCATTTTTCAGCTTAACAAAGACTTAAATCACCCTTCCTTTGTTTATCAAGTGGCTAAAAAACATAGATCTTAAACCACTGCAATATTTTTGCCTGGAGAATCCCATGGACAGAGGAGCCTGGCAGGCTACAGTCTATGGGGTCACAAGAGTTGGACACGATTGAGCAACTAAGCACAGCCTTAGTCTAAGGCAACTTAAGTATTTTGTAAAATGCATGTCATCTAAGAGAAACACTAAGTATACACTTTCGTTTGGGGAATGCTGGGTTTGGATGGGGCTAGATCAGAGGAAATAATTATCCACCATGATTTTGATGAGAGTGGTTGCCAAAGCAACAATCCTGATTGACAATTTGGAGTCTTGCTTTTCTCAGATCTGTAATCCTAAAACATCTTGAGTGCAAATTTCTCTTCTATTGAGAATTAATCAATCTTCCTCACATGGTCCATTTAATGAAAAGCTTAAATTAGATAAAACATCTGATGAAAACTTCTTAGGGACAGCTCAAAATTTTTAGATTCTTGGGCATTGATCCTCACAAACATTGACTCCAGGCTCCTACTTGGATAAACTACAGAGAGTGTATTTTGTATTTCTAAACAAAATAATCCTTTGCTATTCCCCAAGTAAAGTATGCTTAGTTAATGAGATGCATCTAAAATTTAGGTCACTTTTCCCTTCTCTCTATCTCTCTGTCTCTGACTTTGTATGTACGTGTGTGTATGTGTGTTATTATTATTATTTTTTTTAATCCTCGTATTCTGTGGATAGATTGAAATCTGGGTGAAATAAGAGTTCAGTACAGATCCTTTATTTCTGATGCTTATACAAATTTTGTCTTTAATATCACTAAGATAAAATGTTTAAATAAGAGTGATCTATGAAGAGATCAGAAAATATTTCATTTGGTAAGAAATAGATCTGTCCTCTGGTACCCCTATCTTTTGAACTGTATCATGACAGAGAGTTTTAAACTTTTTGCATAGGGACTGCAGATGACTCTTTATTCATCTTATCCCTACCCATTCCTGTAAGTAGGGCGTATCTCTTTAAAATTAAAACAAAACCCAGTTTGTTTCATGGTCTAAAAGCTTTCAGTGGCTCCCAAAGTCTTTAAGAGAAGTTCAAGACATAATATAGCCTAGTGGGCCCTTATTTACCCAGCCTCTGTCTGCTTTATAGACTCATTTTTTATCATACCTTTTCTATCAAATCATACAGCATTTTCTACAATCAAATTATACCGAAATATTGCTTCCTTGCAATTCTAACTTTTTTTTTAATATCCAAAAATGGCTCTACCATATTATCTGCATCCTGGAGGCATTTTTACCTAGTTAATTCCTACTCATAATTTTAGGATTTGCTGAGGTCTCATATTGTCTAAGAAGGTCAGTCTAACACTCCAGGCTAAATAAGGAGTTCCTATTTAGAATTCTATTATTATAATTTACTCTTCAAATATTTACTGATAGAAAGAATGGATAAAAGATTCAAATGTGTATTTCTCTATTATAGAGAATATAGAGACAAGATACTTTTTATGCACTAAGGACAAGATCTTGTTTGGTGAACTGGCAGTGACTTTAATAAGATAATGGCTGTATGTACTATGATTTCTAGTAAAGATTACTTAAAGTTGAACATTTGAATATTAAATCTTTTCAGAAAGGGTTTATTCATTATATATAAAAATTTCCTACAACATGCCAGTTTATGTTATAGTTGTATATAAAAGTATCTGGTACTGATTTTTCCTAACTGATTCACTGCTCAAATCTTGATCTCATGCAAGTATTATTGATATTATTCTTTTCTAATAGTCCGTGAGAGTTGACTCCTAGTCTTCAGTACTAGAAGCATCTCAGCCAAGCTTCCTGTTGAATTTTGAGGTTTGATCAATTATTTGTCTCCTAAAAAGTCTCAAAAAATTTTGACAATAATTTAAACCTTCCCTGAAGATAAGTGGATTCATCAATGAAGTACCATTTATATATGAGTGTTATTTAGAAAGCTCAGTTTTTATTAGAAGCTGTTAAAGCTAAAATATGTCTTTCTTTATTATAATGATGTCTTTATTCATATTTCTGCTTTTGTCATATATTATTATGAATCCAGAATTATTCATTCTATATTTAAATTTTGTGGTTATAATTGCACTTATTATTTATTAATAATTTAGGCAGCTTATAGTTGGGTCTAAGAGGTGTTCATACTCACACCCACTAGAGAGTGCCACACAACAAAGGAGAAGCTAATAAAACAAAACACAGGGTGGCAAAATTTAGTCTTCTTTTTGGCTGTGATTTGCATTTCATTTTTCTTTAGGCTAAAAGAAACTAACATTCCAGCATCCTTATATGGTAAAATAGTGTAAAATATATGATAAATAAGATAACTAATCATTCATTCAGTTAAAAAATATTTATTTGGAACCACTGTCTGCCAGGCACCATGAGTTCCAGAGTGCTAAAGGACATTTTGTATGGCATTGGAGAGGGAAAGTGGAATACAAGCATTTGGCAATGAGTTTATTTAGGGATAAGATTATTAAAATAGTTGTTAGTTCATTACCTAATTAAAAAAAAAATTCAGTCTAGTCTGATGAATCCTAACCACGTTGCTTCTTGTCTTCTTTCATAATCTAATGTAGAAGTGTCCAATTAGAGTAAAGTTCTGAATATTTCACTTTCTAAGGATTCATTATTTCTTTGTTTTTTTTTTTTTTTTGTAGGTTGGATATTACACTGTGATTCTTTTATATATGCTGATAATGTTTACTTATTACTTGCAATGCACTGTTTTAGGAATAGTACCTTGTTTCTGCTTAGAGCAAATACATGAAGTAGGCACTGTTACTTTCCCCATTTACTAAGTGGACAAATGAAGTCACATTGGTAAATGAATTAAGCCACCTAAACTATGCTAGAAACTAATAGAAAGGCATGGGTTCAAGGCCAAGTCAGCTCTGTCTCTCCTATCTAAATATTTCATTAATGCAAATGTTTCACTACTTTCAGAATTATAGTATAATACTCCATCAGCAAGGAAAATACCTGAATTGCAGGTGGCAAAGCTAATAGCTATTCTTCTTGAGCACACAGATATACTTCATTTCCCAACAATGACCATGCATTAATCAATGGAATACATCTGGAAATAAATCCCATTCCTTTGGCTGAATATTAACAGAAGCTCTAGGATATGAAAGCCATAGGATACAACCCTGAACCCCTGGTAACCTGATTCTTGGTTGCTGCGTGAGCAAGTAATAAACATTTATCACAGTGAAGGCATTTATGGCTCTATTTACTTGTTACCAAGACTTAGTCTACCTTCTCTACCAAGAGTTTCCACTGACAATAATTTCTAATTACCTGTTTCTTATCATAGTCCAGGTTGAGAAATTATTATATGTGAGAATTATTATTCATTCCACCAGATGATCTAGATTTTCTTTTTAGTTTTCTCTCTTTACATTTCATTATATTGCCTATTAAATTTCCCTTGAATTGGTTTCAAATGCTTTGTGAAATGGGGCATAAAAGAAAAATATGACAAAAAGAAGGAAAGAAGGAAAAATTAAAGAGGGCTAGAAGAATAGAAGTAATGATGTTCCATTGGGGGTATAATTGGAAGATGCAATAAGTACTGTGGGTTTGTTAACCCAAACCCCTACCCAGCTCTGTTCTTAGCTTCTCTTTGGTTTAGGTCCATAAAAGCTAAACACTCCTTTACTCATGCTTTCTCAAAGCTACTGCTTCAAAAAGCATTGAATCATAAACTGGAAAGTGCTAGGATTTTTTGGAAAGACTTTACACTTTGGACGAAAGGGATGGATAAAACTGCAGTGCTCTTTCTCCTCTCTACTTTGTTTATGCTTTAAAGAGAACTGTGATATCTGGTTTGGGACAACTCTCCTAGCAACTATGATGTGAGAAATCTGGAGGACATATCATAAAGCCCTGGAGATGTCATACCAACGTTACTGAACTGCTTAGTGCATCCTAGCAAACTCCTGCCTCAAGTCTTCTGTTGTGAGAAAAATAAATTTCTAATTTTCAGCTATTTTTTTTTCCTCTGGGACTATTTTTCTTGCAGCTGAAAACCTTTATTATTGATTAAGGAATATTAAAGGAAAGACTAACTCTGAGAGGAAAGAATTAAGAAGAGACTGGTTGAAAAGGTAAAGAACAGGAAAATGTGAGGGTTGAGTCTATAAAGGACTATAAGGATAGTGGTGTGAAATAGCAGTGATATTTTGGAGGGAGACAACTCTGGAGCATACTAATCTCAAGGTGTATATAGAACTTCTGAGTGTAATAGTCAGGTGGTCATAAATAATTTTCAAGTGTAGGAGTAGCCTGTAGCTTTTACTTGGCAGTGAAAGTTGACTGGTGAAAATAGTCAAAATCCCTAGGGACAGTAATTTAGAAGAAAATAGGGAACACCCAGTGAGTGTACATGAGAAGAAATTATTAGTACAAATATGTAATAGAATATTACAAATAGTAATACAAATAAGTTATATATAAATATATGTAAGGTAGAGCTCCAAGATAGTAGGTTGGCCATTAATACAAAATTAAGTAGATAGCTTCAGAGACAAAATATGAACATGATGTCTCTTTTCACATGCTGGCCTTCCCTTATAATATGGCTCTCTAACCTGATCTTATGCTTAGTTTTCACTGGCCTCACACACTTGTCATGATCCCAGGTCTTCTCGTCAGTTAAGTAAAGCCTCAGCATTCTCTAAATTCATTATGTGAATCAAGGTCACACTACGCTACCAGATCAATTTATTAGTTTTCCTTTTAGATGATCACTAGAAATCATTTATCTTCTCTTACCATCAGAATCAATGTCTATACTATTTATAACAAAGAGATAACCAAATGAAAAATTGGACAAGATACTTGAACAAGCACTTCATAAAAAAAAAAAAAAACTTAGCAAGTACACATTTGAAATATCCTCAATTTCACCAATAGTTAGAGAAGTTCATATTAAAACTGAAATGCATTATGATTGCAAACTAATCACATTTGCTATTGGTGGGGATGTAGAATTACAAAAATTCATGGTGAGAGTATATGACCAATTGATATAAACCTTTGGAAAGTTGTCATTGTTGATCTCGATTTAACATACACCTACATTATGTTCTAAGAATGCCAATTCTAGGCATGTAACTCAGCAGTGGCCACAGGACTGGAAAAGGTCATTTTTCATTCCAATCCCAAAGAAAGGCAAGGCCAAACTACTGCACAATAGCACGCATCTCACACACACGCTAGTAAAGTAATGCTCAAAATTCTCCAAGCCAGGCTTCAGCAATACGTGAACCGTGAACTTCCAGATGTTCAAGCTGGTTTTAGAAAAGGCAGAGGAACCAGAGATCAAATTGCCAACATCTGCTGGATCATGGAAAAAGCAAGAGAGTTCCAGAAAAAATCTATTTCTGCTTTACTGACTATGCCAAAACCTTTGACTGTGTGGATCACAATAAACTGTGGAAAATTTTGAAAGAGATAGGAATACCAGACCACCTGACCTGCCTCATGAGAAATCTGTATGCAGGTCAGGAAACAACAGTTTGAACTGGACATGGGACAACAAATTAGTTCCAAATAGGAAAAGGAGTACATCAAGGCTGTATATTGTCACCCTGCTTATTTAACTTATATGCAGAGTACATCATGAGAAATGATGGGCTGGAAGAAGCACAAACGGGACTCAAGATTGCCAGGAGAAATATCAATAACGTCAGATATGCAGATGACACCACCCTTTGGCAGAAAGTGAAGACGAACTAAAAAGCCTCTTGATGAAAGTGAAAGTGGAGAGTGAAAAAGTTGGCTTAAATCTCAACATAGAGAAAACTAAGATCATGGCATCTGGTCCCATCACTTCACGGGAAATAGATGGGGAAATAGTGGAAACAGTATCAGGCTTTATTTTTTGGGGCTCCAAAATCACTGCAGATGGTGACTGCAGCCATGGAATTAAAAGACGCTTACTCCTTGGAAGAAAAGTTATGACCAACATAGACAGCATATTCAAAAGCAGAGACATTACTTTGCCAACAAAGGTCTGTCTAGTCAAGGCTATAGTTTTTCCAGCGGTCATGTATGGATGCGAGAGTTGGACTGTGAAGAAGGCTGAGTGCTGGAGAATTGACGCTTTTGAACTGTGGCGTTGGAGAAGACTCTTGAGAGTCCCTTGGACTGCAAGGAGATCCAACCAGTCCATTCTGAAGGAGATCAGCCCTGGGATTTCTTTGGAAGGAATGATGCTAAAGCTGAAACTCCAGTACTTTGGCCACCTCATGTGAAGAGTTAACTCAATGAGAGACCCTGATGCTGGGAGGGATTGGGGGCAGGAGGAGAAGGGGATGACAGAGGATGAGATGGCTGGATGGCATCACCGACTCGATGGACATGAGTTTGGGTGAACTCTGGGAGTTGGTGATTGACAGGGAGGCCTGGCGTGCTGTGATACATGGGTCGCAAAGAGTCAGATACGACTGAGCGACTGAACTAAACTGAACTGAATTAACGGAAATGGGTATGAATGCATACCCAAAGAAATTTATAAGGATACAAATTTGTAAGGATAGAGTAGAATTTATTGTAATCACCTTCAAATGATTAGAATAAAGAAAATTAAATGGTGATCTATTTCGTATAATACAATAATACATTGAAATGAAAGGGAAAACACACAAAACTACTGTTTGAACAAAAATGGATGAACTTCCTAAATACAGTAGTGAGGAAATAAAAAGACATAAAACAGTGTATGTTAATACATTCATATGAAGTTCAAAGATGGACAAAACTAATATGTATGTGTTTATATACATGGAGGATTCTGAGTTTCATAAATGTTCTCGAAATTTCTTGATCTATGTGATGGTTATAAGAGTTCAGAATAACTCATCTAGCCACTTATAATTTGTGATCTTTTTGGTATATATGTATTTCTTTAACATATTTTTCAAAAATTCTATCTTCCACTTCTCTTTCATTTGAAGTTTCTACTTGAAAATCTACTAATGTTGGCTTTTATTAATCAATCAGTTTTGGTTCCAACCATATTTCTGGAAACTTTCCTTTTTTTTTTTTTTCTGAATCTCACTTCAGTTCAGTTCAGTTCAGTCGCTCAGTCATGTCTGACTCTTTGAAACCCCATGAATCGCAGCATGCCAGGCCTCCCTGTCCATCACCAACTCCCAGAGTTCACTCCGACTCACGTCCATCAAGTCAGTGAAGCCATCCAGCCATCTCATTGTTTGTCGTCCCCTTCTCTTCCTTTCCCCAATCCCTCCCAGCATCAGAGTCTTTTCTAGTGAGTCAACTCTTCGCATGAGGTGGCCAAAGTACTGGAGTTTCAGCTTCAGCATCATTCCTTCCAAAGAAATCCCAGGGCTGATCTCCTTCAGAATGGACTGGTTGGATCTCCTTGCAGTCCAAGGGACTCTCAAGAGTCTTCTCCAACACCACAGTTCAAAAGTGTCAATTCTTCAGCGCTCAGCCTTCTTCACAGTCTAGCTCTCACATCCATACATGACTACTGGAAAAACCATAGCCTTGACTAGACGGACCTTAGTCAGCAAAGTAATGTCTCTGCTTTTGAATATGCTGTCTATGTTGGTCATAACTTTTCTTCCAAGGAGTAAGCGTCTTT
>SJYQ01001852.1:268016-281066 GCA_006410935.1 Redunca redunca | reverse complement strand
AAATGTCAAAACTGATGTCTTGGAAATTAGTATATTACTTATCAATCTAAAATCATTCATTTTTTCCAGATAAAAGACACATATACATCATTATCTGAGTGAAACTTAGCCTAATATTTTCTATTAACTTAAGAGTAATATCTATTCCATACCAATCTGAAGGTAAAAATCTAAACACAAAGAAACTATCAATAAAATTCAATATTATCAAGGTTACTTTTCTCCCACAATTCAGTGATCAGTTACTTTGTGAATATTGTGAATGATTTAATTTGGTCTTATAAACAACTTGAATGAAAGAACTCTGCCAGATACAAATTATAAATTTGTAGCCTAATAATTCTCATCTATTTATGAAGCCTTCATGAATTTTCTACACTGCTAAATCTGACATGGTCTTGAAGTCAAAGCATCATTAGCTACATTATAATTTGGGAAAAACTCATTACAGTATTAATGGATTTTTCTTAAATTGTTTTAATTTTAGTAACTCTTACTATTTGCCAATTACTATGTCCCACATTAGGCATATATAATATTATCACATATGTAATTATATGCTAATTTCTGCTGGTAGCCTGAGACTTGTTTGAAAAAATGATAATCTATAAAAATAGTGATAAATTGTACTGGTCAATCTACCTGAAGGGCAGGAATAGAGATAAAGACATAGAGAACAAACTTGTGGACACAGTAGGGGAAGGAGAGGAGTTGTGTGAATAGCATTGAAACATATCCATTGCCATGTATAAAACAGATAGCTAGTAGAAAGTTCGTGTATAGCCCAGGGAGCTCAACCTAGTGCTCTGTGACAACCTGCAGAGGTGGGATGTGGGGGAGGTGAAAGGGAGGTTAAAAAAGGAGGGGGATATACGGCTGATTCAAATACCTCTATAGCAGAAACCAACACAATATTGTAAAGCAATTATCCTCCAGTTAAAAATAAATTTTAAATTAAAAAATACAGTTGACAATGAAATCTCTGAATTTCTAAGTGATGTGTATTTTATACATGAAGAAAAGGATTTCAGTAATTCTAAGAAAAAAAATTTAAAGTAAAATTAGTAACATGACAACCCCAACCTCTTCTTTTTTTTCCTGTAGAGGAAGCTAATACATTTTGTCCATTATAATTGTTTAAAAAAGTAAAGAAACTGCTCTATATACTAATGCTTTATTTCTTTAAAGAATTGTTACTAAGCAAATGAGAAATTTATTTTTCAATGATAAAATATGGTTCTGTTTCATGTTGACCTGCTTCAGTCTAGTAATGCTAAAGAGTGGTCCCAAATATATGATTAAGTCATACAGCTCCACAACACTTATTACTTTAAAAAAAAAAAACAAAAAACTTATGATGGCTATAGTCATTTTTGCTAAAAATAAGCAATTTATAATATATGAAACATATCATTCCAAAGCTGTGAGAACTTTCTGTTCCATTAATAACATGTTGGCAAAAAGAAGTGAATAGTGTAGACCTTTAATTTCTCAAATTGGTTTTGGGTTGAAAGAAACAATTGTTCAAACATTGACTTGGGAGTGTTGTACATACATGAAACCTAAAATTTATCCTGTGTGGATCTGTTGGTACCAAGTTACACAAGCTGCAGGGTTTAGATATCAAAGCCTGTACAACTTAGCCTTACAGCTTTATTAATATAAAGGGCACAGTAATTTAGATCTTAAACATATGGTCAAGCCCAACTGTTTCCTTTGTTATCAGTTTAAATATAAAGAAATCTCAGAGATAAAATAAGTAACACAAAGTCACGGGAATTTCCCTGGGGAGTAATAACGAGATTGTAAACCTAATTTCCTTCTGCTACATTAAGTCTCTTTCAATACCCCAGACTAAACTCAGAGGCAAACATGTGGTACTTAGGTTAAGAGGGGCAAAATGATAGGCATCATTCAACTTATATAAATATTCAACAAATATAACTGATTTTTAACGTGATTTTAATGGCACCCACAGGCAATGGCATTTAAATTTGAAAATGATATATGCAAGTTGCTATCTCCTCCCATCCCACTGAAGAATGTGGCAGACTCTAGTGGTATTAATAGGAAAATAGTTTGCTTATAATATGACTAGCCCTTGAAAAAATTAAAATAAATACACTTCTGAGTTAAGTTTCTATTTTAAGCAAAATGACCTAATAGTAACAGAGTATAGGTCTTTTATACTTTCTTGAAAGTTCCATTAAAGTAATGAAGATAATAAACTTTTGAACAAAATGAAGAAAAAATCAATACTAAATAGAAGCATGATGAATATTTATTTCTCTTTCTTATATACCTCTCTTGGCTTTATAATCCGCATACTTTTCTCAATGTTAAGTCCATGAAGTTGAAGCTGTGACTCAATAGCATACTGGAAAAGAAAGATGATTTATTAAATCAAGTCCAGTGCACAGAAGTACATTAGAATATCTCAAAAAAAGGTAATAAAATAATAATAAAACATATTATCATATTAGATTCAAGGTCAAGGTTAAAAGTGACTAAACAGAATGTATCAAAGAAAAATTTAACATAATTTACATGCATCAATCTGGACAGAAATATTATATGGATAGAAATGTAAGGGTCATTTATTCTTTAGAAATATAATAAATTTTTTGAGTAAGATATTTAATTAATCTAATTTGAGTCAAAACAGAGTTTACAAAATAACCAAAGTGAGCAGTGAAGACTTGCTAGACTTCAATACAGGATACAGAAATGGCTTTCCCTAAAAAGAGTAAGCTAGTATAAGGAAAGGATAAAAAAAAGTTCCCTTCATTGAGAGCCCCAAATGAAAATGGGAACCAGAAATTTTAGGGACCCTGAATTTTTTTTAGATAAATATTCTTGATCCTTTTTAGTAAGATCATGGCTATTAATTTGAATGATTAAATGCCTTGAAATTATAAGATATAGGCTAGAAAACTTAAATAGTGATAATATAAAGATGGAAATCAAGTTTCTCTAATACTAAAACTGAAATATGCTTTTAGCTGTGTTGGTGTCTGTAACAGTCAAATTTCTTATCAACTGAAATTGCTGAAAAAGTAGCACGATTTCTTTCCTTGAACCACAAAACATTCTTAAAGTCTTCAATACATTTTTTAAATTAAAAACTACCAGCAAAAAAATGGGCCAAAGACCTAAATAGACATTTCTCCAAAGAAGACATACGGATGGCTAACAAACACATGAAAAGATGCTCAACATCACTNCAGCAACAAGAATTAATAAAACATTTATAAATGTACTTGATTTAGACCAGTGGTTTGTTCAGTATCTTTAAAAAGACTAATAATTCAATTCTTTCCTCCCTTAACACATGTTTTACTTGAACAAAAGAAATAAAGCTACAATCTATAAAAATGCATAAATCAAAAGCATTTGACAGATCTTTTTATTATACGGTTACTTAGAAAAGACTAGTGAATAAACATTCAAGTCAGGCAAATGATATGCTCCTTTAGGAAAAGTAGAAAGAATATAAATATCATTTGAAAAATCCTTACATGATCTGAAGGGAAGGCTTTGGCTTCTAGGAGAATTTTATACCGTTTGGATGTAGGCTTGAAAAATGATAACTGCAATGAAATGGATTTATTGAGAAAAGCATTAATGTACAACTTAGACATTTGTTCACTTTTATACCACACTTTAATTTTATTATCTCCAGTATTTTAAAGGAATTAATTAACTACACAGTTAGATGCCTATCAAAGGTACATTTTTCCAATTAGCCTTGTTTCCAATGAATTCTAAAAGGAAGATATTTGCTCACTATGTTTATCAATAAGAAAGCAAATTTGAGAGAAAAATGTGAATCAGATAAAAGTGAATTCTCAAACTTAAATGCTAATTGAAAATTAATTGAAAATTGAAAATCTCTATACACTTAATGGCAATTGCTCTGAGACTGAATATCATATTCTATCTAGTGCCACCTGGGAAGCCTATTATACGTATGTCTTATTCACAATGATTTATCTCGAGCTGTAGATTTGGTTTCTAGTACATAGGATTTCTAAAGTTTTATGATTGTATGAAATCTAATTTTAGGTCCAACTGAAAATTCCTTTGCCCTAATGAAACATTTGGGATTTCTAGATTCACCAGGGAGAAGAAGCTCATGTTTTCAGTGGAGCCTTTTCATTTCTCTGTGCAATTCTTTGAGAATACTGACTGACAATAATAACAATATGGATGATTGCTATTGTGAATTGGATGTTGACCATTGGCCGGGATGCTAAAACAATTTTCACATATTATCATGTTTTATATGTATGAGGTAGATATTATCATCCTAATTTTTTACAAAGGAAAAAATTAAAATTAGAAATGCCAATTGTTGTTTAGTTGCTAAGTTGTGTCTGACTCTTCTGCAACCCGTCTCTGTAGCCCACCAGTTTTCTCTGTAGCCCACCAGTTTTCTCTGTCTATGGGCTTTCCCAGGCAAGTATATTGGAGTGGGTTGCCATTTCCTTGTCCATGGGATATTCTTGACTCAGGGATCGAACCTGTGTCCCCTGCACAGGTGATTCTTTATCCCTGACCCACCTGGGAAACCCAGAAATGACAATAGCCTTGTCCAAAATCAAACAGGTATTAAGTAATCTAGCTGAAAGCCAAACCAGAGTTATCTGAACTGAAAGTCACGCTGTTTACCATCATACTTAACATACTGCATAAGCACTTTCCTTCAGGCGTGTTTAATAATCATGTCTGTTTATTATAAAAATAAAATATCAGTTCCTAATAGTCCATCTTTGTCCTATAGACAAGCTTCCAAAATCTCACTTAAAAATGAAATACAAAATTTTCATGATATCGGTTACTCTAGGCACCATATTTCAAACCAAGAATATATATTTTAAGGTATACATATTACCAAATTCTTAAAATGTAAGAAATACCTAAGCAGAGTGACTCAATTAATGTTTGTTGTTGTTGTTCAGTCAGTAAGTCATGTCTGACTTTCTGTGATACCTGGGACTGCAGCAGGCCAAGACTCTACCCTTCACTATCTCCTGGAGATTGAGCCATTTCATGTCCATTGAGTCGGTGATGCTGTCTAACCATCTCATTCTCCACTGCCCCCTTCTCCTCATGCCCTCAATCTCTCCCCAGCAACAAGGTCTTTTAAAATCTACCCCCAAAAATTAATGTACAGAAATATAATATTCCATAGTCCCACCTCCTAAAACTCAGCACATTGGAAAACTGTCTTTCTGAAAAGATCACTGCGTGCTACCATTTTTACATCATTATTTTGTGTGCTTGCAGCAGTTTAGCTTTTCATCAACTGTGACTCTTATTTCTTACGTTCTAAGATAAGAGCTCAGTATTCTAAAGCTGTTTGTAAAGAGACAACTCTCTTATGATTGTGAAGAAGCCATTTTAGCAGGGCCCGGCATTTCCTGGTATAATTGAAAATAATCTCACAATTTATTTTTAAGTAAGTAAAACTCCAAATCCTCATGAATTAAAGATAGAAGAAATCAGATTCTGTAAATGAGTGTATTCTAAACACTGGTGGGAAAGGAGGCTTACCAGTAGAAGATGTAAATTAACAGTCAAACCATTCATTAGGGCTATTTCTTTCTCATTGGCTCCTGAAAAATAAATATATAATAATTTAGATTTTCCTGTTAGTTTTAAGGGTCCTTGGAAAAACAAAGTATCACTCATTCATCCTTAATGTTTTTAGTGATAAGGGCATATTTGACGTGTCATCACAAAGAAGTGGAAGTTTTCCCACTTGACTAATTTTATCAAATGATATTTGGACTAACACGCACATAGCTAGCTAAAAATTACATTTCCTTTTTGACATAATAAATAATAACAACATAATAGTGAAACATTTGCTTTCTCCTGTAAACTAAAAATGATCTATCATCAGCTAGGTTGCCAAATTCCCACAGAACACATTTTTGTGGTAAGTGCATCTCGAAGAGGAATCCAAAAAGAATTGAAGGCCAATCACATCTTTAAAGCTGGTTTTTTCTAACATCAAATTAAAATGCACCTTTAATAAAAGAAGGCAATGCTGCTAAACATAATTCACTGTTATTACAGTGAAATATACAGTAGTTCCTGAGACAAAAAAAGCTGGCAGTAAAGTAAATGCTAAATAGCTCTGGGTTTTCTTTATTCACAATGGTATGAGATAATTAATATAAATATGTATTGTTTGATGAAGAAAACATGCAAAATTAAGATAACCACAACATAATCATAATCTGATCTAATTCCTATTAACAAGGATCATACCGCTAGAAACAGACCCAGAAAGAAAGCATACAGTGGATACTTAAGAACTCAGAGCACAAACAAAGGTAATAATACTTTCCTCCTTTTGCTTCTTATGATGGCTCTTGAAGGCAATTAAAATAGTATCTCTTTACCATTACTGAGAAAAAGAGGCTATGAGCTTTAATGTTTGTAAGGCTGTACTAAGTGTAAGAGAAAATGCTTCATACGAGTCTTGCACTTTGTATCCAATGAGATACTTCTGATAGAATCCCATTTTACTCAAAGAACAGACTGTAAATAGGATAACTATTCTAATAACTAGATAGATTTTTTAGGTTAAATTCACTTGAGGGGAGGCCACTGGAAATAAGTGGAATTTATATTTCAATATAGCCATTTAAGGAAAGGCCGGTGCTTTGATCTAGTCAAGAAAAACTTGCTGCATCTGATAGATGGATTTCCCCACCTGATATGCAAGATTGGTGAACAAATGGTGGCTGTTAAATATGTATCTCTGGTCATTGTAAGGTGAATAGTGTCTCAAGTCCAAGGACAATAACAACCTCATACTGCATCTATCTATCTATCTATCTATATACATATATTAGTTGCTGAGTTGTGCCCAACTCCTTGAGACCCCATTGACTGTAGCCTGACAGGCTCCTCTGTTCATGGAATTATCCAGGCAAGAATACTGGAGTGGGTTGCCATTTCCTTCTCCAGGGGATCTTCCAAACCCAGGGATCAAATCCAGGTTTCCCACATTGCAGGAAGATTCTTTACCTTGTGAGCCACAAGTAAGTTCTTCATACTGCATTCCTCGCTCTAAACAGGTGTCTCAAACACGCTAGATAGCTTATGTTGTATATGGGGGCATACATCTTCTCCTATGGTATGAGCATCTTTTTGAAATATGATGAAAGAAAAGCTGCCAGAGTTATTTTATTTCTTTCTTTGCATTATGGTATGAATTTTCACTCTTACTTATAAAACAAAATATCATCTAAGACATCAATCTGATATTCTTAACTTCCCGTTAGCTCTTCACACACATCTTTTCTGAAAACTATTAATTTTAATAAAAATATTCTGGAAGGGAATGTGGAGGGAGAAAAGGAAGGAAAAATAATACATTTCACCATCCTTATACATGGATGTGAAACCCATGGATATAGAGGAAGGAATGTATTCATGGCACAACTCATTTTATGTTAGGGACTTGAGCATACACCTATTTTGATATTCTGGAGGGAATATCCTGTGTGGACTCCTGGAAGCAATCCCCAAAGAAACTGAGGGGTAAATGTATCAAGAAAGAGCAGAACTAATGGAAAGAAAAGCATTTGAAAGACTGTGTTGTTGTTTACTTGCTAAATTGTATACGAATCTTTTTGCGACCCCATGGACTGTACCCTCCAGGCTGCTCTATCCATGGGATTTCCCAGGCAAGAATACTTGAGTGGGTGCCATTTCCTGCTCCAGGGGATCTTCCCAACCCAGGGATCAGACCTGTGTCTCCTGCATCACAGGGGGATTATTTCCCACTGAGCCACTGGGGAAGCCAGAAATAATGTAATGAGAAGAAATCAAAAGAGGATAAAATAATTTATAAATTTACCACCAAATGAAAACAAAGATATGGAAGATGCAGAAAAAAAGAGAGGTAGAATTTCTATACAAGGCCAGGCATTCCATTTTTTGCTTAATGATTACCTTCTGTTAAAATAATTATCCTTACCTAAAAAATGTATGGATGTGAGAGTTGGACTGTGAAGAAAGCTGAGTGCTGAAGAATTGATGCTTTTGAACTGTGATGTTGGAGAAGACTATTGAGAGTCCCTTGAACTGCAAGGAGACCCAACCAGTCCGTTCTGAAGGAGATCAGCCCTGGGATTTCTTTGGAAGGAATGATGCTAAAGCTGAAACTCCAGTACTTTGGCTACCTCATGCGAAGAGTTGACTCATTGGAAAAGACCCTGATGCTGGGAGGGATTGGGGGCAGGAGGAGAAGGGGACAACAGAGGATGAGATGGCTGGATGGCTTCACGGACTCAATGGATGTGAGTCTGAGTGAACTCTGGGAGTAGGTGATGGACAGGGAGGCCTGGTGTGCTGTGATTCATGGGGTCGCAGAGTCGGACTGAACTGAAGAAATGTTTGTCTTTCAAAGAATACAGTGTTCATTTTGGATCACCTAATTTTTTTCATGCATGGAATGTGATGAACCACAAGTGCTTGGGCTGAATTAATCTAGACATACACTTGGCCCTGTGCTTTGCACCCTTCACTCTCAACAGCCTGCTAAAACTTGGATCAGTTCTTTGTAAGTAATCCTTCACTGACGTCAATTTGTCTGCCCACATACACAAAAATTATCCCACCTTAGCACTTTAAATTCAATCAAGTTCTTCACAAATGCCCTCCTCATCTGCTTATGAACTTTGTGAAGGGGAAGGTCAGTGTATTTAACATGTGTGCATGCACACCCCTGTATAGCTAAGGATGGTGCATGTATTAAGGCTGCAGGACATTAACAGAAATGTTTATTCCAAATATCACCTAAAGTACCTAAAGAATCAAGTGTTCTTAACATGCCTGGGCTACAAATCAGATGGATTTTTAACATATTTTCAAAAGAAAATTTACTTAATCGACCTATTTCTTTTGGCCCAATTTGTATTTCTGAAATTCATGTTTGTACCTTTAAGATATTTCAATATTATCAGCATTCCATATGACAATAAATCTTCATTTAAAGCAAGTTGAAATTCTTTCAAGTTGCTTTTGTTTGTTCCTTTTGTTTTTCCTAAGAAAACTTTTTTTGAACTAATGTTGAAACATCAAAAACTGTAAGTATGGGCTATAATTTCCTGTGCTATACAATATATACTTATTGCTATCTATTTTATACATAGTAGTTTGTAACTGCCATAATTTCCTCCCCCCACTTCCTTCTCCCCTTTGGAAACCACTATCTCTTTTCTATATCCCTGAGTCTGTTTCTGTTTTTGCATATACCATCTTTTGTACTATTTTTTAGATTGTGCTTTGTTGCTCAGTTGTGTCTGACTCTTTGCAACCCCATGGACTGCAGCCTACCAGGCTCCTCTTCTTTGCTTTCTGCCATAAGGGTGGTGNTGCAGCCTACCAGGCTCCTCTTCTTCGCTTTCTGCCATAAGGGTGGTGTCATCTGCATATCTGAATTTATTGATAGTTCTCCTGGCAATCTTGATTCCAGCTTGTGCTTCATCCAGCCCAGCATTTCTCATGTACTCTGCATATAAGTTAAATCAGCAGGGTGAAAGCATTCAGCCTTGATATACTTTCCCGATTTGGAACCAGTCTGTTGTTCCATGTCCAGTTTTAACTATTGCTTCCTGACCTGTATACAGTTTTCTCAAGAGGCAGGCCAGGTGGTATGGTATCCCCATCTCTTTCAGAATTTTCCATAGTTTGTTGTGATCCACACAGTCAAAGCCTTTGGCATAGACAATAAAGCAGAAGTAGATGTTTTTCTGGAACTCTCTTGCTTTTTTGACAATTCAGTGGATGTTGGCAATTTGATCTCTGGTTCCTCTGCCTTTTTTAAATCCAGGTTGAATATCTGGAAGTTCACAGTTCACATACTGTTGAAGNGTATCTCTCATTTTCTTGAAGCAATTTCTAGTCTTTCCCATTTTATTGTTTTCCTCTATTTCTTTGCATTGATCACTGAGGGAGGCTTTCTTATCTCTCTTTGCTATTCTTTGGAACTCAGCATTCAAATGGGTATATCTTTCCTTTTCTCCTTTGCCTTTGCCTTTCACTTCTCTTCTTTTCATAGCTATTTGTAAGGCCTCCTCAGACAACCATTTTGCCTTTTTGCATTTCTTTTTCTTGGGGATGGTCTTGATCACTGCCTACTATACCATGTTATGAACCTCTGCCTATAGTTCTTCAGGCACTCTATCAGATCTAATCATTTGAATCTATCTGTCACTTCCAGTGTATAATCGTATGGGATTTGATTTAGGTCATACCTGAATGGTCTAGTGGTTTCCCCTACTTTCTTCAATTTAAGTCTGAATTTGGTAATAAGGAGCTCATGATCTGAGCCACAGTCAGCTCCCAGTCTTATTTTTGCTGACTGTATAGAGCTTCTCCATCTTTGGCTGAAAAGAATATATAATCAATCTGATTTCAGTGTCGACCATCTGGTGATGTCCATGTGTAGAGTGTTCTCTTGCGTTGTTGGAAGAAGGTGTTTGCTATGACCAGTGTGTTAGCTTCACAAAACCCTATTGCCTTTGCCCTGATTCTTTCTGTACTCCAAGGCCAAACTTGCTTGCTACTATATAATATTCAGTATTTGTCTTTATCTGTATGACTTATTTCATTAAGTATACTATGTCCTAGGTCCATGTACATCCCTGCAGAAGGCATTATTCCATTATTCTTTATGGCTGAGTAATATTCCATTACCTAGTGGCTCAGATGGTAAAATATCCACCTGCAATGCAGGAGACTGGGGTTTGATCCCCGAGTCAGGAAGATCCCCTAGAGAAGGGAATGGACATTCCACTATTCTTGCCTGGAAAATTCCATGGACAGAGGATCCTTGCGAGCTACAGTCCATGTGGTCACAAAGAGTTGGATATGGCTGAGCAACTAACACTAATACTTTTGCTTTTCTTTATTCATCTGACTATAATTCAATAAAAATTACAAATGAAAGTACTACAAGTATTGGAAGCAAATTTATTGGAGGCCAAGGATTTCTAAAAAACTTCCTGAAATCTTATCAGGATTCGAAAGAGTCTTTACTTTAGAAGATGAGCTTCCCTGATAGCTCAGTTGGTAAATAATCTGCCTGCATTGCATGAGACCCCTGGGTCTGAAAGATCTGCTAGAGAAGGGATAGGCTACCCTCTCCAGGATTCTTTGGCTTCCCTTGTGGCTTAGCTGGTAAAGCATCTACCTGCAGTGCAAGAGACCTGGGTTCTATCCCTAGATTGGGAAGATTCCCTGGAGAAGGGAAAGGCTATCCACTTCAGTATTCTGGCCTAGAGAATTCCATGGACTGTGTAGTCCACAGGGTCACAAAGAGTTGGATACAACCAAGAAACTTTCATTTGCACTTTACTTTAGAAGATCATGTACAACTCACTGCAGTAAGTATAAAGATTTGAATTATTTCATCTAAGATGTGTGTGAGACAGGGTTCTCATTTGAAGAGTGAGAACTGCTTGTTTATTTATTGAACACAATTTTTTGCTTTACCAGAAGGTGAAACTTATATACAAGCATTATCTTCTTATATCCATGCCTAGCACACTAATGTTTATTGAGCCCTTATTATGTGCCAACACTTCTGGTGTGACTTATATTATCTTCACAGTAATCCAATGAGGTATCTAGTTTATTTTCCACTTTTATCAGTGAGGAAACTAGCATGCAAGCAGATGAACTAACTAGTCACAGATAGGAAGTAAGAGACAAAAATCTTTCTGTCTCAGAAAAATAAATAAAATCTTTGTTCAAGATAACATTTAGAAGTGTTGTCTATGTTATCTGCTCTCTGTACGTCAAATATAGGAAGCCCATGTTCATTACTAATATCCTTCTGCATCTTTGTCATCCTCATTTAATTTCAAATGTTTTGCAAAGTAAGAATGACAGGGTCCCTAGCTGCTTAGTGTTTGATAAGAAGGTTCTCATAACTGCCACGCCATGCTCTGTATATTTTATTGAGTTCAGTCCAGTTCAATCGCTCAGTCATGTCTGCGACCCCATGAATTGCAGCACGCCAGGCCTCCCTGTCCATCACCATCTCCCAGAGTTCACTCAGACTCATGGCCATCGAGTCCGTGATGCCATCCAGCCATCTCATCCTCTATCATCCCCTTCCCCACCTGCCCCCAATCCCTCCCAGCATCAGAGTCTTTTCCAATGAGTCAACTCTTCGCATGAGGTGGCCAAAGTACTGGAGTTTCAGCTTCAGCATCATTCCTTCCAAAGAAATCCCAGGGCTGATCTCCTTCAGAATGGACTGGTTGGATCTCCTTGCAGTCCAAGGGACTCTCAAGAGTTTTCTCTAACACCACAGTTCAAACGCATCAATTCTTCGGCGCTCAGCCTTCTTCACAGTCCAACTCTCACATCCATACATGACCACAGGAAAAACCATAGGCTTGGCTAGACGGACCTTAGTCGGAAAAGTAATGTCTCTATTAAGCAGATGCAAATGTTGTTTTGTTCTAAGGTTTGTAGTTAAGCTAAATCTGAGAGCTTTCCAGTCTATTTTACAAGTAGCAAATTCCTGTGGTCCTTAGAGTTGTCTCGAGTGTGCTTGATGATTCATGGCTATTTGGAGAGAGCTCCCAGGGATATTACCTCTCTGCGGGTCAACCTCAAGTTTCATAAAGCAAATTTATGTTCATATTACAATAGTTTTATAAGCCAAAATGAATGTATCTAGCCCTCTGTAATGTTTATGTACCCAGGGAGAAGTAGGCTTAATAATAATATTAATAATATTCCTCAGCAGTTCTATTTCTAGCACCCTGATAATGTGACATTAATTACAAGGGAAAGTTATTCCATGTTTTGCAATTCTACCTTTAGAGACTTTTGTGTCTTTGAAATACTATACAAAGGCATGTAACATGTATGTGATAAGCTTCATTTGTTTTTATATATATGAAAAGTGAAAGAAATGTATATAATGTTTGATAACATATATATAAATGTTTTATTAAATGTTTTTCATCTCATATGAAATGGAAATTATTTTCTCTATCTATGAGTAAA
>SJYQ01001852.1:245511-263624 GCA_006410935.1 Redunca redunca | reverse complement strand
CACAGATTAAGTTGAAGTGAACCTAAGCATATTGGTGTTTTAGGCCTTTAGCATGTGAAGATTAATGTTTATTTTACAGTATAATAAACTCTTAGAAAACTAATTGAAGTTGATTTCTATGAAATTTCCTTAATTATAAGTGCAGATGTTTTTCATTGATGAGTAAATAATAGCCTTAGAATATATAGAAAAAAAAACACAACAACATTAGCAATCAAGTCTCAGTTAAAAGCACATTTACTCTTTAGTATCATAGACTAAAAATCAGGATGTTCTTCAATAAAATGTTTATCTTATAACCTATGTATATAACCAAATGATTATGTCTTTATGAGTTTTTTGGAAAAAATTCACTTTGTACTTACCCACAATGTCACTCATAAGTCCTGAAATAGTCTCATCTCCTATAATCCAAGGACGTTTCCCTACACTGTGACCGTAGACTCCCCTGAAATTGAAAAGGGATATAACAATCTTAGTTTTGGTGTGCATCTGTGTGTATAGTGTGTATCTCTGTGTGTCTGTGTGAGTTATCAAATATCAACATTAGCAGCCGAACATTTCTAACTGAGTCTTTGTAATGTGTTAACAAAAAGCATGCTTTTTTAAAAACCAAAAGTAATATTTGAGAATTCTGCTTTTTAACTTGTAATTTTAAAGTATTTTTTGTTTCCCTTTTTGTTGGGGAGTATAGGGGGTGTTTGGAGAAGGAAATGGCAACCCACTCCAATATTCTTGCCTTGAAAATCCCATGGACTGAGGAGCCTAGTCGGAGAAGGCGATGGCACCCCACTCCACTACTCTTGCCTTGAAAATCGATGGATGGAGAAGCCTGGTAGGCTGCAGTCCATGGGGTCACTAAGAGTTGGACACGGCTGAGCCACTTCACTTTCACTTTTCACTTTCATGCATTGGAGAAGGAAATGGCAACCCACTCCCATGTTCTTTCCTGGAGAATCCCAAGACGGGGAAGCCTAGTGGGCTGCCGTCTATGGGGTCACACAGAGTCGGACACGACTGAAGTGACTTAGCAGCAGCAGCATAGGGGGTGTTGACCATATAATAGTTCATTATCTTGCCTTATTTTGGAGTCTAAGATATTACTTTTTCTTTTTTGAAAATTTTAAGGCTATTTGAATATCTTACCTGTATACCATTCCATATAATTGTATCTATACTACAACATTTTACTACTACTTGAGGCTAGATATTAAAATGATTATTAATTGCACTTTAAAATAATTATAATCTATGAATTAAATAGAAGTATATAAAATGTGATTATACTCATGATGACAATTTAAGTTAATAGTGAAACTTGGCAAAAACCAGAGACAATACTATATGTTCAGCTGCTTGTGTGCTCAGTCCTGTCTGATTCTTTGCGACTCTATGGACAGTAGCCAACCAGGCTCCTCTATCCATGGGATTATCCCAGCAAGAATACTGGAGTGGATTGCCATTTCCTCCTACAGGGGATCTTCCCAACCCAGGGATCGCTCCTGTGTTCCCTGAATTGGCAGGTGAATTCTTTACCACACTGAGCCACCTGGGAATCCCATATTTTCTAGCAATTTCATCTATCACATTCTAGCTCAATTTTGTTATTCTAGTAAGTATCTCAGTAGGCATAATGGAAAAAACACTAAATGCATAAGATAATGTCAATTCTCAAGTCATTTCTATCAAATGAGGAAGGCAAATACATTTGAAAAACAGTAGAAGAAATCAAGAAGAGAGTGACTTTGTATGCCACTACAAACTTGTATATTAGAAAGCTCTGGAATAGACTGTTCTTAATTCTTTTGGAATCTAAAGACTATGTAAACTTGGAAGAAAGGAATAAGCATGTGCTCTATGTATAGTGTTAACTGTGATGAATACATATTCTGGAATTAAGTAAGCTGGTAGCGGTGAGCTGGAAAACTCTCTTAGAGATGGCTAGTAGAATACACCATCCTAAAACATCATTGTGGAACATTCATCATATTGTGCTATAGGCACTTGAAGAAACAGAAAATCCAAGAAGAGACTTTCTCTGAACTTCGCTATCTGCCTAAAGACAGATCCTTCAAAAGAAACTCAGTTAGCATAAATCTTCCCAAGAGTTTCATCAGCTAAAGAAGATTGACTCTTAGCACAGTGTGTGAATGGCAGTTGCTCAGTTGCGTCCACTGTAGCCTACCAGGCTCCTCTGTCCCTGGAATTAGCCAGTTAAGAATACCTGGGTGGGTTGCCTTTTCCTTCTCCAGGGAATCTTCCCAACCCAGGGATCAAACCCAGGTCTCCTGCACTGCAGGCAGACACATTACCATCTGAGCTACCTGGGAAGCCTCTTAGCAAGGAGAGACTACAAGCAACACCACACACCGCGCCTCCCCCCCCACCCCGCCCCTTCAGATAAACCTCAGACTATTCCCTCTATCTATTCTTCAGGGATCCATCCATCTTTCATAGAGGTCTTTAACTATCCTCTAAGAGGCCTGCATCTTTCTTCCTCTTTAGCTATTAAATGAGATTTAAGCTTAAATTCTCAGCCACCTTCAGGAGTTATTCATTTTTCCCTGAATATTTCCTATGTATCCTTTAGGTATTCATGTTAATAAACTGTGTTAATAAGCAAAATTCTTTTTTTATCTTGTTAACCTTTCTTTTATTACAAGGTTATCAGTTAAAACCTCAGAAGGCCAAAGGATTGTTTCTCCTCTGCAGAGCAGTGGGGAAACTGGAAAGGAGGAGCCCATGCTGATTTCTGTGGCATGAATACCCCCCATCAATGAAAATCCTGAATGTTTAACAATTGACTCCATCACCTGGGATGGGCCAGTTCCAGGTCAATACTACATATGAGGCTACATTTATTAGAGGCTTCAGTCAGTCAGTTCAGTAGGTCAGTCGTGTCCAACTCTTTGCAACCCCATGCATGAATCGCAGCACGCCAGGCCTCCCTGTCCATCACCAGCTCCCAGAGTTCACTCAGACTCACGTCCATCGAGTCCGTGATGCCATCCAGCCATCTCATCCTCTGTTGTCCCCTTCTCCTCCGGCCCCCAATCCCTCCCAGCATCAGAGTCTTTTCCAATGAGTCAACTCTTCGCATGAGGTGGCCAAAGTACTGGAGCTTCAGCTTTANGTCAGTTCAGTAGGTCAGTCGTGTCCAACTCTTTGCAACCCCATGCATGAATCGCAGCACGCCAGGCCTCCCTGTCCATCACCAGCTCCCAGAGTTCACTCAGACTCACGTCCATCGAGTCCGTGATGCCATCCAGCCATCTCATCCTCTGTTGTCCCCTTCCCCTCCTGCCCCCAATCCCTCCCAGCATCAGAGTCTTTTCCAATGAGTCAACTCTTCACATGAGGTGGCCAAAGTACTGGAGTTTCAGCTTTAGCATAATTCTTTCCAAAGAAATCCCATGACTGATCTCCTTCAGAATGGACTGGTTAGATCTCCTTGCAGTCCAAGGGACTCTCAAGAGTCTTCTCCAAAAACCACAGTTCAAAAGCATCAGTTCTTTGGTGCTCAGCCTTCTTCACAGTCCAACTCTCACATCCATACATGACCACTGGGAAAACCATAGCCTTGACTAGATGGACCTTTGTTGGCAAAGTAATATCTCTGCTTTTCAATATGCTATCTAGGTTGGTCATAACTTTCCTTCCAAGGAGTAAGTGTCTTTTAATTTCATGGCTGCAATCACCATCTGCAGTGATTTTGGAGACCAAAAAAATATATTCTGACACTGTTTCCACTGTTTCCCCATCTATTTCCTATGAAGTGATGGGACCAGATGCCATTATCTTTGTTTTCTGAATGTTGAGCTTTAAGCCAACTTTTTCGCTCTCGTCTTTCACTTTCATCAAGAGGCTTTTTAGTTTCTCTTAACTTTCTGCCATAAGGGTTTTGTCATCTGCATATCTGAGGTTATTGGTATTTCTCCCGGCAATCTTGTTTCAAGCTTGTGCTTCTTCCAGCAGTACCTAATTTCTCACTTTTATAAAAGTAAATGGGTTATAATATGTACCTTAAAGGATTTCTATCAAAAATAAATAAGATACCATGTGAAAGATCTTGGTACACGGTACCCCTTTTTTGAGTTGTCTTTCCTAATGCAAATCTAATATTAAAACTCACTTCATTAGCATGTGAAGGCTTCCCTGGTAGCTCAGAGGGTATCTGCCAGCAATGTGGGAGACCCAGGAGACCCAAGTTCAATCCCTGGGTTGGAGATTGATCCCTTGGAGACGGAAATAGCACACACTGCAGTATGCCTGGAGAATTCCATGGACAGAGGGGCCTGGCAACCGGTCTACAGTCCATGGGGTTGCAAGGAGTCAGACACGATTGAGCGACTAACACTGCACTACACATCAGCACGTGGTGTAAAACACAGTTTTTAAACTAATACTTCAGTTACCATATAAAGTGGGGTGAAGGAAGAAGACTTTGAGAATAAACAGACTATAAGAACTAAGGAGGAGGAGAAGGACAATTGTTAGTGAGTATTATTCATATTATTGTTAGGTAGCCTGAAGCTTGCCTCTTTCTTGACTTCCAATATAAATGCTAAAGACAAAAATCTTTATCCTTAAATAGTAGTTAAAGGCAGGTACTTGGATCCTTTTTTATTTTAATCACATAGAGCTCCATGGCCTTGCTGATAGCACAATACATCTTATTGCAGTTAGGCAGTAAAATTCTATGTTCTGCCTCAGAGAATTTATATCTCAGAATATTATGCCGCCTACTTCTCACCCTGGTAGACACCATGGTAATAGTCTTTAAGGATCTGTTTCTTCCTGCAACGCTTTTTGCATCTTCCTTTCTTTAAGATGTCACACACAGAATCAACTTCTTCATTTTGCCAGGCTACTAGCCTAGGGTAGTGAACTGTATTTAGGAGGTGTCACCCAGATAAACTCAAAGGGGCCTGTCGTTAGAAAGAGCTGATGTGGATCACAGTGCAGTTATAAACATACATATTCCATTTAAGAGAAAGCTTATGTTGTTTTCATTCTAAACTGCTTAAAGTAGTTGCAGTGTAGGTGCAATCTTCTTTTATTAGTGCTGTGAAGGAAAAGAGAGCATAGGAAAGAGTTCACTCACTACCATTGCATCAATCATTGCTGTGAGTTGACTGATATATCTGCAGAGCAGTATTTGCTCATGAAATTAGATTTCAGGATATAAAATCTAATTAGGAAGTTAATAGAAATGTGGATCCTCTTTGAAATAGGACTGCGCTTTAAGCATCCTGCAGAATGAAAAGTGCCCCTGCTTTTAAAAGCTCCCCCCAGTAAGTAAATAAATAAGACTTCAAAGAGTCTCCCTTAATGATATCACAGCTTTTTCTGTGACCCAGTTGATGATTAGCCAACAGAGATGTCAGGAAAAGCTCTGTAACATGTCATACCATGTACTTTCTTATTCACACTGGTGGCAGAATATGACACACTAAAACTTCCCACTTGGGCATAAGGATTATTACGTGCTAGAGGTACTTGAAAAAGAGCAAATGCAAGGAGAGGATATCTCTGAACTCCCCTTATCTGCCTGAAGACAGATCCTCCAAAAGAACTCAATTTGTCCTTAATTCCCTCTTTGGAAGTTTCATCAACAAGGGAAGATTGTCTCAGGTCACAAGAGAGGAGATGAAGTCAGCACCACAGTCAGATAGACTTTGTCACAAACTACCATACTTCCCATCTATTCTTCTAACAGCCTATTCATCCTTCCGAAAAATCATTTACTTTTCTCAGAGTGACCTGTATAGCTCCTCGTTAGCCCCTATTAAGACAATATATAAGCTTTCAAATCTCATCGCTGTTTTTGGATATCATTTCTTTTTTTCCTGTGGTGCCCTCATGCATGTAATATTAAAAAGTAATAAAATTTTATGCCTTTTCTTCCGTTAATCTGCCTGTTACTTTATTTCCTAGGCTCAGTAATGGACCTATGAGAGTAGGGGGTAAGTCTTTCCTCCTCTACAATACACCTTTATATTTTTTAAAGAAAGAAACCCTTAAATTGAATGAGACTGCAAGTCTGCATAAGCATACATATCCCATGTGCTTCACCAAAACCCTTTCTGCACACATATTACCATGTAAGTTAAATCACTGCAAACCAGGCAGTTTGTTCCTACTGTGTAATTCGGTGTGCTATTTTTCTTTTTAAGTAATTCTACCTAAAATGTATCAGTTTTTATAAGAATCCCTATAAAGACACAACTGTGGCAACTTTTTGCTCCTATAAAAAAGAAAGACATTTATTTATTTAGCAAATGGGATAACCCAGAAGAACAGTAATATAGTAATTACTACCTAGGGACACAACATACATCTTTCAACTTACAATGTGCCCTTTAGGACTGACATAGCTGAATTTTACCACTATGATTACTAACTCATTCTCCTTTAATTGATCTGGGTCATTAGTAAATATTTAATTTTAAATATTCCCCCAAATTAAGTTTATTGCCTATCCATCTTAGCAGACCCACAATGAACAAGCACATGATATTATTGCTTCTTATTGTTATATCTTCTTGCTGATAACTAATTATTATATATCAAAGAGCAAAATTACACTAAAAGTTTTCTATATAAATATTATATAAATATTATCATTTCATCAAACAAATAATTTATTCCCAAATAAAGTGTTATTAACCTAATTTAGAAATCATATACAGTTGAAAATGAATTTGGAAAATCCTAATAGGCATTTAAAAAATACAGAGGTAAGCATTTTAATTTCATAGTCTTGCTTGAATCACTTAAAGTTTTAGAAGAAATCAACTGAGTCCTAAAATGTTTCTAAGTGTGCCTGTATTTTTGACTTTTCTTTAGTGTAAAGTAATCAAATATGGCAGTCACATGAATTATAAGATTGAGTTGCATTATGACCAGTGATGGTTTATTTTATAGATAAGTAGGTCGTATGTTTACAATAGTCCATTAAAGATGATGACTTAGAAGATAAAAAACATAAGCCAAATGGCATTTCGTATGGTATAGGTCATGGATGAGATTTGGATTGAGATTTGATATCAATATCCCAGGGCATTAATTCACTTAGACCACTCAAATTTCTCAGTTACTGTTAAGATTATAAATTTTAAATATTATTTTACTCTGTTAAGCAAATAATTTTCAGTTCAGTTCAGTCGTTCAGTCATGTCCGACTCTGCGACCCGATGAATCGCAGCACGCCAGGCCTCCCTGTCCATCACCAACTCCCGGAGTTCACCCAGACTCACGTCCATCGAGTCCGTGATGCCACCCAGCCATCTCATCCTCGGTCGTGCCCTCCTCCTCCTGCCCCCAATCCCTTCCAGCATCAGAGTCTTTCCTGATGAGTCAACTCTTCGCATGAGGTGGCCAAAGTACTGGAGTTTCAGCTTTAGCATCTTTCCTTCCAAAGAAATCCCAGAGATGATCTCCTTCAGAATAGACTGGTTGGATCTCCTTGCAGTCCAAGGGACTCTCAAGAGTCTTCTCCAACACCACAGTTCAAAAGCATCAATTCTTCAGCCTTCTTCACAGTCCAACTCTCACATCCATTCATGACTACTGGAAAAACCATAGCCTTGACTAGATGGACCTTAGTCGACAGATTAATGTCTCTGCTTTTGAATATGCTATCTAGGTTAGTCATAACTTTTCTTCCAAGGAGTAAGCGTCTTTTAATTTCATGGCTGCAGTCACCATCTGCAGTGATTTTGGAGCCCCCCAAAAATAAAATCTGACACAGTTTCCACTGTTTCTCCATCTATTTCCCATGGAGTGATGGGACCGGATGCCATGATCTTCGTTTTCTGAATGCTGAGCTTTAAGCCAAATTTTTCACTCTCTTCTTTTACTTTCATCAAGAGGCTTTTTAGCTCCTCTTCACTTTCTGCTATAAGGGTGGTGGCATATGCATATCTGAGGTTATTGATATTTCTCCCGGCAATCTTGATTCCACCTTGTGTTTCTTCCATCCCAGTGTTTCTCATGATGTACTCTGCATATAAGTTAAAAACGCAGGGTGACAATATACAGCCTTGATGTACTCCTTTTCCTATTTGGAACCAGTCTGTTGTTCCATGTCCAGTTCTAACTGTTGCCTCCTGACCTGCATACAGATTTCTCAAGAGGCAGTTCAGGTGGTCTGGTATTCCCATCTCTTTCAGAATTTTCCAGTTTATTGTGATCCACACAAAGGCTTTGGCATAGTAAATAAAGCAGAAATAGATGTTTTTCTGGAACTCCCTTGCTTTTTCCATGATCCAGCAGATGTTGGCAATTTGACCTCTGGCTTCTCTGCCTTTTCTAAAACCAGCTTGAACATCTGGAAGTTCACGGTTCACGTATTGCTGAAGCCTGGCTTGGAGAATTTTGAGCATTACCTTACTAGCATGTGAGATGAGTGCAATTGTGCAGTAGTTTGAACATTCCTTGGCATTGCCTTTCTTTGGGATTGGAATGAAAACTGACCTTTTCCAGCCCTGTGGCCACTGCTGAGTTTCCAAATTTGCTGGCATATTGAGTACAGCACTTTCACAACATCATTTTTCAGGATTTGAAATAGCTCTACTGGAATTCCATCACCTCCAGTAGCTTTGTTCGTAGTGATGCTTTCTAAGGTCCACTTGACTTCACATTCAAGGATGTCTGGCTCTGGATGAGTGATCACACCATTGTGATTATCCGGGTCATGAAGATCCTTTTTGTATAGTTCTTCTGTTTATTCTTGCCATGTCTTCTCAATATCTTCTGCTTCTGTTAGGTCCACACCATTTCTGTCCTGTATCGAGCCCATCTTTGCATGAAATGTTCCCTTGGTATCTCTAATTTTCGTGAAGAGATCTCTAGTCTTTATGTGTAGCTCTTTGACTCAGTTCTCAAAATCTCTCACTGGTCAGGAATGGGGTCAGGCACTGTCTTGGTTTGGGTATCTGCTGAGAAGTAGGGCAGAATTAGGGTTGGAGGAGATGAAGAAGAGCAGATAACCAGATAAGACTCATTACAATAATGAGTGGCTCCCAATCCAGAGGCAAACCAAACATATGCAAGGGAAATTTAGTACAAAAACAAAGGCAATAGTTAGAAAGGCAATTGAAGGAACCAATGGGCCACCAGAGTGGCAGGAAGATTACTTTAAAAGCATGTTTGGAAAAAAAAAATGCATATTTGACCTAAGAAAGAAACATTGTCCAAACTTAAGGAAAGCCTCCTGAAAATACCACCACCACTGACCCACCATCAAAGAAGAATGGTCCTTAGCACTAGGAGTTACACACTTACTTTCCCTCAGTCTTTCTCTTGGGGAGTTCACAAGCAGGAAAGATTTTGCTGGTTATTATCAAGATGGAAAAGCCCAGTAGAGCTGACCATACTTTCCTACTGAAGCCTAATCCCCCCGCCCCCCACCCCGCTTTGTGTTAAATTGATTTTAATCCCTTACTTTGGCTGATAAGTGAATCACTGTAGTGTGTTTCTGTACCCATGTAAAATAAAGTTTTCTCCTGCTAATCTGTGTGTGTGTGTACCTGCTGCATGATGTCCAATTCTTTGTGACCCCATGGACTGTAACCTGCTAGGCTCTTCTCTCCATGGGATTCTCCAGGCAAGAATACTGGAATTGGTTATCATTTCCTACTCCAGGGATCTTCCTGATCCAGGGATTGAACATGTATCTTGTGTCTCTTGTGTCCCCTGCATTGTCAGGCAGATTCTTTCCCACTAGTACCACCTGGAAAGCTAATCTATCTGTTGTCAATTAATCCTCAGGCCCCCAACCACTAGAAGGTAAGTTGATAGAGGAAAAGTTTTCCTTTCAACACAACATTAGCTGAAAAGGCTAGAGTGGATTTTAAGCTAAATATTTAGGAGCAAAAAAATGAATGAAAAAAC
The DNA here is from genome assembly GCA_006410935.1 of Redunca redunca. Taxonomy (NCBI): domain Eukaryota; kingdom Metazoa; phylum Chordata; class Mammalia; order Artiodactyla; family Bovidae; genus Redunca; species Redunca redunca. The sequence continues at coordinate 253,727 of SJYQ01001852.1, read as the reverse complement.
CCATTTGAGATTAAAGATTGGGGGTGGGATGAAAGGAAACAAGACAGTATTCATGAACCTCAAATACTACTGATATCGCTGGGCTGGCAGCACCATGATGTTGACTGTGACAACACAGTTTACAACAAAAAGACTAAATAAAACCAACTAGTTATCTAATCTTTTACTCAGAAGAAGTCTTTTTAAAGTTCAGTTTACATTACTTGAAGCATTACAACATACTTACTAGCTAAATTGTCTGTCTGATGAAAAGTTGGTAGGGGGGGTTAAGAGAGTGTAAGTATCTGTTGTCATATTGTAAAATATAAAATTGAAAAGTAGCAACAATAGGAGGATATTATGACAGAGAGGCAGCCTGTCCCAACACCTCTGCCTGAACATAACTAGAATAAAAGTTTTGAGAATAATCAACCAGTCTTTTAAAAAAGTAGGATAATTGAAAGGATACAAATAGGATAGCAGAGAGGCATATTTTAGAATATACATGAAAGATAAAAATGCACAGTTTGGTGAACAAATATCTAAGAGGCAAAGAAACTCTCCAAATTTCAAGTTAATCTAATTATCTGCTATATTTTACATTTAGGCCAAAAATGAATATTAACCATTTTTATTAACTGTGACCCTCATATTTTAAAGTACCAAAGACTGCAAGTGCAGAATGCTTCCAAAGGTAATGATATTTACTTTTCAAAGTATGCATAAATGTTATGCAAATAAAATTATAATAGGCCTAATAAATTGTGTAAAACTCTATTATTCTTGCACTGAGTTGTGAACTTACATTCTTAACCACTAAAATTAAGTGTTATCTGATAGCCATGGTAGTAATCATTGGCACAGTCAGTTTAAACTTAACTTTAAAGAAGAGGTTTTACTCCCAATAGAAAAGACCACTGGCCTGAAGAATATAGAAAGCTGGAAAAGTCATTTTGAGTTTCTATGAGAACTAAATATCTTGCTCAGAATNCTATACTAATTTTTAATTCTACCTTGGTTGCAATAAATAAAATTTCAGCAGCAAATCAATCCGTATGGTTAAAGTATTTTCTAGAAATGCACAAGTTTATAATTGTGTTCGTCTAAGTTTTATCTTAAATCTATTGAAAGAAAGATTAAACTTCTGCTAAAATTTTACTGGAATAATTTGGTTGTATTTTTCTCTTTATTTAGATTACTTAAAACTTTGCTGATTTTTTAAAGGCCACCATTTAATTCAACCTGACAACCTTTATAGATACTGTCTCCGTTTTTCATTGGCATCTCTTAAGTCTGACTTTTTCTCAAATTGGAACCAGTCCATTGTTCCATGTTGCTTCTAACTGTTGCTTCTTGACCTGCATACAGATTTCTCATGAGGCAGGTAAGGTGGTTTGGTATTCCCATTTATTGAAGAATATTCCACAGTTTGTTGTGATCCACACAGTCAAAGGCTTTAGCATAGTCAAGGAAGCACATGTTTCTTTCTGGAATTATCTTGCTTTTTCGATAACCCAACAGATGTTGGCAATTTGATCTCTCCTTCCTCTGCCTTTTTAAAATCCAGTTTGAACATCTGGAAGTTCTCAGTTCATGTACTATTGAAGCCTAGCTTGGAGAATTTTGAGCATTACTTTGCTAGTGTGTGAGATGAGTGCAATTGTGTGGTAGTTTGACCATTCTTTGGCATTGCCTTTCTTTGGGATTAGAATGAAAACTGACCTTTTCCAGTCCTGTGGCCACTGCTGAGTTTCCAAATTTGCTGGCATACTGAGTGCAGCACTTTAACAGCATCATCTTGTAGGACCTGAAATAGCTCAACTGGAATTCCATCACCTCCACCAGCTTTGTTCATAGTGATGCTGCCTAAGGCCCACTTGACTTCTTACTCCAGGATGTCTGATTCTAGGTGAGTGATCACACCATTATGGTTATCTGGGTCATTAAGATCTTTTTTGTATTGTTCTTCTGTGTATTCTTGTCACCTTTTCTTAGTTTCTTCTGCTTCTGTTAGGTCCATACGTTTTCTATCCTTTATTGTGCCCATCTTTGCATGAAATGTTCCCTTGGTATTTCTAATTTTCTTGAAGAGATCTCTAGGTTTTCCCATTCTATGGTTTTCCTCTATTTGCATTGATCACTTAGGAAGGCTTTCTTATTGCTCCTTGATATTCTTTGAAACTCTGCATTCAGATGGATATAGCTTTCTTTTCTCCTTTCCCTTTTGCTTCTCTTCTTTTCTCAGCTATTTGTAAGGCCTCCTCAGATAGCGATTTTTGCCTTTTTAAATTTCTTTCTCTTGGTCAAGAAGCAACAGTTAGAACTGGACATGGAACAACAGATTGGTCCAAATTAGGGAAGAGTATGTCAAGGCTGTATATAGTCATCCTGCTTATTTAGCTTATATGCAGAGTATATCATGTGAAAGGTCCAACTGAATGAAGCATAACCTGGAATCCAGATTACTAGGAGAAATATCAAACACTTCAGCTATGCAGATGACACTATCTTTATGGCAGAAAGTGAAGAGTAACTAAAAAGTCTCTTGATGAAAGTGAAAGAGGAGAGTAAAAAAGCTGACTTAAAACTGGACATTCAGAAAACTAAGATCATGGCATCTGGTGCTAGGGTCCAGCCCCGGTGGTTCCAGGGTGATTCGAAGGGGAGACAGATAGGTGAGGAAAACTTATATATTTAGAGATATAAGATTAGATTAGGAAAAAATAGTATAGTAGGAAGTTTAGGTGGAGAAAAAGAGGCTGAATAACTTGGTTTACGGGGAAAACCAATAAAACCTCGAGACAAGAGGTCTGCACCATCTATGTTAGGCCACCGGCGCCCACTTGAATATCGAAGGGTGCTCTGCCTTAGGCTCCCTTCTGTGTGGGTCTTAACAGCCAGGGCAAGTAAGTAGACATGGTGAGCCTCCCTGCTCCAGATGGGAATTCAGCTGAAAAAGGGGAGAAAAGAACGACATGGGGAAGCCCAGCGTCGGTGCAAGACTCCCAAAACTTTATTTTTCCAAATCAGCTTATATACCCAAGTTGTACATAAAGAAATAGTGGAATATGCAGAGTTATGCAGGGGCAGCAGTCCTCACCCTCATTGAGACAAGGCTTTCTTTTTGCATACCCTCCCATATACAAGAGGTCTCAGGTGGTTTACATTATCTTCTGGCCAAGAAGCCTGTTAACATTTTTATGGCTCTCTTCCTGGATAATTGCCCAGAAAACTCCTTTTCCCTAGAAGTGTTTTTTCTTTACTCTGCATCACCCTCAGAATACAAAATAAAGTTACATTCCTGTAGAACAAAGGTGCAGTGGGTTATAACAAAGAAAGTACTTAACTCAAAGATCTAATGTTGCTAATACCGGGTCTACTACCTGTTTTTCTATATACCAACTATATCTAAAAATAAAAGATATGAAAATCTGGCAGCAAGTATTGGGTCAACAAATGAAACCTTTAATCAGTCCTATTCTAATGATTTTGACTCCTCGGAAGCCCCTACATTCCTAGGATGTTTTAAGCTTCCTGTGCCTCCCGCAGTCGGGAGGCCTCAAACAATCACATGCACAGCTGTACGAGTCCTGCAGGCAGGCTAAAAAGCCATCAGAGGGGTTTTTTGGATTGAAACACCCTTTCAAATGCAGAAGACTGAAGCCTTGAGATGACTTTTTCCAGAGGGTGTCAGAAGAGTGGAAAAGCAGAGTACAAAGGCCGGCAGACTTTGGTTTTTTGGGGTACATGCTCAGGAAATATCAGGGGGAAGCCCTGAGATCTGACTCGACCTTGCCCATCAGATCTCTGCCACATGACCTTGTCACGGGTGGGATTCCTCACGCTGGCCCCCAGCAATCTGGTCCCATCACTTCATGGCAAATAGATGGGGAAACCATGAAAACAGTGAGAGACTTTAATTTCTTGGGCTACAAAATCACTGCACATGTTGAGTGTTGCCATGAAATTAAAAGACACTTGCTACCTGGAAGAAAAGCTCTGACAATCCTAGACAGCATATTAAAAAGCAGAGATTTTACTTTGCCAACAAAGTTCCACATAGTCAAAGCTATAGTTTTTCCTATAGTCATGTATGGATATGAGATCTGAACCATAAAGACGTCTGGGCACTGAAGAATTGATGCTTTTGAACTGTGGTGTTGGAAAAGACTCTTGAGAGTCACTTGGACTGCAAGGAGATTCAACTAGTCTATCCTAAAGGAAATCAGTCCTGAATAATCACTGGAAAAACTGATGCTGAAGCTGAAACTCCAGTCTTTTGGGCACCTGATGAGAAGAACTGACTCATTGGAAAAGACCCTCATGATGCAAAAGACTGAGGGCAGGAGCAAAAGGGGACGACAGAGGATGAGATGGTTAGATGACATCACTGACTCAAAGCACGAGTTTGAGTAAACTCTGGGAGTTCTTGATGGACAGGGAGGCCTGGTGTACTACAGTCCATGGGGTCACAAAAAGACAGACACCACTGAGTGACTGAACTGAACTGAACTGAACTGAAGTATTGGGTTACTGTTATTTAGAAAATCATTTTTAAAATGTGTTCTTATGAAAGAAAAGCAGAATTGTAAAGTATTTTGTCACGTCTTCCTAAAGTGGGTTCCCATTTTCTTTATTTTCCTTTTACTTGGTTGAATTTTTTTTAAGTCTTAAAGCACATCTAATGACATCATAAGAGCAATCCATTAGGTAAAGAAGTACAATAGAGTTTCCTTTTATAATAAGAATGATGAGATAACATTCCACTCTCCAGCCCAATCCCATAAGATCTTTACAACATCAAAGACCTATAGACCTTTAAGCTGTGGGGGCCTCAGCTTCTCTTGTGCCAGAAGAATGAGAAGAAAATTTGGTATTGAAATTTGGTGCTCTTGGCTGTCATGGGGTTCTGTATTAATTTATAGAAACATACAACCTGCTAAAACTGAATTAAGAAGAAATAGACAATTTGAACAGACCAATCATTATTAGATAAAATGAGTTTGTAATAGAAAAAAAAAACAAAATCAAATCAAACCCTCCCAGCAAACAAAAGTCCAGGACAGGACAGCTTCACAAGGGAATTCTAGCAAAAATATAAAGGATAACTAATACCTATCCTTCTCAAACTATCCCCCAAAGTTGATAAGAACACTCAAATTCATTCTATGAGTCCACAATCGCCCTGATGTAAAAACTAAACAGACTACAAAAACTACAAAACAAAAACTGCAACAACAACAAAAAAATGCAGATCAGTATCTTTGATGACTATAGATGTAAAAGTCCTCAATGAAATATTAGCAAATGGAATCTAGTATTATATAAAAATTATCATATGCCATAATCGAGTTGGATTTATTCCACAGTCACAGGATGGCTCAGCATTCACAAATCAATGTGATGCACCACATTAACAGTAGGAAGGATAAAAATCTCATGATTATCTCAATAGATGCAGCAAAAACTTTTCACAAAATTCAATATCTTCACATGATTAAAAAAAAAAAACCTACTCTCATCAAAGCAAATATAGAGGGACAATATCTTACCATAATAAAGGCCATTTAAGCCAAACTCATACTCAATGACTCATCACATCAGAAAGAGTAAAACACCCAGAAAACAAAAAAATAAATAGCTAAAATAAGGAACAACCTATACTCTGAAAACATTAATGAAGGAAATTGAAGGTGATGCAAATAAATAGAAAGTTATCTCATGAAGTTGAGCTGAAAGAATTAATGTTGTTAAAATGACCATGTTACCCAAAGCAATCTTCATATTCAATCCAATGCCTGTCAAAATACCCATGAATTTTTTCACAGAACTAGAATAAATAACCCTAAATTTCATATGGAATTCTGAAAGGCCCCAAATTGCCAGCAATCTTGAGAAAATAAACAAAGCTGGAGGTGTCACCCTCTCAGACTTCAGACTATTTTATAAAACTACAGTAATCAAAACAATGTGGTTTTAAACACAGACATGTATCAGTGGAACAGAATAGAGATCCCAGAATAGAGAATTGCACAAAGAAAACACTCCCTTCAATTCCTAACTCTTTGTTACAGCCCAGGAACTTTTTCCATATACCATACTTGAAGAGTCATGTATGGATATGAGAGTTTGACTGTAAAGAAAGGTGAGCACCAAAGAATTGATGCTTTTGAACTGTGGTGTTGGAGAAGACTCTTGAGAGTCCCTTGGACTGCAAGGAGATCCAACCAGTCCATCCTAAAGGAGATCAGTCCTGAGTGTTCATTGGAAGGACTGATGATGAAGCTGAAACTCTCCAATACTTTGGCTACTTCATGAGAAGAGCTGACTCATTTGAAAAGACCCTGGTGCTGGGAACGATTGAGGGCAGGAGGAGAAGGGGACAACAGAGGATGAAATGGTTGGATGGCATCATCGACTCAGCGGACATGGGTTTGGGTAAACTCCAGGAGTTGGTGATGGACAGGGAGGCCTGGCGTGCTGCGGTTCATGGGGTTGCAAAGAGTCAGACATGACTGAGCGACTGAACTGAACTGAACTGATACTTGAAGGGAAAAGGAAATATGTTGAACATAGGATTTCCAAACTGTTGTCAGCTTCTGAATTTTCCTTAGCTACAGGATCCATTGTGTGTTTGCTGAATGTCTGGAGCTGTTCTTTATTTGTGCCAAGAGAAGTCCCTTGGTTAGAATGTTCATTATTTTTTGGACCTCAGATTCAGTCATGATTCATTGCTTTCCATCTTTAAATTATCAATTGTCATGTCAATTATTCTTGATTGTCTTGCTGATCATTGCTGATAATTTTCTGCTGCTTCCTAATAGCTTAAGTCCAAGTCTAGAGTCTTCTGAAATAAAATCATGAGAATTGATAAGGTCCAGGTATGTTCATGGTCTGGGAAGAGTTCCTTTTCTGAAAATATTCACTGCATTTATTCTTTCTTCCAAAGTCAAGTTTGACATAAAGTGGTCATTTTTATTCTTCAGGATATTTTCTGTGTGTTTACAGTTTCTTAGCATACTGAGGATTTGGTATTCTGCCAAGATATGTATTTTGGAAATGATGCATTCATATTACTTTTCTTTGAGTAGGAGATATCAATTTGGACATACATTTTCATAATTTCTCAACAGTTCTCTTGCATATCTCACTATTGGCCTCCAGATATTCCCTTTTGTATTATATTAGGGTACATCTTATTGAGCTAATTTTAGCCTGATTACATCTATACACTCTATCTCCCAATAAGGTAGCTTTATGTGGTACATGGGGTTAGGACACATAAACTTTTAGAGATACAGTTCAACCCATAACATCCTCCTTGAAGGTTCACTTGACTTCAAATAGTCTAAGAATTCAAGAGTTTCAGCTTTCTACAAAAAGGCCTCACCTCATTTGTCTGGAAATCTCATCTGTTGACAAAGGTTGTTATATGATTGATATAGAGTTCATGGTTCTGGATATTTTTTGCTTCTTAGTAATTTTTGCTTCTTAGTAATTTCAGTGCATCAAAAATGTTCATCACTCTGGACCTTAATTGCATATCCTTTAAGTTCATTCATATGTCTCAAACCTAATCCAAGAACCAATTTCATTTTTCCTTCTTAAATAGAAATCAAAATTTCAACATCACTTCCAATTCAAAGCTTTCCACATTACCAGCTCAGGGTTGATCTAATTCAGAAAAGTATAGTTTGAAATAGAGGAATATGTTGACTGTAGTTTGTTCTTGTTCCTCACTGCTGCTACTTTTAATTTCATAAATGGAATGAGGAAATAAAGATGAGAAAAACTTAATCTAGCTTTAGTGCCTTTATATTAGTAGACCTTTCCTTTATGGGTTACTTTTTTTGTACTTTTTTTCTGGAGCAGTGCCTCTTACTGGAGACTTCTTATACTTAGTTACCTCAAGTAGTGAATGCACACTTCAGTTTATGTCTTTTGATCCTATTCACTATCACTGCCTGCCACCTTCTTCAGTATATTTCAAGACCATTACTTCTGTAGTTAAAATAAGCCAACAAGTAGCCCTCCCAGGTCAGGTGCTTTTGAAGTGGTTTAAATTCTACCATATTTCACCAGGTTCAGCTACCTGAAAGGAAATATGCCCCCTTAATATATTAATTATTGGCATTCTAATGAAGCTATTTAAAATTTTTAGTTGTAACTATTTGAGTCTTTGAATAGAATTTTATGTCTTCAACATATATAAATTTTCTACTATAATGTTGTCCACG
>SJYQ01001852.1:221083-245502 GCA_006410935.1 Redunca redunca | reverse complement strand
CGAAAAGAACACTCAGTGTGTTTAGAACATCCAACTAATACTATTAGAGTAGGCCAAACAACATCCTAATTGTAAATATATTGGTAGATACCAGTATTAGATATTATGTTTGGAAGAGATAGATAGTCATTTTAAAATCATAAATATGTGGGTGTAATACTCTTTATACCCGTTGTTATAATCTATTCATGAAAGGTTAATTTTAAGAATTGTATATATATATATATATGTATATATATATATATGTATCCTTATGATCTTTACATAAGGAAAGCTGAGCACTGAAGAATCGATGCTTTTGAACTGTGGTGTTGGAGAAGACTCTTGAGAGTCCCTGGACTACAAGGAGATCCAACCAGTCCATCCTAAAGGAAATCAGTTCTGAATATTCATTGGAAGGACTGATGCTGAAGCTGAAATTCCAATCCTTTGGCCACCTGATGCAAAGAACTGACTCATTTGAAAAGACCTTGATGCTGGGAAAGATTGAAGGTGGGAAGAAAAGGGGACAACAGAGGATGAGATGGTTGGATGGCATCACCCCTAATGCACATGAGTTTGAGTAAACTCTGGGAGTTGGTGATAGACAGGGAGACATGGCATGCTGCAGTCCATGGGGTCTCAAAGAGTCGGATATGACTGAGCTACTGAACTGTACTGATGATCTTTATGTATTTCAATTTGTTAATAATGTATGTGCCAGTCTATCATATAGTCACATTTCAGAAGGCCCTGGACATAATCTTCTTATTAAAAACAAAGCAAAACAATAACTTGTGGTTTCTAAGTGAAACAGAGAAGTCATCAGTTAGATCCATTAAATGCTAACTTGCTTAATGAATAATAAGCTATAATCTGCCTTTACCAATTAAGCTGGCTTTCATTGTTATTTTTACACACACTTGCATATCCTCTAAGCAGCATGTAGCTGAAACAATATATTTTCCCAAGTTTTCATTCACAAACTTGGAGTCAACTCAGGCCAGTTTGAGCTCAAACCAGTTAAAACTGGTTGAGATCACTGGGCATGTGGCAGCATCTGATAGGTGAACTTTTGATGTCAGAGGGCCAAAAAGTCCACTCTCAGGTCATGTTAAGCTCTCCATTTTCTGAACATGTGTCCCATGAAGAAGAATGTAGCTCAGTTGTGCCTCTGCAAGATTATTACCTCACTTTTTCTTATCTCCAATTACCTTTTTTCACCCCTCCCCCATGCCTCAGACTACCCTGCTTCTTTATCTCATAGTATCTCAAACCCTTCACTGTCAGGGAAGAGGATTTGAGATTTACTCTCCTGTCTCCTTGCTTACTCTCTCATGAGTAACCCTTTTCTTGCTACAAATCTCAGCATCTCAGTGTTTGTCATGCTGCAGATGAACCTGATTTGGTAACACAAGCATAAAAATCATATTTTACACTCAGTCTTCCCTGCATATAGATGGGGTCATGGCAGGTAGGTGGGTACGTAATAAGTCTACTTCTGGGAGCTTTCTTCAAGGGAGAGCACACACACACACTTTTCTTCTTTGACCCTATCTGCTCCTGTTATTTGAAATATAGCTTGCAAAATGTTCTTCCCTCTGAAGGATAAGACCTTATTGGCTGCCTTCCCACTGGAGTCTGCCTAGATGACACCCACTCATACATAGAGAAATCAGTCTCCATTTCTAGGGAGCAGATAGCCTAATACAAAAGAAAAGAGGATACAAATAAGTCTTAATTGTTCCTCCCTAAAATGCAGAATACAACTGTCTCTAGAAGTTCAACATGTCTACAAAATTTAGCTTTTAATTAAGAGATACTCCATTGTTTTTCTTATGGATATTAGATATTTAAGTCATTATTAAAATCACGTGTGTATGTGTGTTAGTTGCTCAGTCATGTCCGACTCTTTGCGACCCCACGAACTGTAACCTGCCAGGCTTCTTTGTCATGGAATTCTCCAGGCAAGAATACTGGACTGGATTGCCATTCCCTTCTCCAGAGGATCTTCCCAACCCAGGGATCAAACCCTGGTCTCCTGCATCACAGGCAAATTCTTTACTGTTTGAGCTACAGGGAAGTCTTTATTAAAATCACATAGTCCTAACTACATGTCTTTTATATCTGGATAAAGCCTTTGTTTAACACAGTGTTAACTGTCCTTAAATAAAATATTCCAGTTTATGTTGAAAAGCATACTTTCCCTCATTTTGTTTACTGTTACCTCCTACTCATCACTGTTTGGAGACTACCAATAGCTGAACTGAAGAGCCTGCATTATGTTATGTGAAAGCCCTGGATACAAACTCAAGCATGACAGTTTTCTATGTCAATTTTATGTAACCAGTGCTAAATATGACAAAGTCAGAATAAGAGTAGATCTTATTTAGATAGCTTAAATTTAACTTACTAAAGATGGTTGGTAGTGCCGAACTGAAGGAGCCATCAGGCTTATCTTCATCTCCATATTCTTGAGTTTCACTTCTTCACTTAATTCTTAACCTCTGTTCACATATAATCTCAGCAGTGTTTCCTTCCCTGAGCCCCCTGAGTAAAATGAAATTCCTCCCACCCTCCCAGCCCTTATAACTCTTAGAGCACTACCTGACAGAGTACACCTAACATTGTTTGTAATTTTGTTTCTTAGGTCTCCTCATACTAGAATAAAACATTCAGGAATGTGATAATGTTGCTCTTTAGTCCACTGATAAACTGTTTTGGGAATATTGTCTCAAACAGACTAAGTACTTAATAAATATTTGTTGAAAGGATGAAACTTTAGACAGTAAGGAACTCCTAGAGTGAGAATAATGAGAGCAGAAGTTAATTAGTCTAACTCTCTGTGACACAGCCCAAAGTGAGCTGGTGCAGATGCCTGGATTCCCCTGAGTGTCTGAGTTAGTGATTCTGGGGTGGTAACCAAGAACTGGCAAGTTCTGGTTAGTTCCCTNGGATGAAACTTTAGACAGTAAGGAACTCCTAGAGTGAGAATAATGAGAGCAGAAGTTAATTAGTCTAACTCTCTGCGACACAGCCCAAAGTGAGCTGGTGCAGATGCCTGGATTCCCCTGAGTGTCTGAGTTAGTGATTCTGGGGTGGTAACCAAGAACTGGCGAGTTCTGGTTAGTTCCCTGGTGATTGTCACATGCTGGTCAGAAGATCACACTTTGACAATAACTAATTTAGAAAAACTCTTGGGGTTAATGAAGTAAAACTTTGTATCATTCAAAACTATACTTTTTAACAAATCAATTGTTTAATTGAATTTTTGCTGAATCAATTCATCTTTCTTTATATATATATTAAAAATCAACAATAATTTAACCAAGTTTGTAGTTTTTAAGTGATTTTCTATTTATAAAAGTGTGATACCCATAATCAGGATACTTGAGTCAACTTTTAAGTATAATGAAGTGGTTACACGTTCATTACTATATTTATCTGGGTTCTGATTAACTTATCTCAAAGCTTAGTAAAAGAGCCCTATGTTGATCTGTATTAAAATCAGACCACAGTGCCTCCCAGGATAAACACTGTGAGCATGTTTCAAGGCATGAGGGGGACTATGTAAAGGTAACTAATAAATGTTTGTTGAAAGTAAGTGACTCAACATGAGGATGAGAGTTATGTTAGTTAATAAGGCTTAAGTTCAGTAACAGAAAAAAATGGTGAATTCAAAATAGCATTTTAACTTTCTGTCTATGCATTCATTTCAATAGACTTTTCCCTAATGGCATTACATTGAAGAAAGACATCTTAAGAAAAGAAAGACAAAGAAGTCAAAACTCCTATTGTATCACCTTCAATGTTGAGGAAATAGCCATTGTGTCTAGATGTAGCCATTATTTAGCATTATTTTCCAAGAAATCTCAGCCCAGGCTGCAGCTACCATGTACCACTGGCCATTTTCTTTTCTTATTCTTCCTTGTCTCTGATACCATTATCTACCCTCACTGGAAAGGCTTTGTTGCTTGCTTACTTTGTTGTGTCTATTTTTCTTATCATTCATGAAAAGGAACAAAATATTTTTTTAATAATGAGAAAATTAGAACTTGTAATAAATAGCATAAAGTTCTAGAGCCTTGATTCCCAGTTTATAGGTCTGTTGTGTGTGGAGGGCAATCATAAACTCTGGCACTCCAGGGTTCTGCTGTCATCCCTCATCTAAGTGAAAGAAAGTGAAAGTGAAGTCGCTCAGTCATGTCCGACTCTTTGGGACCCTGTGGGACTGTAGCCTACCAGGTTCCTCCATCCATGGGATTCTTCAGGCAAGAATACTGGAGTGGGTTGCTATTTCCTTCTCCAGGGGATCTTCCCGACCCAAGGATTGAACCCAGGTCTCCTGCATTGCAGGCAGATGCTTTACCCTCTGAGCCACCAGGGAAGCACCCCCTCATCGAGGGGGTCATTAAAGCCCCAAGTAGCCCAGAGGCTGAAGAGTGCATTGGGACAACAGGGTCACCCCATCTAATGTGTCTTAAGTGGGTCCTTGGAATTTTCAAGGACTTCCACACTATGTTCTGTATGCTACCATGTCCTCGCCTTCCCATCATGATAGAATATTCCTAGACTTAATTTCATCATTTTCACACATTAATATTCCTTTTTATCCCTTAAGTTTCAAAACAAAATGCACTTGCATTCTAGATTCCAGAAAGACAGAAGATTTATTTTTTTCCCTATGATCTCAGATCACTTCACTTACAATCCCATTTTATCTGGTCTCATCAATGTCTTCCTCAGTTGATTGTAAGCAACTTTAAAATGGAAATAAATCCTCCTCTTATTATGTGTGTGTGTGTGTGTGTGTGTGTGTTTGTGTATGTGTGTATGCACTCAGTCTTGTCCAACTCTTGCAACCCCATGGACTGTAGCCCACCAGGACTCCTCTGTCCATGGGGTTTCTCAGGCAAGAGTACTGGTGTGGGTTGCCATTTCTTTCTCCAGGGGATCTTCCCTACCCAGAGATTGAGCCGCATCTCTGGTGTCTCCTGCAGGGCAAGCAGATTCTTTACCACTGAGCCAGCTGGGAAGCCCTCCTCTTATTGTATCCTTCCATAATTCTACAAGGTGCCATCCCAATTTGCATAATGAAATATAAGCCAAATAGGAAAGTTATGTGACCTAATCTCATTTTAAAATCATATTAGGTAATGCTCTTGGATTACAAGTATCCAGAATTGTACCTGCCACTCTTAATTTGAAGAAAAAAAGAAATTAGACTGAATTAGAAAGTATGTGAAATCCATTTTGGTAGATCAGTTCCATTCAAACTGGTAGCCTTTTTCATTGACATAAAATGAAGCAAAGCCAAATACAAAATATTGTTTCATTTTTTTAACCTGTTACCTATTTTTTAAATAGAACATCCTCCAAAATAAGAGTCAGTTTCTTTTTTAAAACAGAACATCTTCCAAAACAAGAACAGATTCAGTATTAAGTTTTTAAAAAGCAATATGCATTTCTTAGGCATTGATTTTATTTATTTATTAAGTAAGTCTTATACATGCCAGAGCACACAGAGTTAGATATCTATGTAATATCCCTCCTAATAAATCCAAGTTCCAGAATAATATCCCCTCTTAGACTAATGTGCTGTCATGAACTAGGTGCCAGAAGATAAAAGATATTCTAATACTGTATTGAAAAGGAATTGTTTTGAGCTGTAAGTGAGTAAGAGAACAAGTAAATGTATCTGCTATAATTTTCAATCAGGCATTCTATTGTTCAGAGAGCTAGATGACAATATAAGAACACTGTAAGTATTTTTCTTTTCAGCAGAGGAGAGGAAACATATAGGATCTGTGACTAAGTTAGGCTGACAGGTTGATTTAATGCCACCAGGAACCTGCTGTTTGCAGACATGATTGCAATGGCTCTATTATGTAACAGAACAATGATTTTCAAAGATTTGTGATAAACACATTCAGTTGAAAAAATAATAACAAATTGATTAAGGAAAGTAAGACCCTTTCCAGTGTTCTTACTTGGAGGCAGATCCTGCATTTTGGGAATATAAAAACACTCCCTGAAGTGCCTCAGCTTGTCTTCTTCATCGAGGCGGAGAGCAACTCTCTGATCTGTTGGGTGACATCTAAGTTCAGATGCAATGCGTTGCAATGTATCAGCTGGTAACTCAAGAGGTGAAGGCTCCATTCAAGTTCTCCTCTAAAAATACATTTGAAAAAAAATTAAAAATAATCAAGCCACCGTTATTTTTCTTCAGTAGAAAGTAGCCTTTTAGGTAAAACACCTTTTGTTTTAACTAAGTTTCTAGTCTTCCCAACCTCACAAATGATATAATTAACAATTGGAATTCAAACCCATGCCTGGATTTTTCTTATGTAATGAAAATAATAGTAACTTCAGTTCAGTTCAGACACTTAGTCATGTCTGACTCTTTGCGACCCCATGAATCGCAGCACGCCAGGCCTCCCTGTCCATCACCAACTCCCAGTGTTCACTCAAACTCACGTCCATCAAGTCAGTGATGCCATCCAGCCATCTCATCCTCTGTCGTTCCCTTTTCCTCCTGCCCCCAGTCCCTCCCAGCATCAGAGTCTTTTCCAACGAGTCAACTCTTTGCATGAGGTGGCCAAAGTACTGGAGTTTCAGCTTTAGCATCATTCCTTCCAAAGAACACCCAGGGCTGATCTCCTTTAGAATAGTACCTTATGGATTTGAAAAAGCTGAATTAGGTAATGATGCTCAAGACAAGGTCAGCTTTCAATAAATGATAACTCTTTCCATTTTGATTTTCTGAAAAATGATCCCAATTAATGATTTTCAAACATATATAATGTTGGCATCATTTCTTTAGATGTCTTACTTACTAGGAGGTGAGAGTAAAGAGGCTTTTTTGGAAAGTGTAGAAGAGCAATGCTCCACTGAGCTCATCTTCCCTTTCTCTAGCTCTCCTCAACTCTCCCATCCCCAATAACTTTTGGATCATAGTTTTAAATAGTGACATATATACAGTAGAACCCTAGCAAATTATTTACTGTGAATAAAAACAATATCAATGAAAAATATTTAAATATTTTAAATAATGTTAGTGATTTTTTTCCCATATGAAGACCAATGAGATCTACGAACTGCTGATAATGAAATATTTCTCCTCTTTCACAATCATATAGGCCATCCTTGAACAAAACAGGGACCTCTAGTGTTACTTGAAACTACATCCTGCTTCATTTAATCATCATCTAACACTTCCTATATTTTTAGAAAGAAAACAAATTTCTGAAAGGGATAAATGGCAATGGAGATTTCTATTTCTTTTTTCAAAAATATATTTCCAAAAATTTAATTTTTTTTTTTTTTTATTGAGCAAGAATTGTACAGGTATCCAGTTCAAGATGGCGGTGCAGATATATACTAAACTCACCCACCCCCATAGACACAGAGTCTAGAGCCACATAGGCAGCAATGTCCTCTGAACAAAAAACGTAAAGATTGGCTGAGCATCAAATACACATTGGAAAAACAAAGAGAAAACCACACTGAAGTGAGTAGAAGGAGGCTAGGATACAGACTAGGAAGTGAAGAGGCTAGGATACAGGCTAGGAAGTGAAGAGGCTAGGATACAGTCTGGCCTTAACATCCCCTCTTGCCTGTGTGGTGACCTACCTTCTGAAGGAAATCAAAGCCTGGATCATCTCCCTGAGGTGCAAAAGGTTTTGCTCCCGCATCAGATACTTCAAATTTTAAGACATGTATTTAAGAGATAAACCCCCAAAACATAAAATTGTGAAAACCAATAGGGCTGAAGTTCCAAGGCACAAAAAGAGTAGGAGCCTGAGTAAGCTCTTAATGGGCTTGGGTGCTCAAACTTATCTGNCTAGGAAGTGAAGAGGCTAGGATACAGGCTAGGAAGTGAAGAGGCTAGGATACAGTCTGGCCTTAACATCCCTTCTTGCCTGTGTGGTGACCTACCTTCTGAAGGAAATCAAAGCCTGGATCATCTCCCTGAGGTGCAAAAGGTTTTGCTCCCGACTCAGATACTTCAAATTTTAAGACATGTATTTAAGAGATAAACCCCCAAAACATAAAATTGTGAAAACCAATAGGGCTGAAGTTCCAAGGCACAAAAAGAGTAGGAGCCTGAGTAAGCTCTTAATGGGCTTGGGTGCTCAAACTTATCTGTCCCAGGGCCTGGCTCAAAGGCAGCCAATTGTGCTTAGACTTAGTCAAGGAGGCTCATCTGCTTATATTTAAACTCTGGCTTGAGCAGTTGGCATCTAATTTAATACACACATCTAGGAACCTGCTAGAACACCCTCTGCAGTTAGAGGCTGGTGGGTGTCAAGAACTTTTCTCAAGCTAGTTTTATTTAATACTTATACTATGGTTGACCCCATGTATACACTATTTATTTTTTTTTACTCTTTCAACAGATATTTATTGAGCACCTGTACTATAGACCCAAGCACTATAGAACAGCAGCATCTAACAAAGTATATAAATAGTGACTTTTGTTGAGTTCAATTTTTAGTGCAAGAAGGGAAAAATAAATAAATTAATATAACTTTAGATAGTTTCAAAAGCTATGAGTAGAGATAGCAGAGAATGGAATAGAGTCACCGGAGTATGGAATTGCTACCTTAGCAGATGGGTCAAATGCATCTCTCCTAGGTAAGGACATAAGAGAATTTCTGAATCCTGTTAGAAAGTCAGACATGTGAAGAAGACCTAGACCTGGAGGAAGATGATGAAATGTGCAAAGGTCCTAAAGTATAGACAGGTTCGGGTTGTTCAACTCATGGAAGTAGAGAGAAGGGAAGACTATAATGTAAGAGAAGGGGAGGTGATAGTTTATCATGATGACTCTGAAGGCCAGGAAGGAGTTTGGCTGTTTTTCTATGTTTAGTGGGAAACCACTGGAGCATCTTGAATAGCAGAGTTATATAACTTTAAATGAAAAGCATTTTTCTGCTTTTAATGAGTTATAAGAGTGAAAAAGAGATCATTTTAGTAGTTCAGGGGGAAAATGATAGTAAATTAAATGTGGTGACGGGAAAAGAAGTGTGTGGATTTATGGTATATTTTGGAGAGAAAAGTAAAGAAACTATCTCTGGTGAGGACAAGAAAGGGAGTGACCTTTAGCTTTGGGATCTGAGTGAATATATTCAAAGTGATGAAATAAGAAATACTTAGGAAAGAAACAAATTCAAGAGGAAAATCAGAGTTATGTTTAGGACGTGTTAAGTTTGAGATGATTATTAAGAATCCCAGGTAGAGATGTCAAGCATTGGATATTTGAGACTGTAGCTCATGAGAAAATTGAATCATGAGATATTAAGTTTGATACTTTTCAACTCATAGACAGTACATGAAGTTTAGAACTCTTATGAATCAATGGAAACTAACAGAGATTGCAGTTCAATCATCTTTCTCCTATTCCTCACTCTCTCTCCTGCCACCCCACCCATTACACCATGTTAGGCAATTAAGAGTTGCATATCTCAGTGTTTTACAATGCCAGCTAAGTAGACACACCTCCAGTAGTCTGTACTTAAATTCTCCTGCTTATTTGTTTGAACTCTTCCTTTCTCAATTGCCAGTGATCTCCCCTGATGAGCCATCCTTTATATTCAAAGGTTAGAATACTGAGCTTTAAATGTGTATGTTTTTTGGCTTTGGTGCTTATAGTAGTTTTCAACTGCTCTGATCCATGCTTTTATAAGAATGTTAATTGATTTTGCTATTAATGTTTTGGTTCTTTTAATACCTCACCATACTAAATTGGGGTTTCCCAGGTGGCACAGAGGTAAAAAATCTGCCTGCTAATGCAGGAGAAGCAAGCAAGAGACACAGCTTCGATCCCTGGGTCAGGAAGATCACCTACAGGAGCGCATAGCAACCCATTCCAGTATTCTAGCCTGGAAACTTCCAAGAACAGAGGAGCCTGGTGGGTTAAAGTCCATGGGGTTGCAAGGAGTTGGACACAACTGAGCACATGCATACACACACTTCAGGGCTTCCTCAATGGTTCAAGGTGTAAAAAATCCATCTGCAATGCAGAAGTTGCAAAAGTCGTGGGTTCAATCCATGGATTGGGAAGATCCCAATCCACTCAGTATTCTTTCCTGGAAAAATCCCATGGACAGGGGAGCCTGGAGGGTTACAGTCCATAACACTGCAAAGAGTCAGATATGACTGAGCACATGATGGATGGATGGACACCATATTAAATTAGTTGTCATCTTCATGAAACTTTCTGTCTCTATGATTTTAACATCCCTTTGCCTAAAATATTCTACTTTTCTTTTTACATAGTCAAATCCTGGTCACTCTTCTAGCCCTAGCTCAGATTTCATTGTTTTTCATGAGTTCCATCATCTTATCTGAGCTAAAAGTAGTTTTTTCCCCCTCTGAACACCTGTAACACTTGTGAGCACACCTCTTTATAATAATACATTTTGCTAGTTACTGTAGTTATTTAGATACATACGTATATATGGGAAAAACATGCATGCCATGCCTACAACTTGATTTTATCTGTATTTCTAGCTATACTTTTCTGATGAAGGAACCTGCCTTTTAAATAGCACTACTTCTTGACATTATCAATTGCCTAGTCATAGTAGATCAGACTTTTGCTGGACACTCGGTGCACTAAAGACAATGCACTATTTTATCAATGGTCTGTGAGTGACTTGCTCATAAAAGTTCTAGCCCAAAAGTCCTGATGGCGTTTAGCTGAGTATATAATCCAGTTCTTTCAGGAATCTGAGCTGTGAGATATAGCTATTCATTCAGTTAGAAACAAGCACATATTTAAGAGAGAGAAGCAATAAAATGGTAGGGTTTGGAAGGAGTATTGTCAGAGTCAAACTGAACCACTGATTGTTAAAACATGAAGTGACTTCAAAGGCAAGTAAGAATCACTTAGTTACATGGATGGCAAGAGATAAAATAGCTATGGCTCCTGAAAAGGTGACAAGCCAATCAGGAAGTAATTGAATCTTTCTGTGCAACATACTATTTACAAGGCCTGGGAGGTTGCCTTCTTGGCTGTTCCAAGAATCCCATGAGTTGTTTTTCTGTCTACTGAGTATGTCTTTACTATAAGCTCACTACTTACGATAGCTTGATTGAATTGCTGGTCTATTGTACTGAACTATATTTTAGTCGGGGGACTGAATCTCATGTACTTTATCTTTGCAGCCATCCCATTCCTGATCAGCGCCTTTAAAACAGAGTAATCCCTTAAACTGGCAATTGAATAAGATGCACAAAATAGTTTGGTGAATTATTTGACAGGATTAATGACCGTTACTTTAGGAATACCCTTCTCATTTCAACCACAGGGGAAGTGATTTTAAAAAGATTTTTTTCAGTGGGACTCTGCATGATTTCCTTTGGAGAGTCAGTACTTTGTGAGTTCATCAGGGCTGACTCTAAACTCTAATGGGTTGTGAGTTTGGGTGAACTCCGGGACTTGGTGATGGACAGGGAGGCCTGGCATACTGCAGTTCATGGGGTTGCAAAGAGTTGGACATGACTGAGCAACTGAACTGAACTGAAACAAACATATATTCATTTTCTTTTGTCATATCCCCTATAAAATTTGACTTTCTTTCTTTAACAAAAAAGATATTAATATTAACTCATAGGCCTCTTTATATTTGCTTCTTGTTTCATCCTTGTACCAGTTCTGAGGGATTAGAGTTGTTTTTCTCCCTATTTTGAGACCAAACTCTGGAATCAATAGAGTAGAAACAAAAATGAAAGAGAAAGATAACAGAGCTCAAAATCTGGGACTGCACTTTGCCTGAGGAACTGAGTCAACGCCCCGTCATTGACAGGGCATGTGGTTGGAACATTGCAGAGAATTCCTGACACAAGGCTTGAACCTTTCATTTCTTCCATCTAATTTTTTTTATTCTTTTTGCAGTGTTTCTTTGGCTCATTCCTTTCTTTCTTTTTTTAAACCCCTGTATTCACTCTGCAAAGCCCCACAGGCTATAAATCCATCTACACTTTTTAATCAATCCTTTCAGTCCTAGTGAGGGCAAGGTTGAAGTCCACGCCTGCTTCTGAACCTGTCACAGCCTGAGTATCAAAACCTCACCTGCCCTGGTAGTAAGATACTTGATGGTGAAATACTCTTTCCAGAAGAGCAGTCAGGGTGCCACCCTGCCAACAGCGCCCAACAGGAGTAAATAAATTCAAAGTGCCCTCACTCTAAGAAAGCAATTTATTAACTCATCATAAATGATTCCTGCTAAATTCTGCACTCACCTTGCCACTAAGTCAGTTAGTACTTCACAAACCAGAATGTTATGCCTTGTTTAGGTTTACCATTTGCAGGTAAATTGACATGCTCTGATAGTGAAATAAAGCAATTCAAGCCAAATTTAAAACTTCCAAATTTTATATTTCATATATTTAGAGCTAATTTTATTAAAAAGTGGTTGTGTACACAGATGGTCTTGGGCAAGTCACCTAAAATTTCCATGCTGCAATTTATATAAAACTGTCTTTAATTCTACTCCAAGAAGATCATAGGTAGGATCAAATAAAGAAATTTCTTTATAAAAAGATAAAAGTCTCATAATATATGTTTTTCATATTAATACCTTGTGGTGGAAATTGCCATTTACCCTCAATGGAAATTTTGTGAATTGTGTTTTCAATTTTATTTAGACAGCTAAAATTTTAAAGAAGAAACTTCTATAGTTATAAACACATTTTTGTGGAATCATGGAATTCAAGATCTCCTAGTTACCCATAAGTTCTCAGGTTAGATAGTTAAATAAATTAACTAGTTAGCAAATTAAATAGTTAAATCAGTGACAGTCGATCCCTGGGTTGGGAAGATCCCCTGGAGAGGGAAAGGCTACCCACTCTAGTATACTGGCTTGGAGAATCCCATGAGCTGTATAGTACATGGGGTTACAAAGAGTCAAACATGACTGAGGGACTTTCACCTCACCCAGTGGTTAATTTTTACACAGTTTCAGATTTCATGCCTGAAATGAGCAAATTATTCACATGAGTTCGAAGTTTAGAACCTGGCAAAGCAAATTATAAAGAAAGTGTGTAGCTTGAGAAAGAGAGTATTATTTAATATATGTGCACAGAACAATGTTCTTTAAATGTATTGTTGTTTGAGGAATGAAGAGACATCACTGATACAGTTGCACACTTTAAGCTTGTATGAATTACATGTTGAGTTCCAAATTAATAAATTCAAGGCGTTTGGTCCAATATTACTACCTAAAAAATATCTCTCCCTTCTCAAAATAAAAACAGGAAAGAAATAAGAAAACTCTTTTAACTATAAAGAAAAAAATATTTCAACTTTCCATTCTTAGGCAAACATTTCACAAAGTGAAAGAGGAAGAAACCTTATTCAGGAAATAGACATTTTTACTTCTCTAAATAAAACTGAATATAATAGCAGCATAAATAGAGTCCCCAGAAAACACAGGATCTAAAAAGCTTACTTCAGGATCTGAACTTTCATCTAATCTTGCCTAGAGAATTCCTTGCCTAGAGCCTGGAAGGCTATAGTACAGAGTCGCAAAAAAGTTGGACATGACTGAGCGAGTATCCACACCACATCAAGATTAACTTATTCAACTATAACTATCTTATAGTAGATGAATCACAGGGTACTACTGACTTTGATACTTTTATACTATATATATATTTTAATCTCTTCATTTAACCCACACGGTTAAAGGGTCTTTAATGGTAAAGACCCTTAAAGTGTTGCACTGTTTTTATGAAAATAATTTGGAAGAAAAAAAAAGAAAGAGAAGATTCTAGCAGAAGAAACTGCTAAAGCATTATGACAAGAATTCTAGCAGAGAGAATATCCCTTTAGAAAAATCACTGAATGTATATTCCTGTAGAGTATATCAATGTCTCAGAACTTACCAATTAGGATTCCAGTGGGGTCCACAGGTCCCAGTGTCTCTATTCAGCAAAATGAAACCTCTCAAGAATAGCTTACAAATATAGGCTAGACTTCTGAGTGAGAAAGTCAAAGCACTTCTGCTCAGACTCCACCCTATGGGGAATTTGTGAGCTAATTTTAGTTCTTCCCACTCTTGTGTATTCTGACGGTAAATCGTCAGTCACTGACAGACATCTAAACAAAATTGCTCCTGCTCTGTATTTCAAACACTAGGGGCTCTGCCTAGGGCACTGTCCCCTAGGAAGCTCTGCCCTTTAGACTTAGGTAAACACTTTCTTGTTCACTAAGATCTTTGGGAATGTGAACCATAGCAGCAGTAGCAGTAGCAGGTGGATTTTAAAAAGTCCTAAATCATCAGTCTAGATGGTTAACAAAACAATCAAGGAAGAAAGACTCAGTGTTAGAAGATCATGTGGAAACTAGCATGCTGCTGCTAAGTCACTTCAGTCGTGTCTGACTCTGTGCGCCCCCATAGACAGCAGCCCACCAGGCTCCCCCGTCCCTGGGATTCTCCAGGCAAGAACACTGGAGTGGGTTGCCATTTCCTTCTCCAATGCATGAAAATGAAAAGTGAAAGTGAAGTCGCTCAGTCTTGTCCGACCATGAGCAATCCCATGGACTGCAGCCTTCCAGGCTCCTCCGTCCATGGGATTTTCCAGGCAAGAGAACTGGAGTGAGTTGCCATTGCCTTCTCCAGAAACTAGCATAGGAAACTGTGAACGGAAATTATTTCTTTAAGCTTTTGGCTATCTATTATTCTACCTTCATTATCTCTTTATGTTTATTCCCAAGCTTGGGTCTTTTATTATACATCCTTTTAGGTATTAAA
This sequence comes from Redunca redunca, assembly GCA_006410935.1. Taxonomy (NCBI): domain Eukaryota; kingdom Metazoa; phylum Chordata; class Mammalia; order Artiodactyla; family Bovidae; genus Redunca; species Redunca redunca. The sequence goes on along the minus strand of SJYQ01001852.1, from coordinate 230,761 downwards.
AACCACAAGCAAAATGTTTCAGAATTAAGACCAAAGATAGAGACTGGGGCTAAAGAATTAAATCACTTGTATTTACTGAGATTACTGAGATATATATAAAGCAATGCATGTAGAGAGCCAATGTACCAAGACACACAAGTAAATAAGTAACACATCCTTAAAAAAAAAAAAAAAGATCCAGAACAAAAGCATTACCCTCCAGTGTCCAAGAAATGGGGATAAAAGACATACAAAATTACTTTTGTACAAGTAATTGTACAGTGAAAAGAAAATATGTTTTATCACATGAATCTTATCATTAAAATAATACTATAGAGTAAGAGGAATGTCTTAATTTTATTAAGTTGGAAGAAGAAAACTGAATCCAGAGTATCTCAAATTTTGTGTTTTTTCTTTCTATTTCACTTATTCCTTGTACTGTAAGAATGTTAGATAATTTGCCAAGTTCTAATATCCAGGAAGTGAGTCTGAGGGTGAAGTCTATATCATTTCTGGTAGAAAAATTATACTCCTTTTTAACTACAGGAGAAAGATATAGATACATACAAAAGTAGAGATAAAGTGTCTTGCTTTCACACTTCTTATAAAGTCTTTTGATAATGGTAAAGACCATTCCATCAAAATGTTGTCTTAAAAACTATTGTTTAACATAGCCACTTTTAAAGGACTCATTTGGAGGTCTAATCTATCAATTTATATCTTATATTTTATAAATCTGTCTTTTTAAAAAAATATTCCCTTCATTCATTTTTAAAGTATTAAGCATATTCTTTGTAACTGGTGGTATAATGGTTTTCCATTATAAAATCTTTATAATATTCACATTGTTGTTTAGTCATTACATCATGTCTTACTCTTTGTGACCACTGTAGCCCTCCAGACTCCTCTGTCCAGGGAATTATCTTGGCAAGAATATTGGAGTATATTACCATTGCCTTCTCCAGGGAATATTCCGATAAGCACCTTAAAATATAAAGGGTTGTGAGAAAACAAGTTGTGGGGGGGGGGTGATGAATGCAAGATCCACTGTGGAGCCAGCTGTAAAGGGAAAAGAGAGAACAGAGTGAGCTTATATTTCTTCTTTCTTGGAAACTGAAAGAAGAAACATGTTGCCAGGTTAAACTGTTGTACCAATTCAGAGCTGTCTACTAATTTCCGTGTATGACATCTCACTTACAACATATGTTTCTGAAAAACAAAGAACTTGATTTTATCCTCCTCTGAGATTGCCCATGAATAAAGCTAAGAAAATACCTGTTGAATTTTTTTTTCCAGAAGTTGATTCAGTTTTTTCTATCAAAATTCATGGTTTGGATTATGAGAGTAATTCTCTTCTCTCAAAAACTAATTCTTAAACTGTGAACTTTATCTTTACTCTTCAGGGCTTATTCACTAAGACTGGGCCAGTGCCTGACATAGAGTAAATTTCAGTGAGAGCTCATGGTATTATTAATCAAATTAAATTCAGTGTGGTACACTATTCCTGTAAGAATCCAAGGGTATAGATCCAACTATGAAACTCTTATGCTAAATATTCAATAAGTAAAAATGAGTATGAGATTGAAGACAAAGATGCTGGTCCAACTATTAGAAGTGATCTGTAGAAATAAAATATGACCAACATAGACAGCCTATTAAAAAGCAAAGATATTACTTTGCCAACAAATTCTGTTTAGTCAAAACTATGGTTTTTCCAGTAGTCATGTATGGATGTGAGAGTTGGACTATAAAGAAAGCTGAGCTCTGAAGAATTGATGCTTTTGAACTGTAGTGTTGGAGAAAAATCGAGAGTCCCTGGACTGCAAGGAGATCCAACCAGTCCATCCTAAAGAAAATCAGTTCTGGATATTCACTGGAAGGACTGATACTGAAGCTAAAGCTCCAATCCTTTGTCCACCTGGTGCAAAGAACTGACTCACTGGAAAAGACCGTGATGCTGGGAAAGATTGAAGGCAGGTGGAGAAGGGAATGACAGAAGATGAGACGGTTGGGTGGCATCACCGACTCAATGGACATGAGTTTGAGTGAACTCCAGGAGTTGGTTATAGACAGGGAGGTCTGGCGTGCTGCAGTCCATGGAGTCACAAAGAGTTGGGCACAACTAAGCAGCTGAACTGAACTGAATTGTAGAAATAAAAGAGAACCTCGGGGGCCAGGGAGGATGAACTGATAAAAAACTGCAGTCTCAAACTCATGTGTGGAAATATAGCAGAATATGCTACCTCAAAAAATGATTGTAGGAGTTCACAATGTTGTTGTTCAATTGCTCAGTTGTGTCTAACTCTTTGGACCCCATTGGACTGAAGCACACCAGGTTCCCTGTCCTTCACCATCTCCCGGACCTTGCTCAAACTCCGTCCATTGAGTTGTGAATCCATCCAACTGTCTTATCCTCTATCGTACCCTTCTCCTCCTGCCTTCAGTCTTGCCCAGCATCAGGGTCTTTTCCAATGAGTCAGCTCTTTGCATCAGTTGGCCAAAGGATTGGAGCGTCAGCTTCAGCTTCTATCCTTCCAATGGATTGGCAGGGTTGATTTCCTTTAGGATTGACTGGTTTGATCTCCTTGCTGTCCAAGGGACTCAAGAGTTTTCTCCAGCACCACAGTTTGAAAGCATCACTTCATTGGCACTCACCCTTCTTTATGGTCCAAATCTCACATCTGTACATGAATACTGGAAAACAATAGCTTTGAGTATACAAACTTTGTCAGCAAAGTATTGTCTCTGCTTTTTAATACGCTGTGTGTCACTACATGCCACTGTGGTATATTGACTAGTTTGAGCTGTAGCACTTAAAAAACAGCAAATGCAGGGAGGAGATAGATGTCTGTGAACTCCTTTTAAACATGGATCTGAAAGGAATTCGATTTTCATAAATTTCCTTCTCAGAAGTTGGATTAACCAGGGAAGCTTGATTCTTATCACAGAAGACACCAGAAGTTCACACCACACCAACAAACCTTCTCACAAACTATCTTCTCTTTCACTTTTTCTTCTAAGGGTCCATTGATATTTCCTAAAAATCATTTGTTTCCCATAAATTGTCATGCAACCCCCTTACTTTTTGCTTTTAAGATGGGCAATAGCCTGAATTTTAAACAACTTCTGAGAATTTTTTTTTTTTCCTCTTGGGTATTTCCTATGTATACATAAGGTATTCATATTAATAAACCTCTGTTTTCTCTTATTAATCTGTTTTTCATTGCAGAGGTCCTAGCTAAAAACTCAAAAGTGTAGAGGGAATATTATTTTTCCTCCTGTACACTATATAGTAACTTTTACATTAATCTATGTTTTAATTAAATATGAATATTTTAGGAGATCACTTTTTACTCTGTGGAGGGAAATTTAATCTGTCATTATTGGGACTCTATTTCCTTCTTCAAAGGGGGTATTGGAAGTATCACAGATGTTTTACACACAGCAAATCCTCTGGGGACACCCTGGTAGCCTCCTTTTTACTTTTCCTTCTGTCTCTCTTTTCCCAGCTTCATCACTCTGCACTCCCAAGCACTCTTTCCCCTTCCTCTTGGGGTTCAGTTCAGTTCAGTTCAGTGGCTCAGTCGTGTCTGACTTTTTGTGACCCCATGAATCACAGCATGCCAGGCCTCCCTGTCCATCACCAACTCCCTGAGTTCACTCAAACTCATGTCCATCGAGTCGGTGATGTCATCCAGCCATCTCATCCTCTGTCATCCCCTTCTCCTACTGCCCCCAATTCCTCCCAGCATCAGAGTCTTTTCCAATGAGTCAACTTTTCACATGAGGTGGCCAAAGTACTGGAGTTTCAGCTTTAGCATCATTCCTTCCAAAGAAATCCCAGGGCTGATCTCCTTCAGAATGGACTGGTTGGATCTCCTTGCAGTCCAAGGGACTCTCAAGAGTCTTCTCCAACACCACAGTTCAAAAGCATCAATTCTTCGGCACTCAGCTTTTCTTACAGTCCAACTCTCACATCCATACATGACCAGGTTAACCAATATAACATAAGTTCCCTCAAAACCCAAGTCAGGGGGTTCTTGTCTAGCAATTTCCATTCTGAGCCAAGGAATGCTGGATCTTGTTTAAATGGGTAAGAAAAAATAGAAGGAAGAGAACACACACACCTGGATTTCTCTCTCCTCTGTTTTTTTCCATCCCCCTTTTTTCTCTCTCATTTCCTCTCCTTCCTTGCCTTATCCTTTTTTTATGCCCTGTCCTCCTCCTCTACTCTCCTTAATCCTCCTCTCCTGTCTTTGCTCACTCCCTTGTCCCCTTCCCTGTTCTTTCCTCTTCCTTATTCCTTCCCTCCTGTCCTTTCCCCTTATCTCCTTCTCCTCTACCCCTTACCCCTCTTCTCTTTCTGTTTTTCCCCCTCTTCCTTACATGTAACAGTGATAGCAAATAACAAATCACTAGGCTAAACTGATAATCTGTTCTCTCTCTCTGATGAGGCATATATTTAGTTATTATAAAAATTAGAATTTTGCTAATTAGGAAAATTCCCCAGTGATGAGCACAGGCTTCCCTGTCTTCTATATGTAGTACTTCTTCTTAAAAAAACAAACAAACAAACAAACAAAAACAAAAAAACAAGAGCCTATTATAAGCAAAGGGCATTTTGCCATTTGATAATTAAAATTGTAAACTAAAATTCCTATAACCTACTCACTTTTTGTTAGATTACATTTTCTCCCTTACAGTTAAATTCAGAGGCATAAAAGCAGTCTATATTTGTGCTCTATTGAGGAACCTGAATATTGTCTATTATATATGTTTGCATATCAATTTTCCCAAATCTCTGTTTACATGAAGAACTGGAATTATCAAAAGTATCTATTTTCCCCTCTGTATTCAGATAGTTAGCTGATAAGAGAATCAGAGCTGAGCTACACAGAGTCTTCAAATTAGTCTGGAAAAGATAAATGCTTTCAAAATAGTTTTGAAAAAGGCAAATTTGCTTTCAAAGAGTCATCACATCTGAATAGAGGAAAATTAGATGATTAGAAGATGAACATTAAGGATTTTAAAACTCCCACTGTAGAGAAAGATTTGCTTTCAAATAAACCATTTTGTAATAGTAGTTATTGCTTGTGTGTGTTTGTGTATACCCGTTCAGTCATGTATGACTGTTTGTGAGCACATGTAGTATAGCCTGCCAGACTCCTGTGTCCATGGAATTTTCCAGGCAAGAATACTGAAGCAGATTGCCATTTTCTATTGCTTTTACTATTTTTTTATTTAATGACAAATTTTCTCAAAGTAATGTTGCTGCAATCATCTTTCTCTTGATTTGGAGAGATGTCCTGAGGTTTCCATTGATATAAAACAGAAGATACAAAGTAATAAGTATATTGATATCATTAATTCAATGACAGCAGTGTTGAAATTGTGATAACTGCAAAATGGGAACAGGCAATGAAAAAGTTATTTTCTTCCTTTTTCTCTCCTTTTCTTTGATTCTTTATTATTTCAACATTGGTTTATAACATTATATGTTTTACATGTAAAACATCATATTTTAACTTTTGTATCCACTCCAGTGTGCTTACCACCAAAAATTTAGTTTCCATCTTTTATGACACCCATTTGGTGGTGTCATTTATTGAAAATAAATTTATTTATTTTAACTGGAGGTTAATTACTTTACAATTTTGTATTGGTTTTGCTATACATCAACATGAATCTGCCACAGGTATACACGTGTTCCCCATCCTGAATCCCCCACCCTCCTCCCTCCCCATACCATCACTCTGGGTCGTCTCAGTGCACCAGCCCTAAGCATCCAGTATCATGCATCAAACCTGGATGGACTATTTGTTTCATATATGATATTATATATGTTTCAATGCCATTTTCTCAAATCATCCCACCCTCGTCCTCTCCCACAGAGTCCAAAAGACTGTTCTACACATCTGTGTCTCTTTTGCTGTCTCGCTTATAGGGTTATCATTACCATCTTTCTAAATTCCATATATATGCATTAGTATACTGTATTGGTGTTTTTCTTTCTGGCTTGCTTCACTCTGTATAATAGGCTCCAGTTTCATCCATCTCATTAGAACTGATTCAAATGTATTCTTTTTAATGGCTGAGTAATACTCCATTGTGTATATGTACCACAGCTTTCTTATCCATTCATCTGCTGATGGACATCTAGGTTGCTTCCATGTCCTGGCTATTATAAACAGTGCTGTGATGAACATTGGGGTACACGTGTGTCTTTCAATTCTGGTTTCCTTGGTGTGTATGCCTAGCAGTGGGATTGCTTGGTCATAAGGCAGTTCTATTTCCAGTACTGTTCTCCATAGTGGCTGTACTAGTTTGCATTCCCACCAACAGGAGTTTGGCCACAGCGATCAGAGCAGAAAAAGAAATAAAAGAAATCCAAATTGGAAAAGAAGAAGTAAAACTCTCACTGTTTGCAGATGACATGATCCTCTACATAGAAAACCCTAAAGACTCCACCAGAAAATTACTAGAGCTAATCAATGAATATAGTAAAGTTGCTGGATATAAAATCAACACACAGAAGTCCCTTGCATTCCTATACATTAAAAATTAGAATATAGAAAGAGAAATTAAGGAAACAATTCCATTCACCATTGCAACAAAAAGAATAAAATACTTAGGAATATATCTACCTAAAGAAACTAAAGGCGTACATGTGGAAAACTATAAAACGCTGGTGAGAGAAATCAAAGAGGATGCTAATAGATGGAGAAATATACTATGTTCATGGATTGGAAGAATCAATATAGTGAAAATGAGTATACTACCTAAAGCAATCTATAGATTCAATGCAATCCCTATCAAGCTAGCAACAGTGTTTTTCACAGAGCTAGAACAAATAATTTCACAATTTGAGTGGAAATACAAAAAAACCTCGAATAACCAAAGTAAATGAGAAAGAAAATGGAACTGGAGGAATCAATCTGCCTGACTTCAGGCTATACTACAAAGCTACAATCATCAAGACAGCATGGTACTGGCACAAAGACAGAAATATAGATCAATGGAGCAAAATAGAAAGCCCAGAGATAAACCCATACACCTATGGACACCTCATCTTTGACAAAGGAAGAAAGAATATACAATGGATTAAAGACAACCTCTTTAACAAGTGGTGCCTGGAAAATTGGTCAACCACTTGTAAAAGACCGAAACTAGAACACTTTCTAACACCATACACAAGAATAAACTCAAAATGGATTAAAGATCTAAATGTAAGACCAGAAACTATAAAACTCCTAGAGGAGAACATAGGCAAAACACTCTCCGACATACATCACAGTGGGATCCTCCATGACCCACCTCCCAGAATATTGGAAATAAAAGCAAAAATAAACAAATGGGACCTAATTAAACTTAAAAGCTTCTGCACAACAAAGGAAACTATAAGCAAGGTGAAAAGACAGCCTTCAGAATGGGAGAAAATAATGGTGGTGTCATTTTACCCATTTTGATCTTCCACCACACTCCTTCTGTTAATCACTACTTTGCTCTCTCTATGTGTGTGTTTTTGTTAGGTTTAGTTTGTTCGTTGATTTTTGATTTCTTTGTTTGTTTGTTGTATGTTTTTTATATTCCACATGTGAGCGAAATCAAATGTTATTTGTCTTTGTCCATGTGACTTATCATAATAGCTTAACATGATACCATCTACATCCATCTATGTTGTCCAAAATGACAATATTAGTTTTTTATGGATGAACTGTATTCTTTTCTGTGTATGTATGTATGTATGTATGCAACTGAAACTTAAACAGTCGCTCCATCATGTCTGACTCTTTGTGACCCCATGAATTGTAGCCCACCAGCTCTTCTGTCCATGGGATTCTCTAGGGAAGAATACTGAAGTGGGTAACCAATCCCTTTTCCAGGGAAGCTTCCCAGTCCAGGGATCCAAACTTGGTCACCTGAAATGCAGACAGATTCTTTATCATCGGAGCCACCAGCAAAGCCATATATATATATGGTCTGAAGGAGATCAATCCTGGGATTTCTTTGGAAGGAATGATGCTGAAGCTGAAACTCCAGTACTTTGGCCACCTCATGTGAAGAGTTGATTCATTGGAAAAGACTCTGATGCTGGGAGGGATTGGGGGCAGGAAGAGAAGGGGATGACCCAGGATGAGATGGCTGGATGGCATCACGGACACGATGGACGTGAGTCTGAGTGAACTCCGGGAGATGGTGATGGACAGGGAGGCCTGGTGTGCTGCAGTTCATGGGGTCGCAAAGAGTGGGACACGACTGAGCGACTGAACTGAACTGTGTATATACACACACACACATGTATGTGTATATACACATATATGCACACACATACCACATCTTTATACATTCATCTATAAATGTACAATTAGGTTGTTTCTGGGTTTCCCTGGTGGCTCAGCTGGTAAAGAATCTGCCCGCAATCTGGGAGACCCCAGTTTGATCCCTGGATTGGGAAGATCCCCTGGAGAAGGGAAAGGCTACCTTCTCCAGTATTCTGGCCTGGAGAATTCCATGGACTGTATAGAGTCAGACACAATTGAGTGATTTTCACTTCACTAAGTTGTTTCCATATCTAAGCTTATATAAATAATGCTGCAATGAACATAAGGGTGTATGCATCTTTCTGAATTGGTGTTTTTGTTTGCTTCAGGTAAATATTAATACCTGGAAGTGGATTAGCTGAATTGTATGGTAGTTCTATCCTTGTTTGTTTTTTTAGTAATCTCGCTACTGTTTTCAACAGTGGCTGCACAAGGCTTCCCTTTTTTTCTACATTCTCTCCAACAGATATTTCTTGCCTTTTTAGTAATAGTCATTAAAAATGGACATAAGGTGATATTTGTGGTTTTGATTTGCATTTCCCTAAATAATAAATAATGTTGAACATCTTTCTATGTATCTATTGGCCACCTCTATTTTTTTTGTTGTTAGTATTGTTGTTTTGTTTCTTTGCTTGTTTTGGGGAAAGTAGTTTGGAAAAATGTCTATTCAGGTTCTCTACCCATTTTTTAAAGTGGCTGTTGTTTTTTGTTGTTGTTGAGTTGAATGAGGTTTTCACATATTTTGGATACTATCCCCTTGTCAGATACATGGTTTATAAATGTCCCATTCAGTGAGTTATTTTTTCATTTTGTTGACAGTTGCTTTTGCTGTGAAGAGCTTTTTAGTTTGATGCAAGCCCACTTGCTTATTTTTGCTTTCTGTTTCCTGCCTCAGAAGACGTACATTTTAGCATATATTTTTTCTTCTTTATATGGCTTTTACTTTTTTTTCCCCTTCAACTTATTTATCTGTTTTTCTATTTTCTTTTTGTTTTATGTAGGTTGTGCTTTTTGGAGCAGTTTTAGATTCACATCAAAAGTGAGCAGAAAGTACAGAGAATTCTTATATACTCCTTTCTTCTAACTTATTTTTTAAAAGTCCTTATTGAATTTTTTTACAGTATTGCTTCTGTTTTGTTTGTTTGTTTGTTTTTGTTTTGTTTTGTTTTTCTTTTTTTGGCTGCAAGGCATGTAGGGTCTTATCTCCCTAACCAAGGGTGGAACCTATACCCCACTGTATTAGAAAGCAAAGTCTTAACCCCTGGGCTGCCAGAGACCTCCAACTTATTTATTAATATTAATCTTTTCCAAACAAATTTCTTGCTTTAACTTTTCAGTTTTGTCAAATCTGATTCTTATGTTCACTTATTATTTATTA
>SJYQ01001852.1:205455-220971 GCA_006410935.1 Redunca redunca | reverse complement strand
ATTTTAAATTATTTTCTTGACATAGTCAAGGATTTGTTATTATTTGCTGTGTCATTTACTATTTACTATTTTTTATTTTTACTCAATTTATTGTTTTTTGTATTCTGTTCTTTCACGTAATCTTACTGGTTTTATTTCATAATTCTTTCCCAGTTATTTCAAGTATTTATTATTAACAGTTGCAATTGCTTTTAATTTTATAAGTTACCTTTCTTACAGTATATAGAAAACAATCAAATGTGGGTGGTGGCCCAAGCAGGAAGAGTTTGTAATAGGCAAGAAGATAAAAGAAGAATGAGACAAAGAAGCTGAGTGATTGTTCATGTTACTGTCCTACAATGTAAACCTTTTTTCTACTTAAATTTCCAGCCAAAAGTCTTATGTCCATGTTATAGCTGTTGTTTAGTCACTAAGTCATATCTGACTCTTTTGCCACCCCATGCAGTGGATCTTGCCTGGCTCCTTTGTCCATGGAATTTCTTCTCTAGCAGATTTTCCCAGTCCTGGGGTCAAACCCATGTCTTCTGCATCCACAGGTGTGTTCTTTACAGGTGAGCTAACAGGGAAGCCTGTCCATGTTATACTTGGTGGAAATAAAAAATATAGTGTTGGTGTTCAACACATTATGATTTGGTAAAGAGAGAACCTCTAATGGACTGAAATAGTCTACTAAAATATATTTATTAAAATAATAATATAGGAAAAAGGTGATTAAAAGTATATTCCCCCACACACACATATCCTTGGAACAAAGGAAGGCATTCTGAGGATGAATATTCAAGGATATCATTAGCATTTAAAAGTACCTGGGGAAATCAGTGACATCTGAGTGACTTTTCAGAATTAAGACTTTACTTTAAGGCTTCACACTTGAACGTCATTTCTTTTGGCTCTTAATGAATTTGGATGTTATAGAACTCTGATTTGACTTACTGCCCTAGTGTGACTTGAGAGAAGCAAAAGCAGAATCATGCATTTCACTTTATGTTTTTTTACCTCAATGTTTTGATTTTTCTTTGAAAAATTATAGGAGAAATATCATTCAAATCTTAGTTTAAAAAAAAAAACAACAAGAATTGTACTACTGTTTGGCTGCTAGGGAGGTTAAAATCTTTTTTTTGCCCTATCTAAATGTCAACCCACTCCAGTATTCTTGCCTGGGGAATTCCATGGACAGAAGAGCCTGGTGGGCTACAGTCCATGGGGTCAGAAGAGTCAGACATGAGTGAGCAAATAACACTTTAGCGTTCTGTAAGACTTTTCATTTACATCACTCAGTTCTAATTTTCTCTTATATTTACTGTACAATAATCTGTCTATGGTATCAATATATTTATTTATTTTTCAGCCTACATGTAATCTTTTATTGATAATATACATTAGCCACCCTAGTTAAATAATAATGGATAAATAAATAAATATGAAGGGAATTATTGCTCCCATACTAATTTACCTTGTCTCACTTTGGCTCCTAATTGCTACTCAGTAATTCAGTTACTCCTCACTTGTTGATTTAGTATCATATGCTCTCGAGAATCTATTTAAGATATTCACCCTCATGGTCCTTCCTCCGAGAAAGCCTTCAAAATGCAGGGTCATATCTCCTTAGCTCTCCTTGTTTGATCAGATATTTTATAAGACAAGAAGCCTTTACTGTCTGTATGTTTACTGTGGTATCGAAGCCAGGAGGTAACTGTAAAGTGATCAATAACTAGCTACATCTTCCGTCCAGCTTACATCAGACCTACATTCAACAGGGCAGTTTATAAATCCTCTAATCCTCTAACTTCTAACTTTTTAGTTCTCTTTGTTCTTTGTCAGAATATAGATAATCTGGTGTAATTATTCCTAAAGAATTCCTTGTAACTATTACACTCTCATGAGACTCCTGTAACTTTATTGTGCCTACAAGAATGGACTCTTTGGACTCACTGCCCTAACACAGGATGGATGCAATTGGAGATTACTGTTTTTTTTTTTAACAGCAATTAGTAGCCAAGCAGGATGATCTTATTTTTAGAGGACACTAATAGAAAACAAAAATATCATCAGCAGGAAACAATGTGCAGGGGAAATGTTCTTAATTTCCTTTTATCTGTGACTCTTGATGAGATCACAGAATTGTCACCCTATAGGTATTTTACGGAAAGTACCTATGGAGTCCTCAATTTTACCAAGTATTGTCTAGTCATTCCTTTTATCCCTTTCCACCCTCACTGTCTGAGTCTAACATCTCATCATTATATGACTTTTTAAAAATTTCCTTTATATAGTGACTTGCTTCTTTGTATAAATATTTCCCTTGTAATCTAAATTCCTTGTCATTCGCAGATTAATCTTTCAAATCATGTTTTAAATGCTGCTTAAAGACCTTTTAAAATTGTATGCAGGAGGCATGAAATTATTGACATGACATATGAAGCACTTTATGCTTTGGCCTGTGCCTACTTCTGTAACCTCATTTTGGGCCCTTCTTCCCCATGGGTACTATAATCCAGCCATGTGAAACTCAGTTTGAGAATCTGACGGCTCCAAACTCCACCCACTTCTCTTTTCCTCTATGTAGTTTCTTCCTTTTGTTTGAAATATTCTTTTCTCTCTTGGTTGCTCTCTTCCAAAAATGAACTTATATTTTTGCCTAACTTAAAATTTTCTTTATATTCCAGTTAAAGTTTATTGTCTGTTTTATAATGCTTCTTACTTTATTTTATTTAACTGACTGATTATTCTAAGAGTGTTCAAGTCCTCCGTAATTCAGAAGCATGACTAAGGTATTCAGGAGATGTGAGGGGATTTATCTGCCCAGTATGTTTCGATTCTTTTTTGTTGTTGCTGAAGCAGTAAATCAAAACGGCTTAGAATTTAGTTCTAGGTGACACAGGTTTTTGTGTTGTCAATTGACTTAACTAGCTTTCATCATCATCAGTAAAGTGAGTTGCTCCTTCTCTTTCCTCCCACTACCATACTGACTGCAATTTTGTATGATGATGGCTGATCTATGTACTTCCTCTTCCATTCTTATGTCTCTTTTCTATATTCAGAGTAGGATGGAGCTTAGAGATTGTTCTCCAGCCTATTCAATTTTCCAGAATTACTTTCTGGATAAGATATTCTTTGCGGGACCCATAGGACCATAGGACCATACCACCTGCCTTGGGAGAACTTCAGGGTTCAAATGAGATGAGTGTACTCTTTGCACCCAGACATGTTAGGTCTGAGACTAATTCAGCAGCTATTCATCATAATTTTTGTTTGCAATTATAGCCAATGCCCATTTTATTAAAGAGAGATTTCTTCTCTATTTTCTAAGAAGTTTTCAGTTTTCTCTTGGCTTCAAAGAGAATAGAGTAGAAACGCCTTTAAAGTGTCTCCTTAACTGTGAGCTCCTCTTAAATCTTACTTTCACTTCTGCTGTGTCACTGAGTCTCTTCTGTAGTAACAACTTTAATGATTTCCTAATTGGCAAATCCAAACCGCCTTCTCTGCTGACAGCCTCTACATTGAAAGCTCTTGTTCTTATCAGTTCTTCTATAGTGCAAAAATGTTTAATCTTTTTTCTCATTCTCCTTTGCCTCTTCTTCTTTTCCAGTCTCATTCTATTTTCCCTCTGCTGCTAATAAAAATGCATGCCTTCATTTTTGTACCTATAGCACTTTCTGTATTACTGTTAATAGCCTTTAGCATAGGCTGAGTTCTTAATGTATCTATATGCATGATTACCTTCCTTTTATAGTACTGTTAATTGAGCACAAACTTTTATCTTTCTTTACTTCCTTTTTCATAGTATATAATATTTTTTTCTGAATTCAGATTATTAAAATATTGTCTCTGCACTGCTTTTATTCACCAGGATATATACTAACCCGTTACATTGATAATTAAATATATTAACATATCATTAATTGTAACCAAGAACAAAAGGAAAATGCATTATGGCAATGGAATATGAAACTAAAAACAAAACAAAATTCTGAACCATAAGTCTGGGGATCTGTTTACCATGTAGACCCAACATTATCAGAAATGAACATGAGGTCTTAAGTAGACACAAAACAAACCGATAAAGGTGAAAGTTATGTTTATTTTTAGAATGTTAACTTTTTAGGTTTTCTAATATTCAAAGATCTACTTGTGGTCTTCAAATAGAAAACAATGTTGAAATATTACCATTTTGTGTCAATGCTCTGTAAAAACTATTTTAATATATATATCATTGTCATAAAAATTATGTTAAACATGATAGAGGTATACAATTTTAATTAAAATAAAGGAAAATCCACCAATAAAACAAATATTCTTTGAGAAGCCATCAGATGAATAAAAATACCCACTAAATACTAAACTAGATATAGAAATACTAGAAAGAAAAGTATGCTTTATTGGAACTTCTTTCTTCATTATCAAAACCTCACAGCCCACTCTTTCAAAAATGAAGTTGCTTCTGTTATAAGCAATCATAAGGATGGTTAGGGAAATACATACATATCAACAGAATTAGAATTAATCATTTTCCTGTATAGCCACAGAATGATTGTTTTTTTACATTTTCAGCTAAAGAGACTTTATGAAAAGTTTATTTTTTGCAGTCTGCCTGGTAGTCTAAGAGTTGACCCAAAGTCTTTGCTTATTAAAGATCCCATTCATGATTTTTGAGATACAACTTATGTTTTTATTATTAAGCTTCTTGTGCTCTACATATCGATTACAGTATAATTATACAATAAAAGAAATACTGCCTATTATGTTTGTGAAACTTGGGTTCATTAATATAGAGTTTATAGAACAGCATGCAATACCTTTGTAATAATCCAAACATGATAGGAGAACAAATATAATGCTCACTGAATTATATTAGAGGATTAGCTAATTTTAGATAGCCATAGCATATGCATGGTCCTTACACAATTTGTATGTGGTAATCCACTTGATTAATTAATTTAATCTATTGATTGATATAATAAAGCATTAACTGGTCTAAAAAGCTTCCAAGAATAGTAGCTATTTCATACTTACATTTGACAAATTAAATCACGAGAGAACTTGAATACAATTTAATTATTCAAAATATCCTGAAAATACATCTCCATAGATTTGGGAAGAGGTAATGGTGATTCTCGGAGAAGGCAATGGCAACCCAATCCAGTACTCTTGCCTGGAAAATCCCATGGATGGAGGAGCCTGGAAGGCTGCAGTCCATGGGGTCGCTAAGAGTTGGACATGACTGAGAGACTTCACTTTCACTTTTCACTTTCATGCATTGGAGAAGGAAATGGCAACCCACTCCAGTGTTCTTGCCTAGAGAATCCCAGGCACGGGGGAGCCTGGTGGGCTACTGTCTATGGGGTAGCACAGAGTGGGATACGACTGAAGCGACTTAGCAGCTGCAGCAGCAATGGTGATTCTGCTTGGGGAAATGAGCGATTATTTAAAAGAAGTGTCTATACTCACTTGAAACTCCTCCTTTCTTCCTTGCTGGTGGCAGTCCCTGTTAATGGAGCTCACACTGTACTGCTTTTATCTGTGCCTCATTGTGGTCTTTCGTCTCCTTAACAGAGTACTTCAGGAACTAATTTTTAAAGGCATGGAATGTTTTTACCAACCTAGGCTGAGTATCATAGACAAACCTCATATAGTAAGTGAATATAAAATGCTCCCCAGAATTCCTTGCTAGTGAAGAACAGAGATATTGATTGAAGGAGCCACAGAAGGGCAATGGAGTAATAATTTCTCAAACACTAGCCATTTACTTTAATGATCATTTCCTGAGAAGTTCTAAAATATTTTCAATGTTTAGAGAATATGTTTAGGAACTAAATGGAAAAGTTTCTACCAAGAGAAAACTCCATGCATTTATAAGAACATTCCACTTGCCCCTTGATTTCCATATCTCTCTGCCAATATCTATGATAGGTTTTAGAAAACATATTTTGCTTCATGAATTCATGAACGGTTCCAATTTCTATCATGACATTAACAGTGTAGTTTTTTCCCCCCTTAGGGTTTTTCATCAGTAAAGAAATCAGATACAACTCTCTATTTCATGATTCCTTCCTCAAAATGGCTTGAAAGTTTGGGTGATAAATCATGCACTAGGGGCAAGAACAATGATGATGAAAATGTTGCAGTTTTGAAACTATAAAAGTATGGATTCAAAGGATATATTTAGCACAGGTGAGAAGATATGAGTTCCTCCATCATCAGCAGGTCAGATGCTTGCTGCACAAAGGCAGGTCAGCTTTAAGGGCAGAGTCTGCTCTTCACAGAGGCAGGCATGCTGTGCTTAGGCGCTCAGTCATGTATGACTCTTTCCAACCCTATGGGCTGTATCCCACCAGGCCCCTCTGTCCATGGGGATTCTCCAGGCAAGAATACAAGAGTGGGTTGCTGTGCCCTCCTACAGGGGATCTTCCCAACCCAGGGATCACACCTAGATCTCCCACATTGCAGGTGGATTCTTACTCTCTGAGCCACCAGGGAAGCCCCAGAGGCAAGAGTTCCAGGCTAACACGGGTTTAAGAGGAGATTAATGGCTCTTAGTTTCTTAGTCACATCTTCCTTCATCTGTCACCAGAGTCTACAGTCTCAGTTTCCTGTGTCTAGTCTTAGACTTTGGTGAGGGAGTTAACAGAGGATGAGATAAATTATTCAATTTCCATTTAGACTAAAATTAAATTTAAATCTCATTTTATATGTGTATCTAGGCCCCACCACAGTCTCAGTTCAATTCAAAACGAGCTTAATAAATAAGTAGTTTATATTTAATCCTGATTGTGAGGTAATGTACTAGTGTTTCATCTGTATTTTCTCCCTTAATCTTTAGATGGAAAAACAAATGTTATAGGTACTATTACTGCTTCTGCTTCTACTTTACAGAGGAGGAAACTGAAGTAAAATATTATAGATCCAGCTAACAGAAAAGTGACAAGTTAGGTTTAGTTCAGTTCAGTTCAGTTGCTCAGTCGTGTCCAAGTCTTTGTGACCCCATGAACTGCAGCACACCAGGCCTCCCTGTCCATCACCAACTCCCAAAGTCCACCCAAACCTGTGTCCATTGAGTCAGTGATGCCATCCAACCATCTCATCCTCTGTCATCCCCTTCTCCTCCTGCCCTTAATCTTTCTTAGCCTCAGGGTCTTTTCAGATGGGTCACCTCTTCACATCAGGTTGCCGAAGTATTAGAGTTTCAGCTTTAGCATCATTCCTTCCAATGAACAGCCAGGATGGATCTCCTTTAGGACAGACTGGTTGGATCTCCTTTCAGCCCAAGGGAGTCTTAAGAGTCCTCTCCAACACCACAGTTCAAAAGCATCAATTCTTTGGTGCTCAGCTTTCTTTATAGTCCAACTCTCACATCCATACATAACCACTGGAAAAACCATAGCCTTGACTAGACAGACCTTTGTTGACAAAGTAATGTCTCTGCTTTTCAATATTCTGTCTAAGTTGATCATAACTTTCCTTCCAAGGAATAAGCATTTTATTTTAAATTTCATGGCTGCAATCACCATCTGCAGTGATTTTGGAGCCCCTAAAAATAAAGTTTGACACTGTTTCCACTTTTCCCCATCTATTTGCCATAAAGTGATGGGACCGGATGCCATGATCTTCGTTTTCTGAATGTTGATCTTTAAGCCAACTTTTCACTCTTCTCTTTCACTTCCATCAAGAGGCTTTTTAGTTCCTCTTCACTTTCTGCCATAAGGGTGTTGTCGTCTGCATATCTGTGGTTATTGATATTTCTCCTGGCAATCTTGATTCCAGCTTGTGCTTCCTCCAGCCCAGTGTTTCTCATGATGTACTCTGCATATAAGTTAAGAAAGCAGGTTAACAACATACAACCTTGACTTACTCCTTTTCCAATTTGGAACCAGTCTGTTGTTCCATGTCTAGTTCTAACTGTTGCTTCCTGACCAGCATACGGGTTTCTCAGGAGGCAGGTCAGGTGGTCTGGTATTCCCATCTCTTTCAGAATTTTCCACAGTTTATTGTGATCCACACAAAGGCTTTGGCATAGTAATAAAGCAGAAATAGATGTTTTTCTGGAACTCTCTTGCTAGTTTGATGATGCATTGGATACCCCACATCCAAGGTAAGAGAAACCCAAATAGGACAGTAGGCACTGAGTGAAGGCATCAGAGGGCAGACAGACTGAAACCACAATCACAGACAACAGGCCAATCTGATCACATGGACCACAGCCTTGTCTAACTCAATGAAACTAAGCCATGTTGTGTGGGGCCACCCAAGATGGACAGGTCATGGTGGAGAGGTCTGACAGAATGTGTTCCACTGGAGAAGGGAATGGCAAACCACTTCAGTATTCTTGCCTTGAGAACCCCATGAGAATATCTAAAGAATTTCTCAAGAAAAATGACCAAAACACAATAAAAAAATAATAATAAAAAAAACCAGGGGATTAAAATACACAGTTCACAATGGGAAAACCTGAATAGCTGATGCATTTTGAAGAGGTACACAAACATTTTAAGAATCAGAGAAGTGTATAGTAACAGAATGATGAGCTACCTTTAACTATCATGTTGACAGAAATTCAAATGATATCTAGGGCTGAGGAGAATAAGGAAAAGTGCAATGTCTTATGGACTTAGGTCTAGAAAAGACATTGTATAGACCATTTCTGGCAATTTGTTGAAATGAAACAGGAACACCCCCTATGATTTAGCAATTTCACTTCTGAAGAGAGATCTGTAATTATGTTTTCTCCTCCAATTTGGATATTTGAACTGACTTAGCCCAGTCACAGAGTGTACCCACTTGAGGATTTTCTCTAGAGAATGCAGGCAAGCCTCAGAGCTCTCAGAGATATCCATAGTGTGAACCCCTGTGGGCCCAATCTCTATACTCTGGGACTGGGCTGAGTCTCTGACTTGAACTGCCACGATATGCACAAGGAATTATATTTTGGGAGACTTCCTCCCAAAAGCTGCTAGTGGTTCTTTACTTAGATAATCAGGCTCAGCAAACTGGTTAGGCCAGTTGCAAACTATCAGTAAAGCAGAACATCATATACTCTATTGCCTGCCCTTATTTTGACCAAGTCAAAAATCAGACAAGCAGGTATTCCCTGAAATAAAGATATAGCTCTTCTTATTCAGCTGGAAATCAGCTCTATCTTCTATCCAAATGCTCCCACACTTACCTGAAGAAATGTATCTTCATATCCATCTTAGCATGTTTTGCATAGCAAAGATATGGAAATGCTGTCAAGGAAAGGAAATTATGGACAAATGTGTGACATGCATAAGATGGAATACATATAATAGTAGAAGAAAAAGATTTACCTCTATCAAAAAAGATAGAGATCAAAAGTGAAATGTTCAGTGAAAATCAAAATTACAACATTTTCCTGAGCTGAATTACACAATGCGCTGTATTGCATAATATAATTTGTGAGAATAAAACAAACGAACACAAACTATATATTATTAAACCCACATGAATGTAAATAAGTCATGAATGGTGGTTTGAAAAAGATGCAGATGATGAATAAAAGAATGAATGCTTATAGGGGAATTAATTAAAATTTTACCAAATGTTTCTACGTGGGTGTGTACAAGAGCATGCATGAGTGTATGTGTATGCATGGGAAAATTCCATGTAATTTAGAGACAATTACTAAATTGTCTCTCCCCAACCTCTGGATTCCCTTTTTTTTTTTTTTAAACTNATTTAGAGACAATTACTAAATTGTCTCTCCCCAACCTCTGGATTCCCTTTTTTTTTTTTTTTAAACTCTTATAATCCACATGTCAGAATCCTGGTTTTAACTTAATAGGTTCCTTTCTAGTCTCTGCATTTTTTGTCATTTCAAGATTTCAGAATACTAATCAAATTTTTAATAATGACCATCTCCTTTTTTAGTATTTCTGATATTTTTAAATTTAAAAATTATACTTCCATAATGATGCTTTGCCAACAAATGTCCATCTAGTCAAGGCTATGTTTTTTCCATATGGATCATGTATGGATGTGAGAGTTGGACTATGAAGAAAGCTGAGCACCGAAGAATTGATGCTTTTGAACTGTGGTGATGGAGAAGACTCTTGAGAGTCCCTTAGACTGCAAGGAGATCCAACCAGTCCATTCTGAAGGAGATCAGCCCTGGGATTTCTTTGGAAGGAATGATGCTGAAGCTGAAACTCCAGTACTTTGGCCACCTCATGCGAAGAGTTGACTCACTGGAAAAGACTCTGATGCTGGGAGGGATTGGGGGCAGGAGGAAAAGGGGACGACAGAGGATGAGATGTCTGGATGGCATCAGGGACTCGATGGATGTGAGTCTGAGTGAACTCCAGCAGATGGTGATGGACAGGTAGGCCTGGTGTGCTGTGATTCATGGGATCTCAAAGAGTCGGACATGACCGAGCAACTGAACTGAACTGAACTGAATGATGCCTTCTTATGATCATTGAATTAATCTCAGTATTCCTTTTGGTTTATGTAACCATTTCATCTGTTTCCTTTAGATTCAGTTTCAAAGTAATATTCAAATTCTAATTCCAGATTCAGATTCACTAGAAGACACTACCTTTTTGGGTTGTTTTCCTTGGGTGTTCTGTGCTTTGTGCTAAATTTCCTTGAGGATATATTTACCCTCAGCTTTATTTGCCTTTGTGACTCAGATCAAGCTGTTGAGCTATGCCAAAGGATATACAAATGGTGGGAGTTGCTGCAGTATCTACAGCTGGTTATTGGTGATGTACCACCCACAGTCTGTCTGCCCTCTGATGAGGCTCCATCACAGTCTCTTTTGCTGAAAACTTTGCTATCCCATGAGATTTAGGTTTAAATGTGTCCAACGGTATGTTGCTGCAGAACTGATCCCAAGGCAAGAGTATTCCTGGTACTACACAGTTGTTCAAATGCCACCTTCCTTCTCTCCCCAGCAGTCTATGGATTTCTGCAAACTGAGCTTTCTCCAAGAACCTAAGAACTGAATTCTCACCACAAGACTGTCTGCCCTCTGTCTCCCGGCATCCTTCTGGCTAAAAGAAGATAAATATATTGTGTATAGCTTCTCTTTCTTTCCAGATCCAAGTCTGAGTTTCAATTTGAAGACAAGAGTTCTGTTTTTCTGGCCTTGGGCTTTCATAGGGAAAAACTTTGGCTTGTGTTATTGTTTCACTGCAACTACTTCTACATTTTCTTTATTTTAGAAGTGATCATCTGTGCAAGAGTTGCATTTTATACAGTTCACCTATGTAGTTAAGCTTACCAGGACAGGGTTTTGTGCAAAAAGGGCAAACACCTATGAATGTTTACAAGGGAATAGATTTGATGCAGTGCCAAGGGATAGGAACCCACTGCCTCTACACTTCAGACCAGCTCTGAACAGTAATAGAGCTATTCTGAACTTAGAGTTTAGATAGTGGTATTCTTATTATTCATTTATTTTAATTGGAAGATAATTACAATATCATGATGTCCTCTGCTATACATAAACATGAATCAGTCATAGGCATACATGTGTCCCCTCCCTCCTGAACCCCCATACCAATTCCCTCCCCACCCCATCCCTCCAGGTTGTCACAGAGCACCAAATTTGGATTCCCTGTGTCATACATCAACCTCCTACTGGTTACCTATTTTACATATTGTAATGCATATGTTTCAATGCTATTCTCTCAAATCCTCCCATCCTCTCCTTCTCCCACTGTGTCCAAAAGTCTGTTCTTTATGTATGTGTCTCCTTTGCTGCTTTGCATATAGGATTGTCAGTACTGTCTTTCTAGATTCCACATATATGTGTTAATATACCATATCTGTCTTTCTCTTTCTGATTTACTTCACCCTGTATAATAGGCACTAGGTTCATCCACCTCATTAGAACTGACTCAATTGTGTTCCTTATTACAGGTGAGTAATATTCCATTGTTTATATATATAACCACAACTTCCTTATCCATTCATCAGCCCATGGACATCTAGGTTGCTTCCATGTTCTAGCTATTGTAAATAGTGCTACAATAAACATTGGGTATATGTGACTTTTTCAGTTATGGTTTCCTCAGGGTATATGAGTTTCCCTGGTGGTTCAGATGGTAAAGAATCTACCTGCAATGAGGGTGACCTGGATTCAATCTCTGGGTTGGGAAGATCCCTTGGAGAAGGAAACAGCTACCCACTCCAGTATTCCGGACTGGAGAATTCCATGTATAGAGGAGCCTGGCAGGCTCCCTCTAGTCCATGGGGTCACAAAGAGTCAGACATGACTGAGCAACTTTCACTACACTTCATTTCATTTCAGAGTATATGCCCAGTAGTGTGATTGCTAGATAGTGGTATTC
Source organism: Redunca redunca (assembly GCA_006410935.1). NCBI lineage: Eukaryota > Metazoa > Chordata > Mammalia > Artiodactyla > Bovidae > Redunca > Redunca redunca. The sequence continues at coordinate 208,663 of SJYQ01001852.1, read as the reverse complement.
TTCATTATTTCCTCATTAACTCAATACCCAACAAAGCCTAAAACTTTAACAATCTATTCAATAGTAATTCATATAAGAGCAATAGTTGAGAATATTATTGTAATTGAGAAGACTGGATGGTCAGAACATCCATTCAGGCATCATTTTTCCGAAATGCCTTTTGTGTTACTATGATTTTTCTAGATGTTTGTGGAGTTCCAGATCTTTTCCTAACAATAACAGTACATGGTATATCCATTTTCCATGGATATGTTACACTGATGAATTCAACTACTTTTTTGCTCATCATTGCATAGAGGGATCATTCTAGCACCTATATTTTCAGATCTAACAGATTTTCTTTTCCAAAATCACCTATGTTCGTTCAGTTCAGTTCAGTTGCTCAGTCGTGTCTGACTCTTTGCGACCTTATGAAATGCAGCACGCCAGGCCTCTCTGTCCATCACCAAGTCCCTGAGTATACTCAAACTTATGTCCATTGAGTTGGTGATGCCATCCAGCCATCTCATCCTCTGCCATCCCCTTTTCCTCCTGCCCCCAATCCCTCTCAGCATCATAGTCTTTGCCAATGAGTCAACTCTTCCATTGAGGTGGCCAAAGTATTGGAGTTTCAGTTTTAGCATCAGTCCTTCCAATGAACACCCAGGACTGATTTCCTTCAGAATGGACTGGTTGGATCTCCTTGCAGTCCAAGGGACTCTCAAGAGTCTTCTCCAACACCACAGTTCAAAGGCATCAATTCTTCGGTGCTCAGCTTTCTTCATAGTCCAACTCTCACATCCATACATGACCACTGGAAAAACCATAGCCTTGACTAGATGGACGTTTGTTGGCAAAGTAATGGTTCTGTTTTTTAATATGCTGTCTAGGTTGGCCATAACTTTCCTTCCAAGGAGTAAGTGTCTTTTAATTTCATGGCTGCAATCACCAACTGCAGTGATTTTGGAGCCCAAAAAAATAAAGTCTGACACTGTTTCCACTTTTCCCCATCTATTTGCCATGAAGTGATGGGACCAGATACCATGATTTTAGTTTTCTGAATGTTGAGCTTTAAGCCAACTTTTTCACTCTCCTCTTTCACTTTCATCAAGAGGCTTTTTAGTTCCTCTTCACTTTCTGCCATAAGGGTGGTGTCATCTGCATATCTGAGTTTATTGATATTTCTCCCGGCAATCTTGATTCCATCTTGTGCTTCATCCAGCCCAGCGTTTCTCATGATGTACTCTGCAAATAAGTTAAATAAGCAGGTTAACAACAGAGAGCCTTGACTTACTCCTTTTCCAATTTGGAACCAGTCTGTTGTTCCATGTCCAGTTCTAACTGTTGTTTTTTGACCTGCATACAGGTTTCTCAGGAGGCAGGTCAGGTGGTCTGGTATTCCCATCTCTCTCAGAATTTTCCAGTTTATTGTGATCCACACAGTCAAAGGCTTTGGCATAGTCAATAAAGCAGAAATAGAAGTTTTTCTGGAACTCTTTTGCTTTTTCCATGATCCAGCAGATGTTGACAATTTGATCTCTGGTTCCTCTGCCTTTTCTAAATTCAGCTTGAACATCTGGAAGTTCATGGTTCACGTATTGCTGAAGCCTGGCTTCGAGAATTTTGAGCATTACCTTACTAGCGTGTGAGATGAATGCAATTGTGTGGTAGTCTGAGCATTCTGTGGCATTGCCTTTGTTTGGGATTGGAATGAAAAGTGCCCTTTTCCAGTCCTGTGGCCACTGCTGAGTTTTCCAAATTTGCTGGCGTATTGAGTGCAGCACTTTCACAGCATCATCTTTCAGGATTTGAAATAGTTCTACTGGAATTCCATCACCTCCACTAGCTTTGTTCATAGTGATGCTTTCTAAGGCCCACTTGACTTCACATTCCTGGATGTCTGGCTCTAGGTGAGTGATCACATCATTGTGACTATCTTGATGGTGAAGATCTTTTTTGTACAGTTCTTCTATGTATTCTTGCCACCTCTTCTTAATATCTTGTGCTTCTGTTAGGTCCATATCATTTCTGTCCTTTATGGAGGCCATCTTTGCATGAAATGTTCCCTTGATATCTCTAATTTTCTTGAAGAGGTCTCTAGTATTTCCCATTCTGTTATTTTCCTGTATTTCTTTGCATTGACCGCTGAGGAAGGGCTTTCTTATCTCTCCTTGGTATTCTTTTGAACTCTGCATTCAGATGCTTATATCTTTCATTTTCTCCTTTGCTTTTCACTTCTCTTCTTTTCACAGCTATTTGTAAGGCCTCCCCAGACAGCCATTTTGCGTTTTTGTATTTCTTTTCTATGGGGATGTTCTTTATCCCTGTCTGCTGTACAATGTCACAAACCTCTGTCCATAGTTCATCAGGCACTCTATCTATCAGATCTAGTCTCTTAAATCTATTTTTCACTTCCACTGTATAATCATAAGGGATTTGATTTAGGTCATATATGAATGGCCTAGTGGTTTTCCCTACTTTCTTCAATATGTTCATTACAAAATATCTATTGAAAAAATAACCAGTGAAAAGTACTACTATCATGCTTCATTTATCTTCTTCAGAAATAGCTTCAGAAACTCTCCTCACATCATTTTATAGAACATTCCTGTAATTATAGACACTCACTGTGGCCCTCAAATGCTTTAACTTCAAAGTGTGATTGAAATCAACTTGTTCTTACACCACTGGAGTTATTCTTACAAAGTTTTTCAGGTAAATGCCTCTGAGTTATAGTGGTCATCAATTTCAAAGGAGGCCTCTCTAGTGTTTTTTAATATATAATATCCATAAAATTCTTAATGATGGTAATTATAAGCCATGTTATAGAGAAGTTTCCATTAGTAGGTCACAACTGGAAATTGTTCAGTCTCTATAGTGAGAATTTGATCTTACTTCTAAAATTCATTATTGAAGAACTCTAGTCCTAGTAACTCACTTTGAATTCTTTGTCCAGTTTCAAATTTTGACTTTTTCCTTACTATTTAAAACATGCCTAAATACTTTTTTAGATAACATCATAATAAGCCTACATGAAATGTTACAAAGAAAGAAATTGCATAGAAATACAGAACAATCCTAGCTGTAGTTTATATAAATCCATTTCCTTAAAGGTCAGATTTGTTCCAAACATTGTGGAATATTTCACAGAACTCTCACTAGAGGAAGAAAATAAGTTTTACAACTCAGGAAAATAAAACATATATATGTGTATATATATATATATATA
>SJYQ01001852.1:191786-205388 GCA_006410935.1 Redunca redunca | reverse complement strand
AATGCAATATTTTCTCTTAAAAGAAAATGATTTACATTTAAAATATACAAACATTTGAAGGCACCTGCTTTGTACCCTAAAGAAATATACTATACTTTCTTCTATTTTGTGTTACAGTCTATCATCTAGCTCCTGTATGAAGACTATTTCAGCTATACTGTTTTCAAAATTAAACTATTATAGTGTAGCTTAAGCAAATGATAGGTCTTAAATTCAATATTCCATGTATTCTATCTCTACCAGTGATAGAAATTGATCATTTTAAATCTCCAAAGTCAGAACATATTCAGGGGAAGAGTCTCAACTTGACTTTTAAACTGACATATTTCATTCTGCCCAGACAATAATTCTCTAGTATTATTTGGACACCTCTTATTTGCAGAATGTCAACAGACTATCAGTAAGAACATAATTTTAAATCTGTTTTAACTGATGAACTCTATTTAAACTCTTTTTTCACTCTGTCCCTTGAATTGTGGCCCCTTGGCCTCTGCTGAGTGATTCATGATATTTCCAATAAAAGCTGGTCTTCTTTGGCCACCTGATGCAAAGAGCTGACTCATTTGAAAAGACCCTGATGCTGGGAAAAATTGAGGGCAGGAGGAGAAGGGGATGACAGAGGATGAGCTGGTCAGATGGCATCACTGACTCAGTGGACATGGGTTTGGGTGGACTCTGGGAGTGGTGATGGACAAGGAGGCCAGGCGTGCTGCGGTTCATGGGGTTGCAAAGAGTCAGACAGAACTGAGCGACTGAACTGAACTTGCTATTCCTGGATTGCCTTGATGGAGTCTTCCCTTGAGTGAAACCTTACTATTTTCAAAACATTCCACCTTTAGTCTTTCTTTAGTTTCTCCACTTCATTTGTTCCTACTTCTTACAATATTTTGCATATTTGTTTCTGAAACTTCCTCATCTTTAATCCTGCTACAAACTCCTACCCCAAAAATCTTTTCCTAGACATTTCAGACCTAATGGTTCCATATAACATTAATATCTAACTATTTTTAATGTCATTGTTGGCTCTTAAAATTTAATTATTTAACAAATATTAGAATTTTGGAACATTGGAATAGATATTTGGAAATATGGGAATAAATATGAGATTTCCAAATCAGATGTTGTAAGGCAAAGCCCATGTTACCTTTTTGTTTGATGCCAGGCACAGACTCTAGTAGGAATACCATATATCAATATTGACTGATTAACTGGTTGTTTCTTCTATTTGTCATGTTGTCTGTCATTTCTATTCCACTCCCTGCACAGGAGCTCACTAGGTTCATTGCTTCTATCCATCTTTAGAGCTACACCATATGGTGAGGCTGGGTACAGAAAAGATTTGTCCAGGTTTATATGGCTGCAACGCAAAGTTCTCATATTGAATGTTATATCTAAGCATGGAATAAAATTATATACCCATAAACATTTGCAGAGAAACTCACAGAATTTTGGAATTAACTGATGTAGAGGAAGAAAAATCTCTTATTCTACCCATCTGGGTTCTCTAGCTGGAGCCCTATAAATTAGACTGGAAAAAGAAAAAAAAAATCACAAGAGAAAAACAGAAAGTTTATTAATATGTATATCACACGTGGCACATGGGAGTACTCAGATATGAGTAAGTCAAAGATTTGGTCAGAACTTGGATTTACACAGCATCTTAGCAAAGAAATAATGCATTTCTAAAGAAGTGGAAAGGGCCTGTCTCTAGGGACAGGAAAATGTGGAAAGGTAAACATATGAGAACCTCTTCAGTTCAGTTCAGTCTTTCAGTCTTGTCCAAATCTTTGTGAACCCATGGACTGCAGCATGCCAGGCCTCCCTGTCCTTCACCAACTCCTGGAGTTTACTCAAACTCATGTCCATTGAGTCAGTGATGCCATCCACCATCTCATCCTGTCGTCCCCTTCTCCTCCCTCCTTTAATCTTTCCCAGCATCAGGGTCTTTTCCAGTGAGGCAGTTCTTCGCATCAGGTGGCTAAAGTATTGGAGTTTCAGCTTCAGCATCAGTCCTTCCAATGAACACCCAGGACTGATCTCCTTTAGGATAGACTGGTTGGATTTCTTTGCAGTTCAAGGGACTCTCGAGTATTCTCCAACACCACAGTTCAAAAGCATCAATTCTTCAGCGCTCAGCTTTCTTCATAGTCCAACTCTCACATCCATACATGACTACTGGAAAAAATGTTACTTTGACTAGATGGACCTTTGTTGGCAAAGTAATGTCTCTGCTTTTTAATATGCTACCTAGGGTGGTCATAGCTTTTCTTCCAAGGAGCAAGTGTCTTTAATTTCATGGCTCCAATTACCATCTGCAGTGATTTAGGAGTCCCCCAAAATAAAGTCAGCCACTGTTTCCCCATCTATTTGCTCTGAAGTGATGGGACCGGATGCCATGATCTTAGTTTTCTTAATGTTGAGTTTTAAACCAACTTTTTCCCTCTCCTCTTTCACTTTCATCAAGAGGCTCTTTAGTTCTTTGCTCTCTGCGGTAAGGGTGGTGTCATCTGTGTATCTGAGGTTATTGATAAACTAATGGTAGATAAAGCCTAGTTAGCATATCTTGTCATGTAGGTTCCTCTGATGCTGTTTCCAGGCTGTTATCTAAACTTTTCTCCAGTAATTAACTTTTCTTTCTTCTTCTTTTATTTTTAATTGCAGTATAGTTGATGCACAATATTATATCAGTTTCAGGTTAGAGCATACTGATTCAAAAACTTAACAGATTATATTCTATAAAAGTCATTATAAGATAATGGCTAATTCCTTGTAACCTTGATACTCATCTATTAAGGGATCAGGGACAAGCTAGAGATATGGGATTAAGAGGTACAAATTACTGTTTGATGGTTAACTTTGTTCTTCCTATTGATAGGAGAGTAGAGATACATTTGTAAGTTTATCTTTTGTTTCTAGAGAAAAAACAGCAAGGCAGAGAGCTATTTCGTATCTAATTCCTCACAGTTGACTTCAGTTCAAAATAACCTCTGTGCTTAAGTGGCATATTTTGGAATGGCATAGTCTGTAGTCTGCCACCCTACAGCAATTAAGTACTTTGCCTTGACCATTTACTTATAAGACCAAGTTTAAAGTATTCAGATTTCTAAGATTTCTAAGTATTCAGATTTCTATCCCAATCAATTTCTAAGATTGGGATAATTCAAAGCTAGAACCTCAACATGTATAAGTGATGTATGGGCTTTTTTTTTTTTTTTCTTTTTATATCAACTCTGTTCAAAAGATCCTCCAGGAGAAGTTTTAAAAATCCTCTCTCTCATTTTAGAACACTGCTATCCAAAGGACAAGATGACACATGCAGGGCACTAAAGTTAAAAAAGCAGGACTAAAGCTTCAAAAATAATTGAAGGAATTAACAAGAAAATAGTAAGAATTCAACTCGTCTGATGAGTAATAAGATTCCATAAGCAGGAAAAAGATGGCAATAAATCCAAACAGATCATCAGAAAAACTCTGCCTAATTTTTTCCATTACTTCTTTAACATGAGCAACTAAACATTAAAACAAAACCTCCTGTGTGGATATAGTTCATTGCATATAAATATTTAGAGTAACATATAAAAAGCCTCTTGATCAAAGTGAAAGAGGAGAGTGAAAAAGTTGGCTCGAAGCTCAACATTCAGAAAACGAAGATCATGGCATCTGGTCCCATCACTTCATGGGAAATAGATGGGGAAACAGTGGAAACAGTGTCAGACTATTTTTTTGGGCTTCAAAATCGCTGCAGATGGTGATTGCAGCCATGAAATTAAAAGATGCTTACTCCTTGGAAGGAAAGTTATGACCGACCTAGATAGCATATTCAAAGGCAGAGACATTACTTTGCCAACAAAGGTCCATCTAGTCAAGGTTATGGTTTTTCCTGTGGTCATGTATGGATGTGAGAGCTGGACTGTGAAGAAAGCTGAGCACTGAAGAATTGATGCTTTTGAACTGTGGTGTTGGAGAAGACTCTTGAGAGTCCCTCGGACTACAAGGAGATCCAACCAGTCCATACTGAAGGAGATCAACCCTGGGATATCTTTGGAAGGAATGAGGCTAAAGATGAAACTCCAGTACTTTGGCCACCTCATGAGAAGAGTTGACTCATTGGAAAAGACTTTGATGCTGGGAGGGATTGGGGGCAGGAGGGGAAGGGGATGACAGAGAATGAGATGGCTGGATGGCATCACCGACTCGATGGATGTGAATCTGAGTGAACTCTGGGAGTTGGTGATGGACAAGGAGGCCTGGTGTGCTGCGATTCATGGGGTCGCAAAGAGTCAGACACGACTGAGCGACTGAATAGAACTGAACTGACTGATACTTAACTCTCATAACAGATATGAGCTCACCTATTATATATATATTCTTTCTTTCTCCTTATGCAACTGTTCTCAAAACACCTTAATATTTTACTGTAAATATAGAGTGTCCTGGTCTGGCTGGACACTGACTTTTAGATAGGTTACACTGAATTTCTATTATATTCTGGTATACAAGAGGTTGGGTGGCTTCCCTGGTGGCTCAGTGGTAAAGAATCCATCTGCCAATGCAGGAGATGCAGAAACTATGGGTTCAATACCTGGGTGGGGAAGATGCCCTGAGGAGGCAATGGCAATCCAGTTTCTTGCCTGAGAAATCCCATGGACAGAGAGGCCTGATGAGCCACAGTCCATGGGACATGACTTAATGACTTAGCATGCATGCATACAGAGACTGAACAAGTGCGAAAGTCACAACCTAAACAGAATGCTCACTTAATTCTTTCTCTGTGTGCTAAAAGTGCTATTGTGCTGAGATGTCAAATGTGATATAAAAATAAAACCCATATTATGATATACAGTTACTTCACCAAATTCTACAGGTTTAAAATGATCTCCTGTTAGCAACATGAACTATTTCAATAAGACTAACCTTCTAACTTGGCAAAATATTTCTCCTGTTTTCTTCCACCACATGCAACCCTCTCCAAACACAAGACACGGATGTCATGCAGTCATCATCTTTCCACACTATCTATTCCTACTCTTCTCAGATGGCTTCTTCTTCTCTCTTAGCCCATCCATATCCTGACTGTCCTTTGGGAGTCCTGGGTCAGGTGCCAATCACTTGGCAACACTGATGTCTCTTTTCTCTAATTTCTTTTTATTGTTGTCAGTCAATTATATCAAACACAGTCAAGCATATGTACATAGGACACACTCAGTCAACTTTATGATGATTTATTTCTCTGCAGATGGCATCATAAAAGCAGAGGCCATGCATATGAGCCAAAAGTATGATATTTGCTAGTCTGAGTCAGTTGAGCACTGCCCCTATCAGAATCCTGTCACTTAGTAGGGCACAAAAGAATTGCTATGAAGAGATGTGGTTGTACCTGATGCTAACCCAAAATGCTAAAAAAAAAAAAAAAAAAAAGAGCTTCCAAAACACCATTGTTTCTTTGAAAGCCTGTGTGGAACTGTCATCAGTGTCTTTTAAAAGACATTAATGGTGCTATTTATATTTCTAACTTGTACAGTTATATTTGATTTATGAGCAAGGTCAAATATAAACAAATAATGAAATGGAGAGGGCTCTTTATAGGTACCCTCCTTCATTCTCCTCTTTCTCCCATTTCAGTTTCCCCAGTGCTACCATACTCTTTTCAATTATGTAGGAAACTTAAATAGGTAACACCAGTTTCAGTGCCCCATTTGTTCCAGATATATTTGCAACTAGAAGCATGAGAAGGAAATGCCTCATATGTATTAATGGATTAAAATTGGTGGACTTTGAAGCTGTCAGGGGAAGGCCACTGAAGCTGTCTTGTAACTTTTGAACATTTTTTAATTGAAAAATTATATATTTATTCCAATGGGCACAAGACTGACTCTTACTGCTTTCTACCTTTCTTTTCTTATCTTCTTTTTTTAATTTTAAAGCAAGAACTGGGGCTGTGTAATCTGGCCAAAAAGTTCTTAGAGGCTGAATAACAGAACACAGTAGTTCATTGTGCTTTGCAGACGTTTCCAGCTGTGCTGAGATCTGCTTCAGAGGCTACGTGATATGGAGAGGATGTGGATTTTAAAGTCAGAACACACAGAAGCCTTAGTGGGAAACTGCTGCTTTCTAGTATGTAGTATTGTGAGAGGCAGCCTCTGTTAGTCTCAGATTCCTCCCGTCTGTAGTAATATATCATGTCTCCCTTCCTCACAAGACAGCTGTGAAGATTCCATGAGATAATATTCATGTAAGAATACTCCTACAGGAGACTTGCTGGATGAGTCATACCCTGTGAACAGTGGCTCATAATAATATGCTCAGGGATTATTCCTCCTATATTCCATCCATCCCTTAATAGATGTAGAAGATAAGAAACATCAGTCTGGATGGAGAAGGGTTGTATCTGGAAATAGTTCACCTATAGAATGTGAGTAAATTTTTACTGTCTCCTCTGAACCAAAGGCAGTGTGCTGTTTTGCTTTTAATAATATGAAATGAACTGGAGATAGTAAACTGCTATTCTACCACTCCAATTCTAGTCTATATTTGTAAGTCAATAGTAAAATGAAGGAAAGACAGAAACAAAAGGGACATATACAACATCATTTTTTTCTCAGTGTTTGATGAAACATGGTTTCCCTGGTGGCTCAGTGGTTGAAGAATCCACCTACAATTCAGGAGACACAGGAGCCGCGGGTTTGCTCACTTGGTTGGGAAAATTTCCTGGAGAAGGAAATGGCAATGCACTCCAGTCTTCTTGCCTGAAAAATCCCATGGACAGTGGAGCCTGGTGGGGTCCAGTTCATGGGGTCACTAAGAGACAGGACTGAATGACTAAGCACTCACACAAGGCTTTCCCATGATCATGCCAAAACAAACAAATTCCCCCAATCCACTGACCACTTAAAATACACACACACACACACACACACACACACACACACACACACACACTTATAAATGTGAATACTGATAGGTGACAGGTAAATAATGGGTGTTTATTAGAACCATATTCATCTCTGAGAGATATATAAATTTTATATTTTTGAATGTAAACTTAGAATTTATACCAAAAGCAACCTTACATATTGCAACATATTTTTAATTTAATCAGTTAAAAAACCAAAAAAAAAAAACAGTACTTGTAACAGGTATGTGTTTGTTTGATCACTGATTTATGTAATCAGGGAATTCTCTGAATGGGTTGTGAATTTTACTGCAAATGTTTACTTTCTAATTTAGGAACGTTAAAAATGGATAAAACAGTATATAAAAGTTCTGCTAAGCTTTAGGAGACATACTGGAGTGATTTTAGAAAAGAGAAAAATGAAACAGTTAGGTCAAAATTAAATTTCAATGCTAAATATACTCAAAATATTAAAGGAGATGAATGAGTATAAGTAGAAGGAACAGCATGGCAAAGCGCTATCAGTTCAGTACAGTTCAGTTCAGTCACTCAGTCGAGTCCGACTCTTTGCAACCCCATGAACTGTAGCACGCCAGTCCTTCCTGTCCATCACCAACTCCTGGAGTTCACCCAAATTCATGTCCATCAAGTCAGTGATGTCATCCAGCCATCTCATCCTCTGTCGTCCCCTTCTCCTCCTGCCCCCAATCCCTCCCAGCATCAGAGTCTTTTCCAATGAGTCAACTCTTCACATGAGGTGGCCAAAGTATTGGAGTTTCAGCTTTAGCGTCAGTCCTTCCAAAGAACACCCAGGACTGATCTCCTTTAGAATGGAATGGTTAGATCTCCTTGCTATAAAAGTCATTACATGTAAGAACCAGAGGCTGGGGAGAAACAAACTATAAAATATGGATGAGCATAAGGAGAACTATATTTAAAACTGCAAATTTTGAGACAGAAAATATAAAGGTCAATAGCTAAATGGATAAATAACTAAATTAATATTGATTAAAGGAGATCAACCTTGGGTGTTCTTTGGAAGGAATGATGCTAAAGCTGAAACTCCAGTACTTTGGCCACCTCATGCAAAGAGTTGATTCATTGGAAAAGACTCTGATGCTGGGAGGGATTGGGGGCAGGAGGAGAAGGGGACGACAGAGGATGAGATGGCTGGATGGCATCACCGACTCGATGGACGTGAGTTTGAGTGAACTCTGGGAGTTGGTGATGGACAGGGAGGCCTGGTGTGCTGTGATTCATGGGGTCACAAAGAGCTGGACCCGACTAAGTGGCTGAACTGAACTGAACTAATTAGCTCTTAGAATCAGCTAGATTTGAATATTTTATGCCAGGGACCAACATGCCACACATTTTTCACAGAATCCTGTATACTCCATTTTATGTTCTGAAAGTCTTATTTGTCAAAATAATAGTGTTTTTACATAACTGTATGCTAAATAACATTTACAGAAAACTTTCCATAGAATCAAAACTTGTTTTTCTGAAAATTATTCTTGAAAATTGTGGTCATGTAAATAATCAAAATGTGGGAGAAAAACTACCTGGAGTATTCACTCTTCACTTTATTTTTTTGTGTGCAAATACTAGCTAAAGTTACCCATAGCACATGGATGATTGTCATGAATCTTGTCAGGAAGCTCAACTGCAAAGACAATATTAAATCCAGATCAAACACTCCCAAATTTGGTTGGACACCTGTCATCATCATGAAGACTTAGAGTTAATCCTATAACTTAAAGAGGTGACTAAATGGACATTAATTTATTACACTTAATTGTGTTTGAATCACAAGTTGTATTACCCTCTTTGAGAGTCTGTCACTGGAAGCACAGTGACCCCAATTCTAGCCCTCAGTATAATTAATGATGGCAGTTTCCCTATATCTACTAGCTGATGCCATCTACTGCCTGTGATGTCTCACTAAGATAAATGACTTAGCCAATTGCAGATAAAAATGCTTTCCATCAGAAGTAGGCTGTGACACTGAAATGGAGAACAAGCTCAACCTGACTTTATGAATGGTTAAAATTTCCTGGCCAGAACATGCAATGGTAAATGATATTATTAATATTGATTTCTGTCCATACAAGGGTAGGGAAGTAAACAAGATCAATTTTTTTAGTTACATCTGTTGTTGTAGGATAAAAAATATCTGCTAACTGCCAAAACTGAATTTAATATAACATTGTGGTTTAGATTTTAAATTTATTTTAGCCCAATAGTTTTTAGCTTTTTAGGAGGAATGACAAGTGAAATATTGATGAGTTTTACCCATTGCTATCCACCAAAGTTAATGTACAATTGTACTGAAAAGGACTGAAGTAAACCTAGAATATTTCTATCAAAAGTAATATCTTTGGACTGAAATAACATTCATTAAAACCCCCTTCCCACATTCTGTAGAACTGAGGTTAGTTTTAAAGAAGTGTGGACTTTTTGACAAACAATAATGATCAGTAAAAAATTTTGTAATTGTGGTACACATGAGTAAAATTACAAAGCTGTGACTTTTAAAGCATGGAAGGCAAGACATGTAGAATTGTAATAGTAGTTCAACATAGTATCTTTTTCACTGAGAGATTTCATAGGAAAAAGAATATTACACATGAGGGAGATATTTTTCCCCACTAGTGCAGGTTTTTTTTCTGTACACAGCTAGGGGTATTTTTAACACAAATAGATCAAATTGTGTTACTTGTAAGATGAAACCTTCCAGCAAAATACAAGTGAACTAAGGCTAAACACTCTCTGTGGTCAACAAGGCCCAACATGATTGAGGTCCCTGAGACCTTTCTGACTTCAACACACATTATATTCTTCCTTCTTCAGTGGCCTCCAGCTGTCTTGGCTTTCATTCCTTTCTGTAACTGTGCTCGTGTTGCCTCACTCTAATATCTCATACTTGCCCTCTTTCCTAGAAACTCTGTTCTTATATCTTCCTATTGAGTGTGCAGTCTCTCCATTTTGGTCTCAATCCAAAAGTTACCTTTGATGTAGACTCCCTAAATATATTGAGTGAAAGCAAGATCTTCACCCCTCCTCGATTTTAAGTTTCATTACATTTATCACTCTCTGAAATAACTGTTTGTTTACTTGTTTACATTGCTCCCATGAGGTCAATAATATTGTCTTCCTTTTCAAAACTATACTCCTGACACATAGAAGATGCTTAATGTTGACCATCATATTAGAATATTACAAAAATCCCTATATTTGCTCATATAAATTACTACTCCAGTGTTTTTCACATCATCTTCTTATATTTTAATAAGAGAAATAAGTAATCAAAATTAGAAATGCTGCTGCTGTTGCTGCTAAGTCGCTTCAGTCATGTCCGACTCTGTGCGACCCCATAGATGGCAGCCCACCAGGCTCCCCTGTCCCTGGGATTCTCCAGGCAAGAACACTGGAGTGGGTTGCCATTTCCTTCTCCAATGCTTGAAAGTGAAAAGTGAAAGTGAAGTCACTCTGTCATGTCTGACTCTTAGCGACCCCACGGACTGCAGCGTACCAGGCTCCTCTGTCCAAGGGATTTTCCAGCCAAGAGTAATGGAGTGGGTTGCCATTGCCTTCTCCACCATAAACAAGCAAAAAAAATAAAATAAAAAATCTGTAGCAACAGGGATGCAACTACAGATTATCATACTCAGTGAAGTAAATCAGAAAGACAAAGACAAATACTATATGAGCATATTAAAAAGCAGAGACATAACTTTGCTGAAAATGGTCTGTATAGTCAAAGCCATGGTTTTTCCAGTAGTCATATATGGATGTGAAAGTTGAACCACAAAGAAGGCTGAGGACCGAAGAATTGATGTGGTAGTGGAAAGACTATGAGTCCTTTGGACAGTGAGGAGATTAAATAAGTCAATCCTAAAGGAAGTCAGCCCTGAATATTCACTGGAAGGACTGATGCTGAAGCTCCAATACTTTGGCCACCTGATGTGAAGAGTCAACTCATTGGAAAGGACCCTGATGCTGGGAAAGATTGAGGGCAGGAGGAAAAGGGGGCAACAGAGCATCAGATGGTTGTATGCATCATCAGCTCAATGGACATGAGTTTGAGCAAACTCTGGTAGATAGTGAAGGACAGAGAAGGCTGCAGTCCATGGGGTTGCAAAGAGTCAGACATGACTAAGCAACTGAACAACAAAACACCAGATCACTTACATGTGGAATCTAAAATATGACACAATTAACCCCTCTAGGAAACAGAAACAGAATCAGGAACATAGAGAATAGACTGATGGTTGCCAAGGTGTGGAGTGGCAGAGGGTTGGATTGTGAGTTTTGGATTCGCTGATGCAAACTGGTATACCAATATATAGAATGGATAAACAGCAAGGTCTTACTGTAGCACAAGGAGCTATATTCAATATCATCTGATAAACCATAATGGAAAATAATATGAAAAATACTGTATATATATGTAACTGAGTTACTTCCCTGTACAGCAATAATTGACTCATTGTAATTCAAGTTTACTTCAATGAAAATCAGTAATCAAAATTACTTATATGTAGAAATTATACCAGGTTTCCATAGGAGAAAGGGAAAATAGGCAAGGTTAAAGGGGTCTACTTCAGAGTACTTTAAAAAACACAATCAGTTCAGTTCAGTTCAGATGCTCAGTCGTGTTTGACTCTTTGTGACCCCATGAATCCCAACATGCCAGGCCTCCCTGTCCATCACCAACTCCCAGGGTTCACTCAAACTCACATCCACCGAGTCAGTGATGCCATCCAGCCATTTCATCCTCTGTCATCCCCTTCTCCTCCTGCCCCCAATCCCTCCCAGCATCAGAGTCTTTTCCAATGAGTCAACTCTTCTCATGAGGTGGCCAAAGTACTGGAGTTTCAGCTTCAGCATCAGTCCTTCCAAAGAAATCCCAGGATTGATCTTTAGAATGGACTGGATGGATCTCCTTGCAGTCCAAGGGACTCTCAAGAATCTTCTCCAACACCACAGTTTAAAAGCATCAATTCTTCGGTGCTCAGCTTTCTTCACAGTCCAATTCTCATATCCATACATGACCACTGGAAAGACCATAGCCTTGACTAGATGGACCTTTGTTGGCAAAGTAATGTCTCTGCTTTGGAATATGCTATCTAGGTTGGTCATAACCTTCCTTTCAAGGAGTAAGCATCTTTTAATTTCATGGCTGCAATCACCATCTGCAGTGATTTTGGAGCCCAAAAAAATAAAGTCTGACACTATTTATACTGTTTCCCCATCCAGTTCCCATGAAGTGATGGGACCAGATGCCATGATCTTAGTTGTCTGAATGTTGAGCTTTAAGCCAACTTTCTCACTCTCCTCTTTAACTTTCATCAAAAAGCTTTTTAGTTCCTCTTCACTTTCTGCCATAAGGGTTTTGTCATCTGCATATCTGAGGTTATTGATATTTCTCCCAGTAATCTTGATTCCAACTTGTGCTTCATCCAGCCTAGCGTTTCTCATGATGTATTTTGAATATAAGCTAAATAAGCAGGGTGACAATATACAGCCTTGACATAACTCCTTTTCCTATTTGGAATCAGTCTGTTGTTCTGTGTCCAGTTCTAACTGTTGCTTCCTGACCCGCATACAGATTTCTCAAGAGGCAGGTCAGGTGGTCTGGTATTCCCATCTCTTTCAGAATTTTCCAGTTTATTGTGGTCCACACAGTCAAAGGCTTTGGCATAGTCAATAAAGCAGAAATAGATGTTTTGATCCAGCAGATGTTGGAAATTTGATCTCTGATTCCTCTGCCTTTTCTAAATCCAGCTTGAACATCTGGAAGTTCATGGTTCATGTATTGCTGAAGCCTGGCTTGGAAAATTTTGAGCATTACTTTACTAGCGTGTGAGATGCGTGCAATTGTGTGGTAGTTTGAGCATTCTTTGGCATTGCTTTTCTTTGGGATTGGAATGAAAACTGACCTTTTCCAGTCCTGTGGCCACTGCTGAGTTTTCCAAATTTGCTGGCATATTGAGTGCAGCACTTTCACAGCATCATCTTTCAGGGTTTGAAATAGCTCAACTGGAAGTCCATCACCTCCACTAGGTTTGTTCATAGTGACGCTTTCTAAGGCCCACTTGACTTCACATTCCAGCATGTTTAGCTCTAGGTGAGTGATCACACCATTGTGATCATCTGGGTCATGAAGCTCTTTTTTGTACAGTTCTGTGTATTCTTGCCACCTCTTAATATCTTCTGCTTCTGTAATGTGAGTTATATTTGGAATTCATCCAACAGTATTCATTTTCAAATTATTAGATTCCTTATTGGTTCATCTGTGCACTAATTTACTTAATGTTTCCTGATTTAACAAATATTTATTGAACACTTTGATGCATAAGGTACTATTCATGGTACTTTGAAATTTACCAGGTGGGAAAACCCTGATCTTGAAAACTTATGGTTTATGGGAATAAATGAGCAAAATACCTGGTAAATAAGAAACATGTATTGGATTGTTGGATATTGTTTAAAATTCTGGTAAAACAGAACAGATAGGGGATGAGAGAACAGCAAATCCCTCTTGCTGATTATGGCCTTCTGTGTAAGCACAGTGCTTTTCACATGATGTATGTTCTGCTATTTGCTTCTCAAAATGGATATTATATTCAAAAGATTTGCACCCAACATGCTAAATTTGTCACTTTTCTTCACATTTTTAATTTTTTTTTTATTTTTATTTTTATTTT
>SJYQ01001852.1:178703-191684 GCA_006410935.1 Redunca redunca | reverse complement strand
ACGGTCTAACAATTTTTTAAAAAAACTAGTATTTTCAACATTAACCCAGCTTCTATAATCTTTAGATATAATGTAGTAATAGTCTCAAAAACAAAATCATACCCAGAAAACACTATTTCTGAGCAAACCACACAGTGACTGAAAGGATGCCATATCATCACTAATGCCATATGCTCTTATTTTGCAGAGATCCCTGTTTGTTTCATGAAACTTATACCCATCTATAATATTTTGGTTTTAACTTATACATTAATCTAATGCTAGAGTTTTAGCTTCAGAAAACTGATTCATATTGAAATTTATTTCTTAATTGTTTTTATTTCCCAATTCCAGTTGTATCATAAGCAATTAAAGCAATTTTAAAAATTTATTTATTTTAATTGGAGGCTAATTACTTTACAGTGTTGTAGTGGTTTTTGCCATACATTGACATGAATCAGCCATGGGTGTACATATGTTCCCTATCTTGAACTCCACTCCCATCACCCTCCCCAACTCATCCCACAGGGTCATCACAGTGCACCAGCCCTGAGCACCCTGTCTCATGCATCGAACCTGAACTGGCGATCTATTTCACATATGATATTATACATGTTTCAATGCAATTCTCTCACATCATACCACCCTTGCCTTCTCCCACAGAGTCCAAAAGACTGTTCTATACATCTATATCTCTTTTGCTGTTTCATATATAGGGTCATCATTACCATATTTCTAAATTCCATATATATGCGTTATTATACTGTATTGGTGTTTTTCTTTCTGACTTACTTCACTCTGTATAATAGGCTCCAGTTTTATCCACCTCATTAGAACTGATTCAAACGTATTTTTTTTAATGGCTGAGTAATATTCTATTGTGTATATGTACCACGGTTTTCTTATCCATTCGTCTGCCAATGGACATCTAGGTTGCTTCCTTTTCCTGTTTATTATAAACAGTGCTCTGATGAACATTGGGGTAAATGTGTCTCTTTCAATTCTGGTTTCCTTGGTGTGTATGCACAGCAGTGGGGTTGCTGGGTCATATGTCAGTACCATTTCCAGCTTTTAAAGGAATCTCCACACTGTTCTGCACAGTGGCTGTACTAGTTGGCATTCTCAAAAACAGTGTAAGAGGGTTCCCTTTTCTCCACACCCTCTCCAGCATTTATTTGTCAAGACCAGCTCGACAAGCAGGGTTTCTGAAAGCGTGATACAGTGAGAGAATGAGAAACGAGACACAAGAATTCAGAGAAAAGCGAGTATCAGGGGACCGACACCACTCCAAGGTGAAGGTGCCAAAACTGAATCCAAGGCAGCTTTATTATACTTTTAGCTGTGAATGAAAGAATAAGTGGGGAGTTAAATTATAACTTACGTGGCCTTCAGGGCCAAAGAACAAAGTGATCATTAACCATTGAGTAATTAAGAAACAGGAATCAATAACAAATCACTAACTAAGACTAATATTCTTATCTACAGATTTTCCATCAAATACATAAAACATGTGACTCTGAGACGTCAGTTGAGAAACAGTCTGGGGTTGGTTTTTCGACCCCAGGATCATATCTTGTTTTCAAGATTATGAACTGTTCCCTCTGGACTTGTTCCAAGAGTCTCATGCCTTATAGCACGCAGTTTATCAATAATTATAAATTTCTTTTGTGACCTTGCCAGGGCCTTCTTTTGTTTTATTCATACTGTCTCCTACTTTATTGTTTGTAGACTTTGGATAGCAGCCATTCTGATCATTGTGAGATTGTACCTCATTGTGGTTTTGATTTGCATTTCTCTGTTAATGAGTGATGTTTAGCATGTTTTCATGTGTTTGTTAGCCATCTTTATGTCTTCTTTGAAGAAATGTCTGTTTAGTTCTTTGGCCCATTTTTTAATTGAGTTGTTTATTTTTCTGAAAGTGAGAGTTGAACTGTGAAGAAAGCTGAGCACCGAAGAATTGATGCTTCTGAACTGTGGTTTTTGGAGAAGACTCTTGAGAATCCCTTGGACTGCAAGGAGATCCAACCAGTCCATTCTGAAGGAGATCAGCCATGGGATTTCTTTGGAAGGAATGATGCTAAAGCTGAAACTCCAATACTTTGGCCACCTCATGTGAAGAGTTGACTCATTGGAAAAGACTCTGATGCTGGGAGGGATTGGGGGCATGAGGAGAAGGGGATGACAGAGAATGAGATGGCTGGATGGCATCACTGACTTGATGGACGTGAGTCTGAGTGAACTCTGGGAGTTGGTGATGGACAGGGAGGCCTGGTGTGCTGGGATTCATGGGGTCGCAAAGAGTCAGACACAACTGAGCAACTGAACTGAACTGATTTTTCTGGAATTGAGCTTCAGGAGTTGCTTGTATATTTTTGAGATTAATTTTTTTGTCAGTTGCTTCCTTTGCTATTATTTTCTCCCATTCTGAAGGCTATCTTTTCACCTTCCTTATAGTTTCCTTCATTGTGCAAAAGCTTTTAAGTTTAATTAGGTCCCAGTTTTTTACTTTTGTTTTTGTTTCCTTTACTCTGGGAGGCGGGTCATACAGGATCCTGCTGTGATTTATATTGGAGAGTGATTTGCCTATATTTTCCTTTAGGCGTTTTATATTTTCTAGTCTTACGTTTAGATCTTTAATCCATTTTGAGTTTATTTTTGTGTATAGTGTTAAAAAGTGTTCTAGTTTCATTCTTTTATAAGTGGTTGACCAGTTTTCCCAGCACCACTTGTTAAAGAGATTGTCTTTAATCCATTGTATATTCTTGCCTCCTTTGTCAAAGATGTCCATAGGTGCGTGGGTTTATCTCTTGGCTTTCTATTTTGCTCCATTGATCTATATTTCTGTCTTTGTGCCAGTACCATACTGTTTTGATGATTGTAGCTTTGTAGTATAGCCTGAAGTCAGGCAGCTTGATTCCTCCAGTTCCATTTTCTTTCTCAAGATTGTTTTGGCTATTGGAGGTTTTTTGTATTTCCATTCAAATTGTGAAATTATTTGTTCTAGCTCTGCGAAAAATACCGTTGGTAGCTTGATAGGGATTTCATTGAATCTATAGATTGCTTTGGGTAGTATACTCATTTCACTATATTGATTCTTCTGATCCATGAACATGATCTGTTTCTCCACCTATTTGTGAAATCTTCAATTTCTTTCACCAGTGTTTTATAGTTTTCTATATATAGGTCTTTTGTTTCTGTAGGTAGATTTATTCCTAAGTATTTTATTCTTTTCATTGCAATGGTGAATGGAATTGTTTCCTTAATTTTTCTTTCTGTTTTCTTATTGTTAATGTGTAGGAATACAAGGGATTTCTGTGTGTTGATTTTATATCCTGCAACTTTACTATATTCATTGATTAGCTCTAATAATTTTTCTGGTGGAGTCTCTAGGGTTTTCTATGTAGAGGATCATGTCATCTATAAACAGTGAGAGTTTTACTTCGTTTCCAATCTGGATTCATTTTTTTCCTTTTCTGCTCTGATTGCTGTGGCTAAAACTTCCAAAACTATGTTGAATAGTAGTGGTGAAAGTGGGCACCCTTTTCTTATTCCTGACTTTAGGGGAAACACTTTCAATTTTTCACCATTGAGGATAATGTTTGCTGTGGGCTTGTCATATATAGCTTTTATTAGGTTGAGGTATGTTCCTTCTATGCCTGCTTTCTGGAGGGTTTTTTTTTTTATCATAAATGGATGTTGAGTTTTGTCAAAGGTTTCTCTGCATCTATTGAGATAATCATATGGCTTTTATTTTTCAATTTGTTAATGTGGTGTATTACATTGATTGATTTATGGATATTGAAGAATCCTTGCATCCCTGGCATAAAGCCCACTTGATCATGATGTATGATCTTTTTAATACATTGTTGGATTCTGTTTGCCAGGATTTTGTTAAGGATTTTTGCATCTATGTTCATCAGTGATATTGGCCTGTAGTTTTCTTCTTTTGTGGCATCTTTGTCTGGTTATGGTATTAGGGTGATGGTGGATAGAATGAGTTTGGAAGTTTACCTTCCTCTGCAATTTTCTGGAAGAGTTTGAGTAGGATAGGTGTGGGCTCGTCTCTAAATTTTTGGTAGAATTCAGCTGTGAAGCCGTCTAGTCCTGGGCTTTTGTTTGCCGGACAATTTCTGATTACAGTTTCTATTTCTGTGCTTGTGATGGGTCTGTTAAGATTTTCAGTTTCTTTCTGGTTCAGTTTTGGAAAGTTATACTTTTCTAAGAATTTGTCCATTTCTTCCAAGTTGTCCATTTTATTGGCAAAGAGTTGCTGATAGTAGTCTCTTATGATCCTTTGTATTTCTGTGCTGTCTGTTGTGATTTCTCCATTTTCATTTCTAATTTTGTTGATTTGATTTTTCTCCCTTTGTTTCTTGATGAGTCTGGCTAATGGTTTGTCTATTTTCTTTCTCTTCTCTCAAAGAACCAGCTTTTGGCTTTGCTGATTTTTTCTATGGTCTCTCTCTCTCTCTCTTTTTGCATTTATTTCTGTGCTAATTTTAATGATTTCTTTCTTTCTACTAACCCTGGGGTTCTCCACTTCTTCCTTTTCTTGTTGCTTAAGGTGTAGAATTAGCTTATTTTTTTAAACTTTTTTCTTCTTTCTTGAGGTAAACTTGTATTGCTATGAACCTTCTCCTTAGCACAGCTTTTACTGAGTCCCATAGATTTTAGGTTGTTTTGTTTGCATTTTCATTCATTTCTATGTAGATTTTGATGTCTTTTTAAATTTCTTCTGTGATTTTCTGGTTATTCAGAAGCGTGTTGTTTAACCTCCATATGTTGGAATTTTTAATAGCTTTTTTTCCTGTAGTTGCCATCTAATCTTACTGCATTGTGATCAGAAAAGATGCTTGGAATGATTTCATTTTAAAAAAAAAATTACCAAGGCTAGATTTATGGCCCAAGTTGTGATCTATCCTGGAGAAGGTTCTGTGAGCACTTGAGAAAAAGGTGAAATTCATTGTTTTGGGGTGAAATGTCCTATAGATATCAATTAGGTCTAACTGGTCCATTGTATCATTTAAAGTTTGTGTTTCCTTGCTAATTTTCTGTTTAGTTGATCTATCCATAGGTGTGAGTGGGGTATTAAAGTCCCCCACTATTATTGTGTTACTGTTAACTTCTCTTTTCATACTTGTTGGCATTTGCCATACATATTGCAGTGCTCCTATGTTGGGTGCATATATATTTATAATTGTTATATCTTCTTCTTGGATTGATCATTTGATCATTATGTAGTGTCATTCTTTATCTCTTTTCACAGCCTTTATTTCAAAGTCTATTTTATCTGATATGAGTATTACTACTCCTGCTTTCTTTTGGTCTCCATTTGCATGAACTATCTTTTTTCCAGCCCTTCAGTTTCAGTCTGTACGTGTCCCTTGGTTTGAGGTGGGTCTCTTGTAGACAAAATATGCAGGGGTCTTGTTTTTGTACCCATTCAGCCAGTCTTTGTCTTTTGGTTGGGGCATTCAAAACATTTACATTTAAGGTAATTATTGATAAGTATGATCCCGTTCCTATTTACTTTTTTGTTTGGGATTTGAGTTTATACACCTTTTCTGTGTTTCCTGTCTAGAGAAGATTCTTTAGCATTTGTTGAAGGCTGGTGGTGGTGCTAAAGTCTCTCAGCTTTTGCTTGTCTGTAAAGCTTTTGATTTCTCCTTTATATTTGAATGAGATCTTTGCTGGGTACAGTAATCTGGGTTGTAGGTTTTTCTCTTTCATCACTTTAAGTATGTCCTGCCATTCCCTTCTGACCTGAAGTGTTTCTAGTGAATGATCAGCTGTTATCTTTATGGGAATCCCTTTGTGTGTTATTTGTTGTTTTTCCTTTGGTGCTTTTAATGTTTGTTCTTTGTGTTTGATCTTTGTTAATTGGATTAATATGTGTCTTGGGGTGTTTTGCCTTGGGTTTATCCTGTTTGGGACTCTCTGGGTTTCTTGGACTTGGGTGGCTATTTCTTCCCCCATTTTAGGGAAGTTGTCAACTATTATCTCCTCAAGTATTTTCTCATGGCTTTTCTTTTTGTTTTCTTCTTCTGGGACTCCTATGATTCTAATGTTGGGGCATTTGACATTGTCCCAGAGGTCTCTGAGGTTGTTCTTATTCCTCTTAATTCTTTTATTCTTTTTTCATCTCTGCTTCATTTATTTCCACTATTCTATCTTTCACCAAACTTATCCTATCTTCTGCCTCAGTTATTCGGCTGTTGGTTACCTCCAGAGTGTTTTTGATCTCAGTTATTGCATTATTCATTATTGATTAGTTCTTTTTTATTTCTTCTAGGTCCTTGTTAAACATTTCTTGCATCTTTGCAATCCTTGTCTCCAGGCTATTTATCTGTAACTCCATTTTGTTTTCAAGATTTTGCATCATTCTTACTATCATTATTCTGAATTCTTTTTCTGGAGTTCAATGAAGTGTCCAGCAGAGTTTTGAGATGTTTATGGGTTTGGTGTGACTTTAGGCAGCCTGTATTTTAAAGCTCAGGGTTATGTTCCTGTATTGTTGGAGAATTTGTGTGGTATGTCTTGCTCTGGAACTTGTTGGCTCTTAGGTGGAGCTTGGTTTCGTGTAGGTATGGAGACTTTTGGATGAGCTCTTATTGATTAATGTTCCCTGGAGTCAGAAGTTCTCTGCTGTTCTCAGGTTTTGGATTTAAGCCTCCTGTCTCTGGTTTTCAGTCTTATTCTTACAGTAGCCTCAAGACTTCTCCATCCATATAGCACTGATGATAAAACGTCTAGGTTAATGGAGAAAAGATTCTCCACAGTGAGGAACATCCAGAAAGGTTCTAGATGGAGAAGAGAAGAGCAAGGAGAGAAATAAAGGGTACCAGGAGGAAGAGAGAGGGAATCAAAAGGGTAGACAGCAAGCTAGCCAGTAATCCAATCCCTATGTGCTCACCACAGCCTGGAATACCCAGAGAGGTTCAAGGAGTTACTAGAGAAGAGAAGAGGGAGGAAGGAGATAGAGGTGACCAGGAGGAGAAAGGTGGGGGGATCAAAGGGAGAGAGTTCTAGCCAGTAATCAGTTCCCTAAGTGTTCTCCACAGTCTGGAATACCCAAAGAGATTCACAGAGTTTGGTGGAGAAGAGAATGGGGAGGGAGGAGATAGAGGTGACCTAGGGGAGAAAAAGGAGAGTCAAAAGGGGGTAGAGGGAAATTAAGCCAGGAATCACACTCCTAAGTAAAAATGGGTACTGAAGATTGGGTTCTTCAAGGTATAAAATTGATAACAAATAACAAAAAGCAAAGATTAAAAATCTAGAGTAGAGGTTAGACTNAGTAGGTTATAAAAATGAAAATTAAAGGAGTAATAAAAATAAAAAAATTAAAAATTAAAAAGTTGATAATAGTAAAAA
Source organism: Redunca redunca (assembly GCA_006410935.1). NCBI lineage: Eukaryota > Metazoa > Chordata > Mammalia > Artiodactyla > Bovidae > Redunca > Redunca redunca. The sequence continues at coordinate 184,334 of SJYQ01001852.1, read as the reverse complement.
TATATCTAGGAATTTCTCTGGAGTTGGTCCAGGCAGTGTGGGGGTCAGTTCAGTTTCAGATAGTTCCTTGTTCCAGCTTATACTTCTCAAGTTCTATAGGGCCCTTCCAATGTGCCAAGGTGCTAACGGCAGGGTTTTAATCTGTTGCACTTGTCACTTCCAAAGCAGATCCCTCTGTTTATTTTGCTTCTGTTTACAAGTCTCTTCAGTGTCTGATTTCTTCCTGACATGAGGGGGAGAAGGTGGTCACATATTTAGGTTCACTTTTTCAGTCGTGCTGTGGAGAGAGAGGAACACTGCAAACAAATATCACTGGCATGTGTGGGGAGTGCTCGCAGTGTCTTGGCCACACTGGGTTTGTCCCCACTCATGGTGTGTGTGCTTTCCCATTCTACACTGCTCAGGTTCCAGGTTGCTCTGCAGGGGAACTCTCTAAAGCGGGCCCTGGGTTGCATGCACTTCCCAGGTCTAAGCCACTCAGGTGCAGGTTTTTGTGTACTCCACAGAGGCCTGCGTTTTGTGGCCTTCCCAGGTCCGAGAAGCTCAAGTGACCAGGTCCTTGGTGAGCGCACTCTTCCCAGGTGGAGCAGGGAGTCTTATGACCTCCCTGGTCCCAGCCACCCACTTTCCTGGGTGCGCAGCTGGAGTGCCGTCTCAGGTTTGCCGTGCGTCTCCTCTGGAGAGCTGATCTCTGGCTGTGACCCTCTCAATGGATGTCAGCCGGCCAGGGTCCCAGGAAGAATTGGTTAGCAACTGGGATCCTGCTCGCAGTTTGGTAGAGGATGCCATCTCTGGGGCTGAGATTGCCCCTTTCTGGCTCTGGCTGTCACATGCCTGCCTCTCAGCTTCTGGTGGGGGATGGGCCGGTCCGCAGCTGGCTAGCTCTCCTCTGGTATTCACTCAGTCCTTTGTTCTGTGAGCAGGCCCGGCAGTGCCTTAGGTTAGAGCTTTTCCTGGGAAAGTTCTCTCTCTCTCTCTCTTTGGCTATCCCACTGTTTGGGTTGCTATCTTACGTTAGCTCCCTCAGATTGCCCTCAGGGCATTCAGGTCTGTATCCTAAGCAATGCAGCTTGCGCCTCCCTGTTCAGCCCCTGCTTGCTGGTGGCAGATGTGAGCATGTGGGCTATTTCTCTGCTAGGAGTTGGCATTAGGCATGTAATCTGTGGGTTTTATTTATTTATTTGTTTTTCCTCCTAGTTATGTTGCCCTCTGAGATTCCAAAACTCCCCACAGGCCCGCTGGTGAGATAGTTTCCTGGTGTTTGGAACTTCTCTTTTATGAATCAGTCCCCAGGACAGCACTCCATCCTTAACTCTTCTGTCTCTCTTTTTATCTTTTATATTTTGTCCTACCTCCTTTGCAGTCTTTCTGGGTGTCTGGTGTCTTCTTCCAGCGTTCAGAAGTTGTTTTGTGGAATTTGCTTAGTGTTTAAACGATCTTTCAATGAATTTGTGGGGGAGAAAGTGGTCTCCCAGTCCTATTCCTCCACCATCTTAGGACCCCCCTCCCAAGCAATTTTTGAAATAAATTGACAGCATCTGTAATTGTTTATGATATTCTATAATATTCCCAACTATTGTTCTATGGAAAGAACTGATATGTCCATATACCTAAATGCAGATGATTTAGATGAATAAGTAAATATTCAGCTTTGCAATATGAAATTGTGTACATTTGGCTGTGGAAGAGTTTCTATCCCTGTTGACTTTGTTGCCTGGATGAGAAGGCAGGAAGAAACAGGTGGCAGAAATTCTTTTCTTTAGAAAGCTTAGAATGGATTAAACTACATTAAACTATATTGTTATATTATAGAGATTAGAGTTTTGTTGAACATGATTTAGAGGAAAAGGTAGATTCTGGGAAGAGAAATAAGAAATTGAGAGACAGGCCTCTTTTGGGATAATGGGAGAATTTTTCTCTCTGGGCCTCATAATAATAAAATGTAGAATAGAGTGCCCCACCTTTTTTTTTTTTTTTTTTTTTAAAATAATGAGAGCTAAACTAACCTTGCTGCATATAGGCAAGTTGTTGTCTAGTGGGCTAGACTGTTAGGAAATCCATGAGTGCAATCTTGGGCTAGTGGGCTTGGAAATGAACCACATGAATTAGCACTTGTAAATAACTGCTGGTTTTATACCCCTTTGTTAACCATGCACTTTCAGTTAAATGTTTTTAGAAGTTGCAATTTAGTCACAATCCTGCCAAGGGAGTTTTAGGGGATGACCTATTTTTATTCCTCATGTCAAAATGTTGAAGTGGAGGGCTCTGCCTTCCCCACCATTATGCCCTGACTCCTACCTGCCTTCAGGTTGAGAGCTGCAGTGGTCCAAAGGATTTGGAGGCTGGAGACAGAAAGGGAAGATGAGGCAGTCATGCAGGCTGGTGTTCAATATTGATAATTATAATGACAACAGCCACAGCAAGAAGCAAAAAGGTAAAGTTATTACTGCTCATTGAATGCTTACTTGGGGTTGAGTAAGCATTAGGAGTCAATGCTTCTTTTGTTCTAAATACTGTAATGTATCAATTCACTTAATTTTCCCAATACTGTGGTTGACCTTAAATAAACAGACTGCCTGATATGTCTCCCCCAAAGATGAATTTATTTTGGATCAGCTGAGAATTACACTTTGGGGTCTGCAACAATGGTGGGCCGCATTCAAGTTCCCATCACACAGGGGAAGGAGAAAGCTTTTATAAAGAGGTAAAGGATGTTGGTAGTTCTATTGTAAATAACGAGTCCATGGCTTTTTACTGAGTCCTTTGCAACTCTATTTAATTGAGGCTTTGGTTTATTAACTTTAAGCTATAAAGTAGTACTATTCTTAACATATGAGTCATAACCACATTGAACAGAGGGGGAAAAATTAAACAAGAGACTGCTACTCTGTGGTTCAGAGTTATAATAATGTTGACAGTAACTGATAAAAATCTAAGGTGATTCTCATTAATTGATGAAGACCATCACACTCACTGTAGAAGTCCTGTTTATTGAGGTCTCCTTTGTAACAGCTTATAGGTAAGATTAGACTAGAACAAAAAGCCATGAGAAAACATCTATTAAAATCTAAGTATTATGAACTATCTACTGTCCATTAGGAATGACATTTTTCCAGATGGTTGGGAAGCCCAAAGGACTTTTTCTCACTTCTTGGACAATCTGTGCCTCCCATTCTTCCGAGAGCTTCTTTGCTAAAAATAATAAATACTGACAGCAAGATTGTAATTTATTAAAAGTTTTGAAAGAGAAAAATTGTTACCTATTTGCTCAAAAAGCTTTCCTGCTGAGCATGAACCTTGCTGATCAGTTCACCCTGAATATAAGAAGAGAGAGTTATAGGCTAGGTGCCTTGGTGATTACTCCATTTTTAGTTTTTGTTACCATGTTTAATCTCTAAATCTTGTCATATTCTTTATGACCCCCTGGACTGCATCCTGTCACATTCCTATGTCCATGGGATTTCCCAGTCAAGAATACGGGAGTGGGTTGCCATTACCTTCTCCAGGGGATCTTCCTGACCCAGGGATTGAACATGAATCTCGTGCATTGGCAGGAGGATGCTTTACCATTGAGTCACGAGGGGTTCCCATCTTGTAGTCATTACTACATATCAAAACCAAGGTAAATTTACTGAGGACACTTGAATCTTCTGTTCCCCTTCCCATCTTGACCTGGGTATAGGAGAAACAAAGGACCTTTTTACTTTTATATTAGCATAGTGTCCAAAGTGGGCTACATAAACCTATTTTTTATAAAATATTTGTAGATAAAAAGAATTAATGAAGGAGAGAGAGAGACAGACAGAAAGTTCAGTATCTGGACAATGGCTGCATAGCTTAAACAACTGAGGTAGGATGCAGTATAGTTCAAGGAATGATTCTGATTCTCTTTACCTATTGACATCAATCGCTATGGTTGAATAGATTTGGCAGTGATCTCGACTGAATACTAAGGTGGCTTGGTAAGCAGAATCAACTAGGCCTTAATGATGTTTTAGTATACATCCATAAATCCCTCTGTTTATTTTCATTTTCTTGACATTTTATCGGAGGGAAAATATGTGTTTATTCTCTGCATATGGTGCATAAGTAATTTCAAAATAAAAGCATTTATTACTGAAAGATATAAATATCAACCAATAGCCACTAAAATGTATAAACTCAAGGGGCTTTCTAAGGTTATTGGGGTGAAGATTTAGTGGAGCAGAGACTTCATAAACATTTCAGGATAAAATATGAGATGTGATGCTTACACTGATACATTGACTTGTGTGTTGTGAAGCTTCTTTTTGTTTTTAATTTATTTCTCCAAGCAAACATAAAGTATCACAGAATTTTAAGGATGTATGATATATACACACTACGAAAAACATTAACAAGTATCATCTAATTATGTGGGCTTTAACCATAAGAAAATTTTTTCACTAGCCTGCTAACTGCTTCGCTTTTTTCTTGCATGTGTCTTGGGCCAGTGCACCAAAAATCAAACCAAGTCAGGGGCTTGGTCTATGTGCTTTCATGTAGGTCCCTAACATCATGTCTACAGGCACAACACACAGTGAGTTTAAAGATATTTAAATCTTCTTTCTGTTATTTCTTTTGTTAGCATATGCTATAATTATGTTACTATGCAGTTAAGAAAAAAAAAAAAAGAAAAGAAAAGAAAAGAAATAACCTGAATGTCTGGATAGTGCTAAGACCTGGGAAATACAGAACTGAATATTTCCATACCCTCTGTCAAAAACCCAAGCCACTTGCCTGGAAATGGAATTTAAAAAAGAGTAAAATATGAAAAAAGAAAAGAAATTCACATTATGTGTAAAGAATAAAAAAAAATTATTATTTTACTTTTATCCAGTCAAATATATTTTTAAAAAGAATGTCACCTAAGATAATTGGCATGTGCTCAGTTGTGTCTGACTTTGTGAGTCCTTGGACTGTAGCCCTCCAGGTTCCACTGTCCATGAGATTCTCCAGGCAAGAATACTGGAATGGATTGCCCTTTCCTTCTCCAGGGGATCTTCCTGACCCAGGGATCAAACACGCATCTCTTAGGTCTCCTGCACTGGCAGGCAGGGTCTTGACCACTGTGGCCACCTGGGAAGCCCTTTTAGCTTACATAGGGAAAACTATGTGATTCCAGACCTTACAAACTTCCCTCCCCTAAGAATTTTTAATTTTTTCCCAAAGTTTACATGCACATTACATGTGTCACCATTTTTTGTAAGCTCTTTGAAACAAGAGATTGATTACGTCTTTTGCTCCTTAGAAAGAACCAAGACTTCTACAAGCAGCCAATAAACACATATTGTTAATTCAGCTGGCTGAAAACTCATTGTCCATAAAATGTTTTCAAAGGGAACTTTTTTATCTGTATAATTTTATTTGTACAGTTTGGACAAATAGCTCACATTTGAAATGCCTTCAAGTATGTTTTTTCAATCAATCAATGAATATTTACTGAAAGGTTTCTGTGTGCTCAGTAAGGCACTGGATGAGTCATAATGTGATTGAGCAAATCTTTGAAATCTAGTTTTATCCCAGTTCTGTAGAAAACATTTCTTTCAATATATTTATACCAATCTCCAGAGGACTCTTTTTTGCACCAAATGTGATGTTTTTCTAATGTGG
>SJYQ01001852.1:140180-178689 GCA_006410935.1 Redunca redunca | reverse complement strand
TTTAATACATATTAACAGTAACATGTTAAGATGACAAAAGAATTGAATGCACCTTAGGATAGGGAGTTATCTTCTAAACATGACGTATCAAGAGAAGCCATAAAGAAGATTTAACAGCACAAATTCAAACTTCAATATGGCCACAAATTTATAACAAAATGAATGTCAAAAACTTTTAAAATATGTACATATGTAATAAAGATTTACTAATATTACTGCAAAATGAATATTAAAATACTTTGAAGACAGTTTATAGTAGAAAACAGCAACCCCGTTAAGAGTATGAGCAAGTTGAGAACAAAGTAAAGTCGCTCAGTCGTGTCCGACTCTTTGAGACCCCATGGACTGAAGCCTACCAGGCTCCTCTGTCCATGGGATTTTACAGGCAATAGTATGGGAGTGGATTGCCATTTCCTTCTCCAGGGGATCTTCCCGACCCAGGGATCGAACCTGGGTCTCTCGCATTGTAGACAGATGCTTCTGTCTACAATGTTGGAGACCCAGGTTTTTGAGAACAAAGATACCACTAATATGAATTTTCTTCACTTATATAGAAAGAGATGACACAAAAAACAAATTTGATTTAAGCATTGATACAAATAAAACAATTTCATATTTATTGTTCATTTTAGAAGTTAATCAAAACTTGTAATATTTTGCAAAGTGACTTGAATTTAGTAAAAACAAAAACAAAAACATGTATTTGCTATAATTTCCAGTCCTCAGACGTATCTTCACTAGTCTCTGCATGTCAGTGACTTTGCAAATGTAATTGTGTTCTCTTTCTCTGCTTAGCTAAATCCTACTTATTTCTTCCTCACTTTCTTCATTTCTTAAGGTCTGATTTTGCTTTGTAATTTATTATATTATGATACACATTGAATGAATAAAGTGAAAAATAATGTACAGAAATAGTGAATAACAGAGGAGTATGAAATTACTAATGTGATCAAGGAGGGCCTCTCTGAAAAGGCTACATTGACATCAATCATGGCCAATCATGAGAAGAAATAATCAATCTAACAAAAAAGAAAAGAGTGTTTCAAGTAGAGGTGCTGCTGCTGCTGCTGCTGCTGCTGCTGCTGCTGCTGCTAAGTTGCTTCAGTTGTGTCCGACTCTGTGCGACCCCATCGATGGCAGTGCACCAGGCTCCCCCATCCCTGGGATTCTCCAGGCAAGAACACTGGAGTGGGTTGCCATTTCCTTCTCCAATGCATGAAAGTGAAAAGTGAAAGTGTATTCACTCAGTCGTGTCCAACTCTTTGCGACCCCATGGACTACAGCCTACCAGGTTCCTCTGTCCATGGAATTTTCCAGGCAAGAGTACTGGAGTGGGCTGCCATTGCCTTCACCATCAAGCAGAGGTGAGAAGGTAGCAAAAATAAAGGCCACTAGGGAGCTTAGATTTTTCTGGTTTTGGTTTTTAATTGAAGTATATTTGATTTATGGGGTTTCCCAGTAGGCTTAGTGGTAAAGAATCCACCTGCCAATGCAGGAAACAAATTTGATCCCTGGGTTGGGAAGATTCTCTGGAGAAAGAAATGGCAACCCATTCCAGTATTCCTGCCTGGAAATCCAATGGGTAGAGGAACCTGGCAGGCTACAGTCCATGGGGATCACAAAAGAATCAGACATGACTTAGCAACTAAACAACAACAAAAATAGTTGATTTATAATATTGTGTTATTTTCAAGTATACAGCAAAGTGATTATTTGCTTATACATATATGTGCACATATCTATACTTTTTAAATTCTTTTCCATTATAGGTTATTACAAGATAGTGAATATAGTTCCCTGTACTATACGGTATACCCTTGTTCATTTCATATATAGTAGTGTTGTGTTTGAAGAGTTGCAAGAAGGGACATGTGGCTAAGTAACTGAAAAAAATGCAATAGAGGCTCTAGGTGAACCAGGCCAGACAGGCAGAGTCAGATAATGCAGTCCTTTTAGGTCAAGGCTAGGTATCTCAATTTGTTCAAAGTGTAGTTGGAAGTCATTGAAAAATTTTAAGGCTTGGTTAAGTGACTTAGTAAAATTAATGTTTTTAAAGACTGTGCACTGGTAAACTTGGTTCTAGCTGTGTCCTGGAAATAATTACTGAATATGGAAAAAGCCATGCAACTGAAAACAGGGTGGGTATAGGGCTCTTTCCTTTAAGAGAAAGGGAGTGAATGATCTTACTCACGTATTTTGGCTTTTTCATCTAAAGGTGTTTTGCAGTTTTCAGTTCCTGGTGGTAGTGGTTTAATTGCTAAGTCATGACCAACTCTTGTGACCCCATGGATGTAGTCTGCCAGGCTCCTTTGTTCATGGGATTCTCCAGGCAAGAATACGGGAATGAGTTGCCATTTCCTTCTCCAGGGGATCTTCCTGACCCAGGAATCGAGGGATCTTCTTGACCCAGGGCCTCCTGCATTGAAGGCAGATTTTTTTTACCAACTGAGCTACCAGGGAAACCCTCAGTTCCTAGGAATAGAGCCAAAACAAAAAATGGCCGATTACAAGAAAGAGCCTAGAACTGAGAAAATAAATGGAGCTTGCAGAAGAAACATCTTGAAGAGAAGGAACTCCAGGAAAGTGGATACAATAATCTGTGTGCCAATTTTCTTTCAAGTAGTTGGCTGATTCTTCAACTATGCCTACATAGAGCAAGACTTCAAGAAACTTGGCAAAAAACAGTAGCTAAAAGCTCCAGGAGTGGTGGTGGACAGGAAGCCTGGCGTGCTGCAGTCCATGGGGTTGCAAAGAGTTGGACATGACTGAGAGACTGAACAGAACTGAACTGAAAAGCCAAACAGGTAATCAGGAATTTCAGGTACATAGTACTAGAAATGCAGACATTGTATTCAGACACTGACAGAATGGAGGAGCCAAGTGCTTCCAGCCATGACCCAGAAAGTTCATGAAGAGCAGTATGAGTCTGTTGTAGAAGCTTAGCCTGAGTGAATATGGTCTCGGAGTAGGGACAAACTAAAATAGCTAAGGAGATGTAGATTCCAGGGAGGATAGTGAGTCAGAACCTTTAGGAAGGAGGAAGTTGGCAGAATGAAAGCTCAAACTTAATTTTCCCAGTAGCTGGATTATGCAAGATTCATAAAGGAAAATGGAATAGTTTTGGCTTCCCTGATGGCTCAGTGGGTAAAAAATCTGTCTCCTATGCAGAGGACACAGGATATGTGGTGGGTTGAATTCCTGGGTTGGAAAGATCCCCTGGAGGAGAAAATGGCAACCAACTACAGTATTCTTGCTTGAAAAAGTCCCTTGGACAGAGGAGCCTGGTGGGCTACAGTCCAAAGCTTCATAAAGAGTTGGATACAACTGAGCACAAACACAAGTTGTACACCCTGAATCCTGGCTTGGAATGAAATCTACTGTCTTGGAAGGATTCCTTTGTATTAGCATATTGTTTCTAGAGAATTTGCTCTATATTATCTAATGAACTTAAAATATATATTAATATTTGCCAGAGAAAAAAATAGGAAGTGTGCTTGTGTATATGTATATATTTATATGAGGGGACGAGAGAGATTTACTGTTAGGAATTAGCTCACCCAATATGGAAGCTAGCAGGTCCACAATTGGCAGGTTAGGCCAACATGCTGGAAAACCAGGAAAGCCAGTGGTGTATATGAAGTCTAAAGGCAGTCAGCTGGAGAAATGCAGTCCTCTTGCTAGGGACACCAGTCTTTTTGCTTTATTCTGGCCTTCACCTTACTGAATGAAACCAACCCACATTATGGAGAGCAATTAACTTTACTCAAACCACCAATTTATATGTTAATCTCACCAACAAATAACTTTCAAGCTGACACATAAAATTAGCCACCATAAAGTGTAATTTGGATAAAAAGCATAGATGTGAAGTTTTCAGTGGAAAGAGTTCTGACAAATAAATATCTCTATGTGACCACACTATAAGCAAAAACATTTCAGTCACCTCAGAGCGTTTTCTCATTTACACCTTTACATTCAGTCCTTTATATTTGGTTTCTCCCCAATGCAAGGTAATAATTTATTTAATTTCTATTATCATTTTTTCCTGTTTTACAGCTGTATTTAAATGAAATGTGAATATCTGGTTTCATTTGCCCTAAATGATTTCAGTGAAATTTGTCTATATTGCTGTATGCCTTCATTATACTTTCATTTATAATTCTAGCTAGTATTCCCTTGTATAAATATCCACAATTTGTTTACTCATTCACATGTTAATTTGTTTCCAGTTTTCAGTATTATAAATAAACCTGTAATAAATATTCTTGTACCAGTATTTTAGGGAGCATAGGTTTTGATTTCTCTTGGGAAAAGTATTTTAGAGTGAATTTTTTCAATCATGGGGTAGGGATATTTTAACTTTATAATGAACTGCCAAGTAGTTTTCCAAATGATGGTACCAGTTTCTATTTCACCAGCAAACAATGGGAGTTCCAGTGGCTCCATATGCTTATTAACCCTTAGTACTGTCATTCTTTTTAATTTTAACAATCCTAGTAATGTGGCTTTTACTTGCATTTTCATTATAAATAATACTAACTGCTCTGCTGCTGCTAAGTCACATCAGTCGTGTCCGACTCTGTGACTCCATAGACGGGACCCCACCAGGCTCCTCTGTCCCTGGGATTCTCCAGGCAAGAATATTGGAGTGGGTTTCCATTTCCTTCTCCAGTGCATGAAAGTGAAAAGTGAAAGTGAAGTTGTTCAGTCGTGTCCGACCCTTCTCGACCCCATGGACTGTAGCCTACCAGGCCCCTCCATCCATGGGATTTTCCAGGCAAGAGTACTGGAGTGGAATACTGAACTGCTTAAGTTTATTAGCCAGTTGTATGTTCTTGAGGAAGTGTCTGTCAAGTTGTTTGCCCANCCTTGAATTATTTTTAACAGTTTTATTATATCATTCATCTTGAATTATTTTTAACAGTTTTATTGTAATAGGCATACATAAAAATGCCCATATTATGTAGGATGCTAAGTGTGAAATCTCAAGGGAGTCTGATGTCTCAATCTAATGGAAATTATGCTGTTTCATTTTTTAAAAATAGTTCCAAGCATATATTTCTAACATATACTTGATTTGCATTTTTTTATTCCACCAGTTTAGTGTATACTTTAAAGTCTTTAAGCATTATTTTATTCAGTCATTTACTCCAAGTCTTTAAGAAATGCCGGGGTCCAGCCCCGGTGGATCCAGGGTAATTCAAAGGGGAGACAGAATCAGCGTCCTAGGAAAAAACTCATTTAGTTATAAATATATAGAGAGATTAGAAATGGATAGTTTAGTAGGAAATATTAGTGGAGAAAAGGAGGCTAAATAATTTGGTTTATGCGGGATACCAATAAAATTCAAGACAAGGAATTTGCACCATCTACATTGGGCTACCGAAGCCTGTTTGAATATCAGAGGGTGCCCTGCCTTGGGCTCCCTCTTTCACAGTTCTTAGAAGCCAGGGCAAGTAAGTAGACTGGTGAGCACCCACGCTCCAGATGGGAATTCAGCCAGAAAAACGGGGAGCAAGAAAGAAACGACATGGGGGAAATCAGTCTTTCCAGAAATTGATCCCATTTCTTTACTTTTCAGGTTTGCTTATATACATTTTGTTATACATAGGGATGAATAGAGTCACACGGGGGTCAGCAGCACCTGTCACAATCAGGTACTTCATATAAATGTATACAAAGGTCTTATGGGTTTTACATCATCTTCTGGCCATGAGGCCTGCTGACATTTTATGGCCCTTTCTGATAATGGTCAGTCAACCAGAAAACTTATTTTTTCCAGGGGTGATGTTTTTTCTTAAACCAGGCACCACACTCCAAATAAAGTTGCATTCCTATAGGGTGAGGGTGTAGTGGGTTACAATCAAGAAAGGAATTTACTTAGCCTAAGGTTTAACATGATTAACCTTAAAGGTTAACACTTAGTTTTCCTTTATTCTAGTTATATTCATTATAAGGGCAGGGAATATGGAGATTTAGCAGCAAATATTGGCTCAACAAATGAAAAACCCTTCACCAATATAATTTCTAATCAACCCACTATACTATATTAATAATTTTGTAACGTCTCAAAAGAGTCTGTATTTACAAAGTTTTAAAGCATCTCATGCCTCTCACGGTTGGGAGGCTGTAAACAATCACATGTGGCTGGACGAACATGCTCAGGCAGGCTAGAGAACCTTCAGAGAAGTTTGTAAGTTGAAACACTCTTGTCACGCCCAGGAAGTTTTATTAGCTGGAGCTGAAAGTTAACTCCTTCTCCGAGAGAAATGGTGATGGGGGAGAGCCCACCGTAAAGTCAGAGGTGTAGGTGAGAGCATAAAACAGACTCTGGTTTTGGGGGTAGATGTTCGGGAACAGGGGGTCTCCTGAGGCTCGATCTCACCTTTGCGTAATGCCAATCCTCCTTCCTCATGACCTTTGCCAAGGGTAGAGTTCCTCACGCTGGCTCCCGGCAAAGAAAGGCAATGGTTCTGACATCTCATTCTACTTGATAAGTCATACATTAGTTAGAACCAGAGATTGCTATGAGGGCCATGGTGCTTTCCAAAGACCCAATTTCATTTTTTTTTCTTTTTGATTGAGTTTTTGGTAAAATACAAAGACATAAAACTGATGATTTTAGCCATCTTAATCATACAATTTATTAGTATTATATACATTCAGATTGCTGAGCTACCATTACAACTATAGATCTCCAGAATTTTTTCACCATCCCAGACTGAAACTCTTATACATTAGACAATATCTCTCTGTTCTCCTCTCCTGCTAAATCCCTGATAACTGTTGTTGTACTTTGTGTCTTTATGAATTTGCCTATTAAATTATTTTGTATGTATCATGTGAAATGGAAATTTTTCCCCATATAAATGCTTGGTTATTCTAGCATCTTCCAACTTGCCAATTAAAAAAAAAAGTCTGCTGAGATTTCAACTGAGATGAAATTGAATCTATATTTTGGAACAATTCAGAAAGAATTGAGAGCTTAAAGAAAATATTGAAGCTTTTAATCTATGAGTGGCTTCTCTGATGACTCAGAAAGTAAAGAATCTGTCTGCAGTGCAGGAGGCCTGGTTCGATCCCTGGGTTGGGAAGATTGCCTGGAGGAGTACATGGCAACCCACTCCAGTATTCTTGCCTGGAGAATCCCATGCACAGAGGAACCTGGTGGGTAAAAGTCCATGGGGACACAAAGAGTCAGACATAGCTGAGAAACTAATGCTTTCTATGAACAAAATAAATCTCTTAAATTTACCTAGGTATTCTCTAATTTATTCTGTAGATATTTGCTCTTTTCTACACAGATATCATACACAGTTTTCATTAAATGTGCTCTTTATTTTCATTCTCTGTTTGAAGAAATGGGATGATTTTTTTTTTTTTTAACTTCAGTTTCCATTGCTTGCTTCTAGGAAACTTTAAATCTTCACATCAGTCTCTTTCAAGCACAGGATAAAGCATGCCTCCAGAAATTGGGAAACCACACCGTAAATATATGTCTGGCACTTGAAAATGATTTTCTGGTCTATTTGGTGTATCTGTAATACATGTCTTAAAAAATGTGGAAAGAGAAGAGAGGGAGGTTAAGTAGTATTTCTAGAGTAATGTGTTAAGGCAGAAACAAGGTGAAAAAAGAATCCGAAGTTGCTGCCTTCCCATGCAGAGTTCTCATGAGGGGCAGTTGTGAAAACATCACTTTAAGCAATACTAATAAAGCTGCCAATAGAGACATGTTTATTTGCAGATTGAAAGGACTGAAGTACTTTCAGTTATATTTATAAAAGAGAATGACTTTTTCTTTATTATAAATGTTCTTCATATTTAAAGGTCATTTGAATACAAGGCTCTTGGTTAAATACAAAAATGCATCAACAGGTCCATTATCACCAGGAGCACTACCTTTAAGTGACTGTGTGTTGCAGAGAATATTTGGATGCCTCTTTTACAGGGTTTGTTTTTTAAAAAATAATAGGAGGTGAATCTATTAATTGTGTAATACTTGACCTTATTCATGTTTCAGTTTCTGAAATTCTCTGTCAAAAGTAGGTATTTTAACTGTTTTGAGTGATTTCTCGTCAATCTTGTGTTTATTACATGAGTCAAAATATTTTACGAGTTACAATTAAAAGTAAATAATCATAAAGAAACTATCTTTCACTGTTCCCAATATAGATTCAATACAGGCAAGATCTTCAGTTTCAGATTTGGTCCAGTTCCAGTACATTTCTGATTAATAGTTTGTGGCCACTTTGATTTGAAACCATCTTGGTTTAGAAAATAGTCCAATTCTATTTAATAGTCAAAATTTTGAGTTTATTTAACATAAGATCTTTCTACTCTCGCAGGCTAAGATCACCTTCACTGATTTGCAATAGGAAGGAACAAGAGGTTGGGTTTCCCATCTGGCCCTTTCACATCTATATCTTTACCAGCATGTGTTGACACTAATTTTGTTTTAGTTATTTTGATTGAAGTGTGATGATATCTCATTGTGGTTTTAATTTGCATTTCTCTAATCTCTAAAGATGTTTAACATATTTTCAAATGCTTATTTGTCAGCTGTATATTCTTTTCAATGAAATGACTATGTTTTTTGTCCATTTTCTAACTATCTTATTTGCTTTTTTACTCTTTAGTTTTGAAAGTTTGTTATGTTCTTTAGGCATTGGTCTTTTGTCAGACAAATGGTTTGCAAATATTTCTCCCACTTTGTAGAATATATATTCACTCTTTTATCAGGGTAGTGAGTAGAGCCAAAGTTTTAGGTTTTGATATAATATAAGTTATCTGTTTATATTTTATAAAATGTGATTTTGGGATCAAGTCAAAGAACATTTTTCCGAGTCTTAGCTATCAAAAATCTCCCTTAGTTTACCCTCCCCCCCAACTTAGGTATTTTATAGCTTTACATTTAAATCCACAATCCATTTTGAACTAATTTTTTATAAGTCATGAAACTTTGGTTCTGTTCTTTTTTTTTTTTTAAATCTACAGATATCCAGTTCTTCAAGCACTATCTCCACTGAATTAGCATTTCACCTTAATAAAAATCTCTTTGGACATATCTGTGTGGGTCTATTTTGGGGTTTTCTGTTCAATTCCATGGTCTATGTTTGTTTATATGATCCATAGTTGTTTTTTCTTTTTTTTTTTAGGGTATTCAGTTTTATTATGACATACAAATATTAATGGGTGAGCAAAGAAATATAATTACAAGAGCAACAGCAACAAGAAGCTCTTCCTCAGCATTCACTTTGTGCAGGACAGTGATGTGACTTCCTTTCTTCTATAGTCCTATACTTGGAGGTTGTTTCATTTACTGATTTATTTCTCACTCTTTCTCTTTTATAATTATTCAGACATTTTATGCATCTGCCTCAAGTGGCCTCTCACAGGCATCTCCTCAGTGCATTAAAAACAAATCAAGTATAATGCTAATTTTATGTTCTTTAATCTCATTCTTGGAATCTTCTCTTTATCCGTTCCAATGGCTACAGTCCGAGTGTGTTGGGCAACTTTGTTCTGAATCAGCAGCTATATACACCATCAGCCTGTTTCTTCCTTTACTTATTTTCTTGGTGTCATCCCTCTCATGTTGGAAGTTCCACATTTCCATTTTTCTTAATTCCTCACTTAGCTGGAACACATTTTCAAGTCAGTATGTGAGAAATAATCTAAGAAGTGATTTCTGATACATTGTCTGAAAATACATTTTTATTATCATACTTCAGCATGTGATGATACTTAGAGTTCTAAAATGGAATTATTTTTTTCCCTCACACTTGATGGTTATGCTCTATTGTCTTCTTTCAGTGCTGCCACTGAGAAAGCTAAGGCCAATCCGATTTCCAAACACTGAGGTCTTTTTATTTATTTATTTTTGCTATCTCCTTTTGAAACTTGTGTTCTTAAATTCTAGTAATTGCTTTAATGTTGATCTTTCTCCATCCATTGTGCTGGACACTAAATCTATCTCTATTGAAAACTGGTTCTTTCGGTTCTGTAATGTTGTGATGTATTATTTATTTGATAGTTTCTCTTTGTTTCTTTTAGTTTCCAGTTGGTATCATTTTAGTCTAGATTTTGCGGTAATCTTCTAACCTTTTCTTTCCTACTTTGTCTTTTACTCTATTTTCTAAAAGTCTTCAAATTCATCTTTTTATTCTTGCAAAGGATTTTCATTTTAATGTTTTATAGTTTTGATTGTGTGTGCTGTGCTAACCCACTTCAGTCATGTCTGTCTTTGTGGACGCTGTGGACTGGAGCCTGCTAGGCTCCTCTGTTCATGGGATTAACCAGGCAAAAATACTGGAGTGGGTTGCCATGTCCTTCTCCAGGGGATCTTCTGAACCCAGGGATTGAACCTACATATCTTATGGCTCCTGCATTGGCAGGCAGGTTCTTTACTACTAGCGACCTGGGAAGCCCAGTCTTGATTATACAGCTAAGGCTTAAATCAGTGAAAGTAGGGAAAAACACCAGACCATTCAGGTATGACCTAAATCAAGCCCCTTATGATTATACAGTGGAAGTGACAAATAGATTCAAGGGATTAGATCTGATAGACAGAGTGCCTGAAAAAAACTATGGATGTAGGTTCCTAACTATGTACAGGAGGTGGTGATCAAAACCATGCCTAAGAAAAAGAAATGCAAAAGGCCAAAATGGTTGTCTGAGGAGGCCTTACAAACAGCTGAGAAAAGAAGAAAGGTGAAAGGCAAAAGAGAAAAGCCAAGATATATCCACATGAATGCAGAGTTCCAAAGAATAGCAAGGGGAGTTAAGAAAGCCTTCCTCAGTGATCAATGCAAATAAATAGAGAAAAACAATAGAATGGGAAAGACAAGATCTCTCCAAGAAAATGAGAAACAAAGGGAACATTTCATGCAAAGATGGGCACAAAAAAGGACAGAAACAGCATGGACCTAACAGAAGATATTAAGAAGAGGTGGCAAGAATACACAGAAGAACTATAAAAAAAAAAAAAAAAAAAAGATTTTGATCCAGATAAACCATGATACTGTGATCACTCACCTAGAACCAGACATCCTGGAATGTGAAGTCAAGTGGGCTCTAGGAATCATCACTGCAAACAAAGCTAGTGGAGGTGATGGAATTCCAGTTGACCTATTTCAAAT
Source organism: Redunca redunca (assembly GCA_006410935.1). Classification (NCBI taxonomy): domain Eukaryota; kingdom Metazoa; phylum Chordata; class Mammalia; order Artiodactyla; family Bovidae; genus Redunca; species Redunca redunca. The sequence goes on along the minus strand of SJYQ01001852.1, from coordinate 167,551 downwards.
CCTAAGAGATAAGGTATTAAAGTGCTGCACTCAATATGACAGCAAATTTGGAAATCTCATCAGTGGCTACAGGACTAGAAAAGGTCAGTTTTCATTCCAATCCCCAAAAAAGGCAGTGCCAAAGAATGTTCAAATTACCACACAATTTCATTCATCTCACAGGCTAGCAAAGTAATGCTCAAAATTCTCCAAGTTATCTTCATCAGTAGGTGAGATGAGTCTTCTAGATGTTCAAGCTGGATTTAGAAAAGGCTGAGGACGCAGAGATCAAATTTTCAACATCCATTGGATCATTGAAAAAGCAAGAGACTTACAGAAAAACATCTACTTCTGCTTAGTTGATTACACCGAAGCCTTCAACTGTGTAATCACAACAAACTGTGGAAAATTCCTGAAGAGATGGGAATACCAGACCACCCTACCTGCCTCCTGAGAAATCTGTAAGAGGGTCAAGAAGCAACAGTTAGAACCTGACATGGAACAATGGACTGGTTTCAAGTTGGGAAAGGAGTTATGTCAAGATTGTATATTGTCACCCGGCTTATTTAACTTATATACAGAATCAGTTCAGTTCAGTCGCTCAGTCGTGTCCGACTCTTTGCCACCCCATGAATCGCAGCACGCCAGGGCTCCCTGTCCATCACCAACTCCCAGAGTTCACCCAGACTCATGTCCATCGAGTCAGTGATGCCATCCAGCCATCTCATCCCGTCATCCCCTTCTCCTCCTGCCCCCAATCTCTCCCAGCATCAGACTCTTCCAATGATTCAACTCTTTGCATGAGGTGGCCAAAGTACTGGAGTTTCAGCTTCAGCATCATTCCTTCCAAAGAAATCCCAAGGCTGATCTCCTTCAGACTGGACTGGTTGGATCTCCTTGCAGTCCAAGGGACTCTCAAGAGTCTTCTCCAACACCACAGTTCAAAAGCATCAATTCTTTGGCGCTCTGCCTTCTTCATAATCCAACTCTCACATCCATACATGACTACAGGAAAAACCATAGCCTTGACTAGATGGAGCTTAGTTGGCAAAGTAATGTCTCTGCTTTTGAATATACTATCTATGTTGGTCATAACTTTACTTCCAAGGAGTAAGCGTCTTTTAATTTCATGGCTGCAATCACCATCTTCAGTGATTTTGGAGCCCCCAAAAATAAAGTCTGACACTGTTTCCACTGTTTCCCCATTTATTTCCCATGAAGAGATGGGACCGGATGCCATGATCTTCGTTTTCTGAATGTTGAGTTTTAAGCCAACTTTTTCACTCTTCTCTTTCACTTTCATCAGGAGGCTTTTTAGTTCCTATTCACTTTCTGTCATAACGGTGGTGTCATCTGCATATCTGAGGTTATTGATATTTCTCCCGGCAATCTTGATTCCAGCTTGTGTTTCTTCCAGAATATGTGATGCTAAATGCCGGGATGGCAAGCCAGAATCAAATTTTCCAGGAGAAATATCAATAACCTCAGGTATGCAGATGACCCCATCCTTATGGAAAAAGTGAAGAGGAACTAAGCAGCCTCTTGATGAAAGTGAAAGAGGAGAGGGAAAAACTGGCTTAAAACTCAACATTAAAAAAACAAAGATCATGGCATCCAGTCCCATCACTTTATGGCAAATAGATGGTGAAACAATGGAAACTTTGAGAGACTTTAGTTTTTAAAATCTTTCCAAAATCATTGCACATGGTGACTCGATGGACATGAGTTTGAGCAAGCTCTGGGAGTTGGTGAAGGACAGGAAAGCCCAGTGTGCTGCAGTCCACTGTGTTGCAAAGAGTCAGACAGGACTGAGTGACTGAACTGAACTCAACCAAATAACTGACATTCAGTTTAGTTCCGTTCAGTCGTTCAGTCATGTCCGACTCTGAGACCCCATGAACCACAGCATATCAGGCCTCCTTGTCCATCACCAACTCCCAGAGTTCACCCAAACCCATGTCTATCGAGTTGGTGATGCCATCCAGCCATTTGATCCTCTGTCGTCTCCTTCTCCTCCTGCCCCTAATCCCTCCCAGCATCAGGGTCTTTTCAAATGAGTCAGCTCTTCACATCAGGTGGCCAAATATTGGAGTTTCAGCTTCAACACCAGTCCTTCCAATGAACACCCAGGACTGATCTCCTTTACATGGACTGGTTGGATCTCCTTGCAGTCCAAGGGACTCTCAAGAGTCTTCTCCAACACCACAGTTCAAAAGCATCAATTCTTTGGCGCTCAGCTTTCTTTATAGTCCAACTCTCACATCCATACATGTTCACTGGAAAAACCATCGCCTTGGCTAAACGGACCTTTGTTGACAAAGTAATGTCTGTGCTTTTTAATATGCTGTCAGACTGGTTCCAAATAGGAAAAGGAGTACGTCAAGGCTATATATTGTCACTCTGCTTATTTAACTTATATGCAGAGTACATCATGAGAAAAACTGGGCTGGAAGAAACATAAGTGGGAATCAAGTTTTTTGGAGAAATATCAATAACCTCAGATATGCAGATGACACCACCCTTTGGCAGAAAGTGAAGAGGAACTAAAAAGCCTCTTGATGAAAGTGAAAGAGGAGAGTGAAAAAGTTGGCTTAAAGCTCAACATTTAGAAAACTAAGTTCATGGCATCTGGACCCATCACTTCGTGGGAAATAGATGGGGAAACAGTGGAAACAGTGTCAGACTTTTTTTGGGGGGCTCCAAAATCGCTGCAGATGGTGATTGCAGCCATGAAATTAAAAGACACTTACTCCTTGGAAGTAAAGTTATGACCAACCTAGACAGCATATTCAAAAACACAGACATTATTTTGCCAAAAAAGGTCTGTCTAGTCAAGGCTATGGTTTTTCCTGTGGTCATGTATGGATGTGAAAGTTGAACTGTGAAGAAAGCTGAGCGCCAAAGAATTGATGCTTTTGAACTGTGGTGTTGGAGAAGACTCTTGAGAGTCCCTTGGACTGCAAGGAGATCCAACCAGTCCATTCTAAAGGAGATCACCCTGGGATTTCTTTGGAAGGAATGATGCTAAAGCTGAAACTCCAGTACTTTGGCCACCTCATGCAAAGAGTTGACTCATTGGAAATGACTCTATTGCTGGGAGGGATTAGGGGTAGGAGGAGAAGGGGACGACAGAGGATGAGATGGCTTGATGGCATCACTGACTCAATGGATGTGAGTTTGAGTGAACTCTGGGAGTTGGTGATGGACAGGGAAGCCTGGCATGCTGCGATTCATGGGGTTGCAAAGAGTCAGACAAGACTGAATGACTGAACTGAGCTGAACTGAGGTTGGTCATCTTACCTTCCAAGGAGTAAGCGTCTTTTAATTTCATGGCTGCAATCACCATCTGCTTTGATTTTGGAGTCTAGAAAAATAAAGTCAGCCACTGTTTACACTGTTTCCCCATCTATTTGCCATGAAGTGATGGGACCGGATGCCACGGTCTTAGTTTTCTGAATGCTGAGCTTTAAGCCAACTTTTTCATTCTCCTCTTTCACTTTCATCAAGAGGCTCTTTTGTGCTTCTTCACTTTCTGCCATAAGGTTGGTGTCATCTGCATATCTGAGGTTATGTATTCTGATTCTTCCTACTTTGTTCTTTTTCAAAACATTTTAAGCAATTTAAGTTTCTTCCTGTTTCTCTGTGTATAAATTTTTATAATACTTTTGTCTATTTTTACAAATCCTTGAATTTTGATAATAAATGCATTTAACTTAATCAATTTGGGGAGAATTGATAGCTTTACTATGTTGAATCCTCCAGTCCATAAACACTCTATATCTCTTCATTTATTTAGTTCACTGTTTTCATCACTGATTTTCAGTTTTCAGAATAACAAACTCTGGACATATTTTATTGGATTTACTTCCTAATAACTTTACTCTTTTTGAGTATATCTATCTCTTTGATCTTGAGATCTCTGGCCATTCTGTCTTTTTTCTGTCGTTCAGAAACTCTTTATATTTGCTATGGATATAATGTACAGAATGCATATTGAGAAGTAGAAAAAATCACATTTCTTTCATCTTTCTAGATGTGGAAGTTGCAATTATTTTTTTAGATATAAATATTAAAAATAAATCATATATTTATCCATTTAGTTGTAATTTCTGGTTCTTTTTTGCCACCTTTGTGTAGATTCTGTCTTTTGCTCAAGGATTTCATTTACCATTTTTTATAGCACAGGTCTGTTGGTGAAGAATTATTTCAGCTTTGAATATCTGGTGAAACACCTTTATTTCCCCTTTGTTTTTGAAATATATTTTTACTCAGAATAAGTTGATTTTATTTTTAATTCAGTATTTGAAGACATTAATGCATTATTTTCTCACCGTGCATTATGTCTGATGAGAACTCTGATAACATGATATCTTTGTTTCTCCGTAAATAATGTATCATTTGTCTCTGGCTGTTTCTTAGTTTTTTTCTCTCCCCCCCCTTGCTTTGTCTTCTCTTTGGTTATATTCTGTATGGTTGTAGATTTCTTCAAGTTTCTTGTATTTACAGCACATTATATTTGTTGGATTTATAGGTTTATAGTTTTAATCAAATTTAGAACTTTTTCTTCAAAATTTTTCTGTCTCCCCATGCTCATCTAATTAAGAAATATCAACTACATGCATTAGATCATTTGAATTGTTACACAGCTCTCATGTTCATTTTCTTAATTTTTTTCTTCGTTTGTGTTTCACTTTGGATTATTCCATTAGATGATAGAATTTGGCTACTTCTATGACTATATCTTTAAGTTCACTAGTATTTTCTTTTGTAATTTCTTATACTGCATTAATCTAATGTATATTTTTCATCATATACATTGTTGTTTGTATTTCTTGAAATTTGATTTTAGTCTTTAAAAAATATTTTCTAGGTCTTAGCATTTTCAACATATATAGTACAATTACAATGGTTTTAAAATTCTAATTTCTAATATCAGTGTAAATTGTGTCTGATTTCAACTGATTGGTTCTTTCCTCATTGAATTTTTTATTTTTCTACATTTTTCTTGCCTGGCAATCAATCTAACTAGATATCATTCACTCTGAAATTTATTGTGTGTGTGTTTGTGTGTGTGTGTCCCCTACCCAGCATGGCAGGGTCAGGGCCTTGTGCAGGGGTGAGTGGGCAGCAGGGGTGAATGTGGGGCGGAGAGGATGCTGGGAATCTTATGGCCTCTCACCTTTGCGGAACTTCTTCCTTGCCAAGAGTCAGCCCTCAGCAGCGTCAGGTTGATATCACTGAAGACAACACTTCCATCCTTGGTGCCCAGGGCCACCCTGTCCCCAGCAGCCACCAGAAGGACCACTGATACAGCCCAGGCTGGGCAGGCCACTGGCCTTCTCAAAGCCTGGTGCCTCGGGGCTTGGTACCTGAGGACTCCCTCCTGGTGGGCGAAGCCATTATGGTGAACATTCTCGCAAAGATGGAGGCTGTTGTTGTCCAGCAGGGTCAGGAGGTGGCCCAGACAGGGTCAGAAATACCTCTCAGTGATGGTGGCTGTGTCTTGCAGACATATGAACTCCACATCAGAGGCATCTAAAATCTTGATGGGGCCCAGGCTCCATACGGATGGCCCAGACATGCAGCTCAGTGTGCAAGGCCAGAGTGCAGGGCGCTGGGCTGGTTGGGGAAGCCCTGCTCTTTGGGCTTTTGGAAGCTTCTCAAGCAGCAAGTGGAAGCCCTGCCTGCAGAACCGAAATTTACTCATTTTGCTCTAGTCCTTCTTCCCGCCACTGCCTGCAGGATGTACCACGCAGCCCCTTGTGTGTGTATTTTTATCTAATTATTATATGCTTTTATATAATTATTAAGCCTTGGGAACTCAGAGGTTACTTCAAAAAAGGTTTGATGCTTTTAGCATTTTTTTTTGGCATGTCTATGCTTAGTTTATTAATAATTTCACCTCACTTTTGAGGTAAACATTTTCTGAGTACTCTCTCATGTGGATTAGGGGTTTATACAGGCTGGCTGGAGGAGTCAAACATGACTCCAGCCATATTTGTGTTCTAGTCCCTGTTCGCTATGCTTTTTATGTTTGTCTTTCCTTCAGTCTCAGACAGTTTCCTTACTATATCTCCAGAGCTCCAGATCTGTGCAGTGGCTTTTTCTCTTCACGTTCCTTGTTTCATGGAATCTTGGGGCCTTGTTCTCCTCAGACTCTGTCTCCTCAACTCCGTGCATTCTCCATTCTCTTGCCTAGTTTCCTCCTCGTAGTTTCTCCTTGCCTAGTTTCCATTGTGCCGTGGCATGAAAATTCTCTCAAAGCATTAAACTAGAAAAATTGTGGGACTAATTTTGTTTCTTGCTTGCCAGGGATGGCTAACCTTCATCGCTTGATATCCATTGTTTTGAAAGTTACTTTTCACACGTTTTTCTATTTATTACAGTTTGGGTTTTGTTCGTATATGTTGATTTGCTTATGTTTGATAAAAACCAGATTTTGGTAAATCTTGGCCAGAGATAATTGTGTGAGTTGCCAAAATCTTGGCCAGAGATAAATGTGTGAGTTGTTCTGTGTAGCAGACATAATTTATTAATTTTAAAAGGCTGCTCTAACAAATTATTATAAACTTAGTAACCTGAAAGAACATGAATTTATTTTCTTATAGTTCTAGAGGTCTAAAATCAAGGTGTTGGCAGAACCTTCTGGAGGCTTCAGATGAGAATCCATTTCTGTTCATTTTCCTTTTCTAGAGGTGTCCTGTATTCCTTGACTCATGATGCGTTCATCCCTCTTAAATGTGCCTATCTCTAGCCTCTGTTACCATCTTCACAACTCCTTTTCCTGACTTTGATCCTCCTGCCTCCCTCTTATAGGACTTTTGCGATTACTTTGGGCGCACCCAAATTTTTTATCATATTCCATCTCAAGGTCCTAAACTTAATCACATCTGCAATGTTCCTTTTATCATGTAACATAGTTACAGGTTCCAAAAACTAAGTCAAGGACATCTTTGGGGGTGGTTATTTGGTTTATCATACATTTCCAATTCATTTTAAGACAACTGCAGAGCTAACAAGTAGATATTTTGTAGGCACATATGTCTTATCTCTATTTTTTTGAATAGTTACTTTTTGATACTTCAGTTATTACTGCTTTTTTAATTAAAATGTTCACCTAATATTTATTACATGTAAATGTTATGATCTGTAGGAAAGAAGATGAGTGTGTTTTGTAGTTTACTTTGAACTATGTTATGCTAGTGGTAAAAATCCCTCCTATAAATGCAGAAGACCTAAGAGATGTGGGTTTGATCCCTGGGTTGGGAAGATCCTCTGGAGAAAGAAAGAAACCACTCCTGTACTCATGTGTAAAAATTCCATGGACAGAGAAGCCTGGTGGGCTACAGTCCTGGGGTTGCAAAGAGTCAGACACAGATGAGCAACTAACACTTTAACTTTCTCTTCATAGTGTGTTTGGGTAGTTAGCAAATTTTAAGATAAATAAGTAATAATTGAAAAACACATATGGAATTACCTATGTTAAAATTTTTGAGCCAAATTACAATATATTGAAGATACAATTTGCCTTTTTTTTAGAATAATAAAAGAAAATATATTGGAGTTCTTGTTATCCGACTTAAAGATCTGTTAATAATAGCTAGTATACTTTGGTATTTTCTCAAGTCTACATCAGTTTAAGTTCTCTTAAATAAGTTGTTTGAGACATAGTATTATTAGGAATAACTATAGTAGTAGTTTTAACTATTGCATTTCATTGTAATAAAAATTTTTATGTTACTGACAAAGTTGTATTTTGTAAAATAATTAATTATTTCATGGTATTTCTTTATAGCACCCATGTCAGGATCTGGGATCTAGAATTGGAAGCACCTGTGTTTCAAGTCCTTTTTAGGTAAGTCTCATTGCCTCTTGTGAGGTGACAGAATATGGGTTTGTGCTTCTAGGTCTTGACACAGAGTTCCTAACACCCTTGTAATTTCTTATGTAATAACACCAGGAACACATGTTGTTCTACTGTAGTGACTCTAGATGAGCCCCTGGATAGTTCTTAGATATGGGGTGGTCATCAGGAAGATCTAACCATTGAAAGCTTGGTATTTTCAGCTTTACAACCATCCTGCAAAGAGAAGAGTGGGGTTAGAGATGGAGGTAGCAATCAATTATGCCAGTAATTGATTATTCCTATGTGAAGAAACCTCCAGAAAAGTCTATGAGTAGGGGTCTGGAAGCTTCCAGGTTGATGAACACATCCATGTTCAGGATGACACATCCCAACTTCACAGGGACAAAAACTCTTCTGCTTGGAAAACTCCCAGCCTATCTATTACTTCACTTGGCTGTTCATCTGTATTATTTATCTTAATCTTTCATAACTTGTGGATGTAATTAAGTCTTTCTCTGAGTTCTTTGAGCCACTCTGGCAAATTATTATTAATCAAGGAGAGGATTCTGAAAATTTCAGATGTGTTGCCAAGTCAAACAAAAGTTGTGGGTACTCTGGGAACCTACTATCCCTTGGTATCTAAAGTGTTGTGGAAGCATTCTTACAGAACTGATCTTTAACCTGTGGTATCTGACTCATTTCCAGAACTGAGTTAAATTGTAGGACACCCAGTTGATGTCATGAATTGCTTTGGTGTGGGGGAAAAAGCCCCACACATTTGGTGACCTAAAGTGTCAGTAATGGTGTTCTGTGTATAAGTAAAGGAGTGTATGTCAATTATATCTCAATAAAACAGAAAGAAAAAATAAATATAGGAGAAAACAAAGGAGGAAATCTGTAGGTTTTTTTCAATATGTCTCTTCACATAACTGTACCTAGATTCTAAAATATTACCCTACTTCATAAGTTTGTTTGCAGATTCAATGAAGGAATGCATATAGAGTACTGAGTGCCTTATTATGCATAATTGTGTTGGTGCTTAGTGACAAGTAGTTAGGACATACAAATGTTGGTTGGTGTTAGCACTATTTTTATGGCCTGAATAATTTAGACTTTTGATGAAAGAGCACGTTCAACTTTTGTTAAATCCTTGAGGAATATGCTTAATGTAGTAATGTTTACCTCAGTGGGAGTAGTCTGAGACCTTGTTTGCTCTTCTTCAGTCGCTAAGTAATGTCCAAGTCTTTGTGACTCATGGACTCAGCACACCAGGTTTCCTTGTCCTTCAGTACCTCCTGGAGTTTGCTCAAACTCATGTCCATTGAATCGGTGATGCTGTCCAACCATCTCATCCTCTGCCACCCTCTTTTTTGCCTTCACTCTTTCCCAGCATCAGGGTCTTTTCTAATGAATTCATTAGAAACTCATTAGGCTGTTCACATCAGCTGGCCAAAGTATTGGAGCTTCAGCTTCAGCATCAGTCCTTTCAATGGCTATTCAAGGTTGATTTCCTTTAGGATTGACTGGTTTGATCTCCTTGTGGTCCATGGGACTCTCAAGAGTCTTCTCCAGCACCACTTTTCATACTGTCCATGGGGTTCTTGCCGCAAGAATACTGGAGCAGCTTGCCTTTCCCTCCTCCATGTTTTGTCAGAATTCTTAACTATGACCCATCTGTCTTGGGTGGCCCTGCACGACATGGCTTATAGCTTCACTGAGTTACCAAAGCCCATTCTCCAGGACAAGGCTATGATCTGTGAAGAGACTGAAACCTTGAGATAGCTTTGGAAATTATAAAGGTTAACTGGCAGACCTTCTTTAATGTCCTTGCTATATAAACTTGCATAATCAGAAGAAAAAACATGAAAAATGTTTGTCTGACAGTTTAAAAATTTGACCAATTCTGTAATTATGATTAAATACATATCCAGAAGTGAAATACCATCACCTGGTATTTATTAAAAACCAAACAAAAAACTTCAAAGATCAATTTTCTCTAAGAGTTTGTGTGTGTGTGTGTGTGTGTGTGTGTGTGTGTGTGTGTTCAGTCACTCCATCATGTCTCCCGCAAGGCTCTTCTGTCTATGGCATTTTCCTGGCAAGAATACTGGAGTGTGGTACACATTATTTATTTAGTAATGACTTTTTCTAAATTCTTTACCTTAAGGTCAAGCATGTACTACAAAGACATATAAAATTATTAATAATTTATATATAGATTATGCAAAGATATAAATCTAAAGAAAAAAGTTAAACAACAGCTGTTCAAATTAAATTGTTTTGAAAATAGATTAGTAATTTCACTGAGAGCTAAAATACATATTGCAAAATTAAGCAAGACACAGAACTACAAGGTAGCAAAAAACCTCTCTTTTTGAGAGTTTATAACAGAGACACATAACCATAGCAATTTAAAAGAAAACAGAGTAATTTAAGTTTCAGTACATATGATATAAAAATTGCTCTCAAAATTCTTCTTAAAGCCATCACTAAAATGTTCCATGTCATAGAATATATGACATTAAAATTTCTTTTAAACTATGTCAGAATATGATTGAAAACAAGAGAAGGAAGAATAAAGAAGAAAGATCAAGTTTGATTTTCTTAACTCTTGTCTTTTCAATTGAAAACATTTCTTCTGGACATCGCAGATAAATGGATTTACTCCCAAGTAAATAAATATACCCTGTACATATGTGCCTTTGAAAATATAGAGTAAGGTTCATGCCATCCTTTGTGTCATTCTCACAATATATTATATTTATATAGTGCTTAATATTTTTGCTTAAACATCAAATTTATTAGACCATTACACAGTTGTTTTTTTTTTTTTTTTTTAAACTGAAAATACCTTATATATATATCAGGCACTCCTTAGGAGAAACAAAGATACAGTACTAAAGAAACCTGACCAGTCTTTTGCTTTCATTGTGTTCTTGATTGAGAGAAGGACCAAAGTTAATAAAAACATAACATAAAATGCTAATATAATGCATGCTATTACACGATGAGATAGAAGCACATAACACAGAGTATCTAGGATTATACTTCATATATGATAGTCAAGGAAATGGCAGCACTTAGTTTCTATTTAATTTTAATAATTTCTTTTATTTCTATCATCACAGAAATAGGGGGACTTATGTTATTTGTTTTTGTAGATTTTCTAAAAGGATCACATTATCCACATTATCGCTAGTCCCTGAAGAGATAGCTTCATTGACTTAAGAGTTGATAATGATAATGTATTTTAAGAGCTTCCCTGGTATCTCAGCTGGTAAAGAATTTGCCTGCAATGCAGGAGACCCTGGTTCGATTCCTGGGTCAGGAAGATCCACCAGAGAAGGGATAGGCTACCCACTCCAGTATTCTGGGGCTTCCATGGTAGCTCAGCTGGTAAAGAATCTGCCTACAATGTGGGAGATCTGGGTTCTATCCCTGGATTTGGAAGATTCCCTGGAGAAAGGGAATGGCTACCTACTCCAGTATTCTGGCCTGAATAATTCCATAGAACTGGTAGCTCAGCTGGTAAAGAGCCCACCTGCAGTGCAGGAGACTCTGGTTTGATTACTGATTTGGGAAGATCCCCTGAAGAAAGTATAGGCTACCCACTTCAGTATGCTTGCCTGAAAAATCCTAATGGACAGAGGAGCTTCATGGGCTGCAGTCCATGGAGTCACAAAGAGTCAGACAAGACTGAGTGACTAAGCACTGTATTTTGAAAGTTTATAGAAAATTCTAAAGTTCTTATTTTGGGATGCATTGTCATGTCTTCAGTAAAAGAATTGCTATAAAATTCAGTGCCATGAGGATTATCGTTTTGTATGTAAGGCATCATGAAAATGTTTGGAATAGTAAGTAAATTTGAACAATTACTTCTGCCAATAGTTTATTTCCTAACCAATTGTTTCCATTTTGCATTAGTGACTAGTAAAATGGGACTTTCCAGGTGGTACTAGTGGTAAAGAACCCACCTGCCAATGCAGGAGACATAAGAGATGAGACATAAGGTTCGATCCCTGGGTTGGGAGGATCCCCTGGAGGAGGGCATGGCAACCTACTCCAATATTCTTTCCTGGAGATTCCCATGGACAGAGGAGCCTGGTAGGCTCTAATCCGTAGGATCCACAGAGTCAGACATGACAAACGTGAATTAACATGCATGACCAATAAAATAAAGCAAAATTTCATTTCTACTTAGTCTTCTAACAAGTCATTGTCACACCTCGACCTCTTGATCACCACTCAGTGCTTTTCCTGGGATATCACAGTTTCTAGAGATAACTTGATCTTACTTCTGATAAAAATTCATCACTTTAAAGAATATACTGTTTTTTATTGAGGGCTTCCCAGGTGGTACAGTGGTAAAGAATCCACCTACCAATGTAGAAGACACAGGATATAAGGTTTCGATCCTTAAGTCAGGAAGATCCCCTGGAGGAGGAAATGGCAACTTGTTCCAGCGTTCTTGCCTGGAAAAATCCCATGGACAGAGGAGCCTGGTGAACTACAGTCCGTAGAGTTGCAAAGAGTTAGACACGACTGAGCACACATGCACATATTTGATTGACTTGAAGTTACCATTGCATGTAAGATGCCTTATTATCTTTAAAGAAGATGCTTCCAATTAAACTCTAATTCAGTGCTTATTTTCACTTAGATTCATATTTTATAATTTTATATTGAAAGAACTCATCTAGGCTTAATGAGATGTAGGGTTTTATCTTTCATCAGTCTTATACATGCATATAAACAAAATATAATTGAAGTAAATTCATTGACTTTTTCCTGAAAGCTTTATACAATCAAACTATAAGTTCTAGAAAATTTTAAAACTCAGTTATTAATATCCTCAAGAACATTGATGATACACCATTTATTAAAGTAATAAGATTATTAAAATCTTTTAAACATGGCCCTGAGACAACTTTGCAGTTAATGTAGCTCTAGATTATTTTTAAATACAATGTTAGAAATTTTTATAAGTACTATCTGATTCAGTGTTTTTCTAAGAGTTTAAAAGAATGCATCAAAATTACCTCTCAGCCTTTCTACAAGCCACTGCCATCCATTCAGTGAATTTTGATCTTGCATTTTGATGGTTTCTCATACATCAGTTCAGTTCAGTTCAGTCGCTCAGTTGTGTCCGACTCTTTGCAACCCTATGAATCGCAGTACGCCAGGCCTCCCTGTCCATCACCAACTCCCGGAGTTCACACAAACTCATGTCTATCGAGTTGGTGATGCCATCCAGCAGTCTCACCCTCTGTCGTCCCCTTCTCCTCCTGCCCGCAGTCCCTCCCAGCATCAGAATCTTTTCCAGTGAGTCAACTCTTCGCATGAGGTGGCCAAAGTACTGGAGTTTCAGCTTTAGCATCATTCCTTCCAAAGAACAGCCAGTACTGATCTCCTTTAGAATGGACTGGTTGGATCTCCTTGCAGTCCAAGGGGCTCTCAAGGTAGGCAGTGGCAATTAGACCATGATTGCTAACAGGCTGACTGCTGTTTGGAAATTTTATTGACTTTAATAGACCATTGTGAAGATTAAATATAAAATGAAAATGAAAAAAAAAATTAGTGTCTTGTGATTATGAAACAGAATAATATAATAAGCATAGTTTGTTGTTGCTGTACAAGTAGACCTTTCTTGAAGCTCATTCCCAAATATAAAAATTACTAATTTGTCCTAATAGACCTTGCATTCTCTGGAGAAAAATCTACTGTGAAATCTACTTCTTTCTTAAAAAAAAAAAAAAAATCTATGAAAGTTCTAGAAAACAAAATCCTTAGTAGCAACTGTTATAACTACATTTTAATCTGGGATGAATTTAGTTGACAAAAGATGCTTTGTTTAGTTGATTTTTGCTAGAGCTTTTGAAGTAGCAAAGAAGATAAAAAGTCTTTAAGAATATATGGAAATTCCACCAAAGGCAACTGAATTAGATAAGATTACTTCCTTGTGTTTCAGCCCTCTGGAAGATATGTGTGAAAGGAAGTAAACCACAATCAAATCCAAATTCATAGCATAGTTCCTCATTTGCTGTTTGTTCCTTCCTGCTTCATTCAGTTCAGTTCAGTTCAGTTGCTCAGTCGTGTCCAACTCTTTGTAATCCCATGGACTGCAGCACGCCAGGTCTCCCTGTCAATCACCAACTCCTAGAGTTTACTCAAACTCATGTCCATTGAGTCAGTGATGCCATCCAACCATCTCATCCTCTGTCATCCTCTTCCCCTCCTGCCTTTAATCTTTCCCAGCATCAGGGTCTTTTCCAGTGAGTCAGTTCTTCACATCAGGTGGCCAAAGTATTGGAGTTTCAGCCTCAACGTCAGTCCTTCCAATGAACATTCAGGACTGATTTCCTGCTTAGTACATCTTACTAAATAATACCTTTGAAAGGTTAAGCCCATGCCCTTGTTCTCCTTCCTCTTCTGAGTGAGTGGTAGATTAAGTTCATCAAGTCTCAGTTCCATGTTACATTCACCACAGTTTAAAATTTGAAAGCAGATAGATGCTGAAGCATAGATGCCCCTAGACAATGTCACATGACAGACTGGCTGACTGCTAAGACTCTAAAAATGTCCATCATTTCCTTTTCTTTATAGTTTAAATTCATGATTATACTTGTGCATTGAGAGTGGTACTATGTTGTTTTTAAAGTCAAACTTAGAATCAATGACATGATAACTAGAATTTCTATTATTAATTTACAGTGTGAATTAGAAATATAAAACACAATTTTAAAATGGTCAGCACCCAGTCATCAACCAAAATCTTCTACTTTAATGTTACCAATGTTAGTCAATTGTCACTGGATCCTTATAACATAAAATAAGAACCTTGAATTCATCTTTGACTTCTTTGTTTCTTTTCATTTCAGTTCAGTCACTCAGTCGTGTCCAACTCTTTGAGACCCCATGAATCGCAGCATGCCAGGCCTCCCTGTCCATCACCAACTCCCGGAGTTCACTCAAACTCACGTCCATCGAGTTGGTGATGCCATCCAGCCAACTCATCCTCTGTCATCCCCTTCTCCTCCTGCCCCCAATCCTTCCCAGCATCATAGTCTTTAAACCCTCACAATCATTCTACATACAGCAAAACTTTGGACTTTACATTAAAAACACGTTAGAACATTTCATATCATCTCCCTTGCTATTACATTCATTCCAACCACCATCTTCTTGCCTAGGTTAATATTGTTCAGTCGCCAAAGTTGTGTCCAGCTCTTCATGACCCTGTGGATGGCAGCACCCCAGGCTTCCTTGTTCCTCACCATCTTCCAGAGTTTGCCCAAGTTCATGTCCATTGAGTCAGTGATGCTATCGAATCATCTCATCCTCTGTAGCCCTCTTTTCCTTCTGTAGTAACTTATTAAAAATTTTCATTTCCTCTTTGCTCTTTTTTTAGTGTATTCTCAGCACAACCCCCAAAGAAATTCTAATAAAATCACCTTTACTTAAAACTCACCAACCTCTTCTCATCTAACTCAGAGTAAGAGTCAAAATCTTGAGACTAACCTACAACAAGTTGATGATCCTTGTGTCTACCCCCCAATCTCAACTCCCTCCTCAAATTTTGCATCTTCCTTTTTGCTTCATTTTTTCCATAATATTTATTCCTACCTAACATTTTATATCTTACACTGCAATATAAGTTACACAGGACAAGAAAAACTGAAGAAGTTTTATTTTATTAACTGAGTAATATACCTAAAGCTAATTTCATCAGCTACAGACAGAGCATAAAACAGTGATTCTCAAAGTTTAGCATGCATCAAGATCAACTGAAAAGCTTGTAAAGACACAGACTTCTAATCCTCACCCAAGAGGTTCTTCTAATTCAATAGACTGGACCTGGTCTGAGAATTTATTTAACACATTCACAGGTGATGCTGCTATTACTGGTCTAGGAATCACACTGGGAATCACTGATATAGAGAAGTTCCAAGCTTCGGCCAGAATAATAAGGTTTCCCTTGCTAAGAATTTAGAATCATGAGAAACGCTGGGCTGAATGAAGCACAAGCTGGAATCAAGATTGCTGGGAGAAATACCAGTAACTTCAGATATGCAGATGACACCAACCTTATGGCAGAAAGCAAAGAACTAAAAAGCCTCTTGATGAAAGTGAAAGAGGAGAGTGAAAAAATTGGCTTAAAGCTCAACATTCAGAAAACTAAGATCATGGCATCTGGTCCCATCACTTCATGGCAAAAATATGGAGAAACAGTGGGTGACTTTATTTGTTGGGGGCTCCAAAATTACTGCAGATGGTGATTGCAGCCATGAAATAAAAAGATGCTTACTCCTTAGAAGGAAAATTATGACTAACCTAGACAGCATGTTGAAAAACAGAGACATTGCTTTACCAACAAAGGTCCATCTAGTCAAGGCTATGGTTTTTCCAGTGGTCATGTATGGATGTGAGAGTTGGACTGTCAAGAAAGCTGAGAGCCGAAGAATTGGTGCTTTTGAACTGTGGTGTTGCAGAAGACTCTTGAGAGTCCCTTGGACTGTAAGGAGGTCCAATCAGTCCATCCTAGAGGAGATCAGTCCTGGGTGTTCATTGGAAGGACTGATGCTAAAGCTGAAACTCAAATAATTTGGCCACCTGATGCAAAGAGCTGACTCATTTGAAAAGACCCTGATTCTGGGAAAGATTGAGGGCAGAAGGAGAAGGGGACGACAGAGTATGAGATGGTTAGATGGCATCACTGACTCAAGGGACATGAGTTTGGGTAAACTCCAGGAGTTGGTGTTGGACAGGGAGGCCTGGCATACTGCAGCCCATGAGGTCATAAAGAGTCAGACACAACTGAGCGACTGAACTGAACTGAATGCTACCAGTTATCTTTGTTTTGAATCTGTGAGTTTGGGGCTGAAGTGGCCAGGTTGAGTCATGTGCAATTAGAGAAGTTATTTTGCAGTGCTCAGTTGCTTCAGTCATGTATGACTATTTGCGACTCTATGGACTATAGCCTGCCAGGCTCCTCTGTTCATGCGATTTTTCAGCCAAAAATACTGGAGTGGGTTGCCAGGCTAGGATATTTCTGACCCTGAGATCAAACCTGAGTCTCCTATGTCTCCTGAATTGCAGGCAAATTCATTACTTCTTGAGCCATCAAGGAATAAATCAAATATTTACCGAGCAAAGAACAAAGCAGAAACATGAAGACAATATAGCTTCAGAAAAGAGAGAAATGGAGAAATAAGCTCAGAAATTTTTAAAAGTTTTCATTCCAAACGCTTGATTGGTTGCAATTTTTACTGTCAGGTTCTGAAATATGTATGCCCTTTGTAATTTTGTCATAAATGCCAACTTTTTTATTTTTTGTCATCTGGTATTCTTCAAGACATCATAACTCATTTGACAAAATTATTGTTGAATGAAACAGAAGAATGTTCATATTTTGAGCTAATTTCATAAACTAATTTATTACATATGTACAATAGCATAGACATAAGCTCCGCTAGTGGGTTTTTTTTTTTTTTTCCAACTCTGGCAGAGTTCTCTGGCCACAGCCTTGTCTAAGTCAGTGAAACTAAGCCATGCCTTGTGGGGCCACCCAAGACAGTTGGGTCATGGTGGAGAGGTCTGACAGAATGTGGTCCACTGGAGAAGGGAATGGCAAACCACTTCAGTATTCTTGCCTTGAGAACCCCATGAACAGTATGAAAAGGCAAAAAGATAGGACACTGAAAGATGAACTCCCCAGGTCAGTAGGTGCCCAATATGCTACTGGAAATTAGTGGAGAAATAACTCCAGAAAGAATGAAGGGCTGGAGCCAAAACAAAAACAACACCTAGTTGTGAATGGGACTGGTGATGGAAGCAGGGTTCGATGCTGTAAAGAGCAATTTTGCATAGGAAACAGGAATGTTTGGTCCATAAAGCAAGGCAAATTAGAAGTGGTCAAATAGGAGATGACAAAAGTAAAGATCAACATTCTAGGAATCAGTAAACTAAGATGGACTGGAATGGGTAAATTTAACTCAGATGACCATTATATCTACTACTGTGGGCAGGAATCCCTTAGAAGAAATGGAATAGCCATCATAGTCAACAAAAGAGTCTGAAATGCAGTACNACAAAAGAGTCCGAAATGCAGTACTTGGATGCAGTCTCAAAAACGACAGAATGATCTCTGTTCGTTTCCAAGGCAAACCATTCAATATCACAGTAATCCAAGTTTATACCCCAAGCAGTAACTAAAGAAGCTGAAGTTGAACAATTCTATGAAGATCTACAAGACCTTCTAGAACTAACACCTCCAAAAGATGTTCTTTTCATTATAAGGGACTGGAAGGCAAAAATAAGTCAAGAAACACCTCAAGTAATAGGCAAATTTGGCCTTGGAGTACAGAATGAAGCAGGGCAAAGGCTAATAGAGTTCTGCCAAGAGGATGCACTGGTCACAGCAAGTACCCTCTTCCAAAAACACAAGAGAACTATAAACATGGACATCAAAGAGGGTCGACACTGAAGTCAGATAGATTATATTTTTTGCAGCCAAAGATGGAGAATCTGTATACACTCAGCAAAAACAAGACCAGGAGCTGACTGTGTCTCAGATCATGAACTCCTTATTTCCAAATTCAGACTGAACTTGAAGAAGGTAGAGAAAACCACTAGACCATTCAGGTATGACCTAAATCAAATCCCTTATGACTATAGAGTGGAAGTGAGAAATAGATTTAAGGGACTAGATCTGATAGATAGAGTGCCTGATGAACTGTGGAATGAGGTTCATGACATTGTACAGGGGACAGGAATCCAGACCATCCCCAAGAAAAAGAAATGCAAAAAAGCAAAATGGCTGTCTGAGGAAGCCTTACAAATAGCTGTGAAAAGAAGGGAAGTGAAAAGCAAAGGAGAAAAGGAAAGGAGAAAGGAAAAGGAAAGAAAAGGAGAAAAGATATAAACATCTGAATGCAGAGTTCCATAGAATAGAAAGGAGAGATAAGAAAGCCTTCCTCAGCATTCAATGCAAAGAAATAGAGGAAAACAATAGAATGGAAAGACTAGAGATCCCTGCTAGAAAATTAGAGATACAAGGGAACATTTCATGCAAAAATGGGCTCAATAAAGGACAGAAATGGTCTGGACCTAACAGAAGCAGAAGATATTAAGAAGAGGTGGCAAGAATACACAGAAGAACTGTACAAAAAAGATCTTAAGACCCAGATAATCACCATGGTGTGATCACTCACCTAGAGCCAGACATTCTGAAATGTGAAGTCAAGTGGGCCTTAGAAGCATCATTACAGAAAAACCTAGTGGAGGTGATGGAATTTCAGTTGAGCTATTTCAAAAACTGAAAGTAGATGCTGTGAAAGTGCTGCACTCAATATGCCAGCAAATTTGGAAATCTCAGCAGTGGCTACAGGACTGGAAAAGGTCAGTTTTCATTCCTATCCCAAAGAAAGGCAATGCCAAAGAATGCTCAAACTACCACACAATTGCACTCATCTCACACACTAGTATAGAAGTGCTTAAAATTCTCTAAGCCAGGCTTCAGCAGTACATGAACCCTGAAGTTCCAGATGTTCAAACTGGATTTAGAAAAGGCAGAGGAACCAGAGATCAAACTGTCAACATCCACTGGATCATGGAAAAAGCAAGAGAGTTCCAGAAAAACATCTATTTCTGCTTTATTGACTATGTCAATGCCTTTGACTGTGTGGATCACAATAAACTGTGGAAAATTCTTAAAGAGATGGAAATACCAGACCATCTATCCTGCCTCTTGAGGAACCTATATGCAGGTCAGGAAGCAACAGTTAGAACAGGACATGGAAAAACAGACTGGTTCCAAATAGAAAAGGAGTACGTCAAAGCTGTACATTGTCACCTGCTTATTTAACATATTCAGAGTACATCATGAGAAACGCTGGGCTGGATGAAGCACAAGCTGGAATCAAGATTGCTGGGGGAAATATCAATAACCTTAGATATACAGATGACACCACCCTTATGGCAGAAAATGAGGAAGAACTAAAGAGCTTCTTGATGGAATGAAAGAAGATAGTGAAAAAGTTGGCTTAAAGCTCAGCATTCAGAAATCTAAGATCATGGCGTTTGGTCCCATCATTTCATGGCAAATAAATGGGGAAACAGTGGACACAGTGGCAGACTTTATTTTTTTGTGCTCCAAAATCACTGCAGATGGTGATTGCAGCAATGACATTAAAAGACGCTTGCTCCTTGGAAGGAAATTTATGACCAACCTAGACAGCATATTAAAAAGCAGACATACTTTGCCAACAAAGGTCTGTCTAGTCAAGGCTATGATTTTTCCAGTGGTCATGTATGGATGTGAGAGTTGGACTATAAAGAAACCTGANATGACCAACCTAGACAGCATATTAAAAAGCAGACATACTTTGCCAACAAAGGTCTGTCTAGTCAAGGCTATGATTTTTCCAGTGGTCATGTATGGATGTGAGAGTTGGACTATAAAGAAACCTGAGTGCCAAAGAATTGAGGCGTTTGAACTCTGGTGTTGCAGAAGACTCTTGAGAGTCCCTTGGACTGCAAGGAGATCAAACCAGTCCAACCTAAAGGAGATCAGTCCTGGGTGTGTATTGGAGGGACTAATGTTGAAGCTGAAACTCCAGTGTTTTGGCCATCTGATGAGAAGGTCTGACTCATTTGCAAAGATCCTGATGATGGGAAAGATTGAGGACAGGAGGAGAAGGGGACAACAAAGAAGATGGTTGGATGGCATCTGACTTAATGTACACGGGTTTGAGTGGACTCCTGGATTTGATTATGGACAGGGAGGCCTGGCTTGCTGTGCTTCATGGGGTCACAAAGGCTCAGACATGACTGAGTAACTGAACTGAACTGAACTGGCAGAAGACAAAAGGTTTTCGGCTGATTACCCTGCCTAAAACAGCTCAACATTCAAAAAACTAAGATCATGGCATCGGGTCACATAACTTCATGGCAAATAGATGGGGAAACAGTGGAAACAGTGTCAGACTTTATTTTGGGGTGCTCCAAAATCACTGCATATGTTGATTGCAGCCATGAAATTAAAAGACACTTACTCTTTGGAAGGAAAGTTATGACCAACCTAGACAGCATATTAAAAAGCAGAGACATTACTTTGTCAACAAATGTCTAGTCAAGGCTATGGTTTTTCCAGTAGTCATGTATGGAGGTGAGAGTTGGACTATAAAGAAAGCTGAGTGCCGAAGAATTGATTCTTTTGAACTGTGACATTGGAGAAGACTCTTGAGAGTCCCTTGGACTGCAAGGAGATACAACCAGTCCATCCTAAAAAATCAGTCCTGGGTGTTCTTTGGAAGGGCTGATGTTGAAGCTGAACCTCCAATATTTTGGCCACCTGATGAGAAGAGCTGACTCATTTGAAAAGACCCTAAGGTCTTTTCAATCCCTGGGAGGGATTCGGGCAGGAGGAGAAGGGGACGACAGAGGATGAGATGGTTAGATGGCATCACCAACTCAATGGACATGAGTTTGGGTAAACTCCAGGAGTTGGTGATGGACAGGGAGGCATGGTTTGCTGTGGTTCATGGGGTCGCATAGAGTTGGACATGACTGAGTGACTGATCTGACTGAAAACAGCTATTGGCAGTCTAAAGATTTATGTGTTTATGTTTTAATATTTTGGAATCTATCTTCACCTCTAGAATGAGAACAAGGAACTTCACTTGGTTTGCTGCTCTATTCCACACAACTGCAACAATGATGAATAAATCAATGAATAAAGAATACCACATTTTAGTTTAGCAAAGTACAGTATGTTTTTTGAGAATTATTATTTCTTAAAAGTGTTGATGAAGCTTGGTAGTTGCTTTCAGTGTTATCAAATTCCTGAATATTTATCACATTTCATTTTCCCAGGGTTCTAAGTGAAATCACTGCTGCTGCTGCTGCTGTTGCTGCTGCTAAGTCACATCAGTCGTGTCTGACTCTGTGTGACCCCATAGATGGCAGCCCACCAGGCTCCCACGTCCCTGGGATTCTCCAGGCAAGAACACTGGAGTGGGTTGCCATTTCCTTCTCCAATGCATGAAAGTGAAAAGTGAAAGTGAAGTCGTTCAGTCGTGTCCGACTCTTAGCAACCTCATGGACTGTAGCCTACCAGGCTCCTCCAATCCATGGGATTATCCAGGCAAGAATACTGGAGTGGGGTGCCATTGCCTTCTCCGAGTGAAATCACTAGATGTTATATAGAAAGTTATAACAGGTCAGGTTACAACATGAAAAGGTCAGTTTTCTTTCCAGTCCCAAAGAAGGGCAGTGCCAAAAATATTCAAACTATTGCACAATTGAGTTCATTTCCCATGCTAGCAAGGTAATGCTAAAAATCCTTCAGTGTAGGGCTCAACAGTACACTGACTGAGAAACTGCAGATATACAAGCTGGGTTTAGAAAAGGCAGGGGAACCAGATACCAAATTGCCAACATCTAATGAGTCACAGAAGAAGCAAGGGAATTTCAGGAAAACATCTACTTCTGTTTCATGGACCACACTGAAGCCTTTGACTGCATGGGTCACAACAAACTGGAAAATTCTTCAAGAGATGGGAATATCAGATCACCCTACCTGCCTCCTGGGAAACCTGTATGCTGGTCAATAAGCAACAGTTAGAACTGGACATGGAACAACAGAATGGTTCAAAATTGGGAAAGGAATATGTCAAGGATGTATATTGTCACCCTGCTTATTTAACTTATATGCCAAGGACATCATGTGAAATGCTGGAGTGGATGAAGCTCAAGCTGAAATCAAGATCGCTGAGAGAAATATCCTTAATTTCAGATATGCTGATGACACCACCCTAATAGCAGAAAGTGAAGAGGAACTCAAGAGCTTCTTGATGAAGGTGAAAAAAGAGGTTTAAAAAGCTGGCTTAAAAGTCAACATTCGAAAAACTGTGATTATTCATCCTGTCCCATCACTTCATGGCAAATTTATGGGGGAATAAAATGGAAACAGTGACAGACTTTATTTTCTGGGCTCCAAAATCACTGTGGATGGTGACCGCAGTCATGGAATTAAAAGATGCTAGCTCCTTGGAAAAAAAGATATGATAAAACCTAAACAGCATATTAAAAAGCAGAGATATCATTTTGCCAACAAAGGTCTTTATAGTCAAAGCTGTGGTTTGTCCAGTAGTCATGTATGGATGTGAGAGTTGGACCATAAAGAAACCTGAGTGCCAAAGAATTAATGCTTTCAAACTGTGGTGCTGGAGAAGATTCTTGAGAGTCCCTTGAACAGCAAGGAGATCCAACCAGTCAACCCTAAAGGAAATCAACCATGAATATTCCTTGGAAGGACTGATGCTGAATCTGAAGCTCCAATACTTTGGTTACTCTTTGAAAACGACCTTGATGCTGGGAAAAATTAAGGGCAGGTGGAGAAAGGGGTGACAGAGGATAAGATGTTTGGATGGCATCATCAACTCAGTGGACATCAGTTTGAGCAAACTCTGAGAGAGAGTGATGGACAGGGAAGCCTGGCGTGCTGCAGTCCATGGGATTGCAAAGAGTCAGACATGACTGAGTGACTCGATGAGAACAACAGGTCAGAATGGTCAGATCAGAGTTACACAGATATTGATTGCAGAGATTATTTATGTCAGCAGTTATGTCAACAAGGTAGGGAAAAATATGGTAGAAATCTGTAGCATATGTGGCTTTGTACACGTATCAACTGATTGCAAACTCTTGATGGCAAGTGAGTTTTATTCTCATGCTCATGAAAATGTGGGTTGGCACAGGTGACTCAGTTTCATGCTTTAGGTCTATGTGTGTAGGTCCATGTGTGTGTCGTGATGGTTCTGTTCCACGCATCTTTATGCTGAGTTCCTAGTCTAGAGGGGTAGAATCCAAGTGGTGTGTCATTTCTTCTGGCAATGTCAGGAGTTCCCCAAGGGGCTGGAAAAAATATTTGGGTGCTTCAAAAGGCCTAGGCTCAGTACTGTACTTTATTGTGACTCATGTCACATCCTATGGGTCAAAAAAATAATAATCATATAAACATACAAAACTTCTGTGGAGCAAAGAAATATACTCCCTATGAGGAGGTTAGAGGGAAATCATTTTTTTGTTGTTGTTGTTGTTTAAAAATATTCTAATCTACTACAATTAGTTTTGTCAGAAAAGATAAATTAATAAAATTATTAATAAATTTTAAGCAAAAATTCTCCTTGGTTACTTAATAGTTTAAACCAGAACTGGAACCTAGATTCTTCTGTGAAGTGTTGTCCAGTTATATTATGTCTCCCATCTCCAATTGCAATGAAGGATTTCACTTATATAGGGCTTTATGAGTTAGGATTGAGTTAGAAGTAGAGATCAACTCTAGTAAGTTAGAGGAAAATTAATCTGGAGGATTGGTTATGCAAGTGTTGAGAGTCTATGAAGAGTGAAAGGGAAAAGATAGTTGTTATATAGATAAATAAAGGGAAAAAAGATATGATATATAAAGATCAAAAGCTGCAATAGTCATTATGTTGGAGTCTATGAGCTTATGCTGCTGCTAAGCTTGTGGAAATTGTTGTAGGTGCTGTTTTAGCCACCAGAGAAATTCAGCTCAACCAAGACTGATGCTGAGAAGGTAATTGCCTTTGCCAAGTTGCTTAAGCCCAATATCATATCCCCTTGCTGCATCTCTAGCAATTTTCAACAACTGCTGAATTATAGGAGCCAGAAGCTGGAAGTTTCTTTCTTTCTTCAACTTTCTGACTGCCTGTTTGATCTCTTACTGATAAAGAACTCATAAAATATCCAGCTGTCCAAAGAGATTTGGAAAACATACTGATGCCAAGACTTCTAAACTATATAGCAGAGCCAGGAAAGGTGGAGTTCGGAATACAAAAAGCAGATAGACAGGTGATCTACACAAAGGACTGTTCTTTTTTAACTGGAAGAAGATTCAGGGAATTTTCAGAAATACTCAAGACAAGAGAAGTGACAAAATATGAAAATGATAGCATCCATTGCCTACTAGGCAGCTGGACAAAGTTTAGCTTTTTTTTTTTTTTTTTTTTTAAAAGAGCAGATTCAATAGTTGAGTGAATCGAGAAATTCTGTTTTATATATTAAAAAAGTTGAAATAATTCAGTTTATGAACTGTTCTATGAGAACCCAGGAATGATCCTTGGTGTTTCAAGGTCATCATGATACTCTGCAAAACATACAGCATTTGCAAATATTTCAAGGATTGGCAATTTGTCTCAGGACAGATGTGTCCAATGCCTGGAACAGAATGCCAAAGTAGAAAATTATATTAGAAATGTCATAACACATGGGAGATACCACCCACCTTCATATTCTCTAGGAAAACAGGATGGAAGAATAGAGATTTTATAAGAGATAACTTTATCACTTAAACTGATGAATGTTTAGAGCCAATAGAGATTAATATTTAATGTGATATAGTATTTTGCTATAGCCTGATGAAATATGAGACAGCTTACAAAACTATAGAGCTTAAGAGATGGACTGTAACCCATCCATCTAATCTAAACTTTACATATTATGACCCACCAGAAGAAATGTATTATCTTGGAGTAAATATATAAACTTAAAAAAATTTCACGCAACAATACTTATCCTTACTATGGGATACGCTTTGATATTTTATCTATTCTACCCTATTTAATTTTATAAAAAGAATGCTAATTGTGACCCATTTAATTGATTTCATGCCCACTAAAGGGGGTGAAATAGTCCCTTTTAAGTTTAAAAAACACTGAATTCTCACCATATAGTTAAGGAAACTGAGACTCAGTTCAATCAATAACTCTATGAATTTCCTAGTGTTCCTTATGAACACAGTTGTATCATATTGTTTTAAGTCATGAAATCCTTGAGTAGTGAAACAATACTTTAGTTGTATTCAACAGAAAGAAGATTTTTCATTTATATTCTTAACAAATGTTTCACAATGATTGCAACTATGTATTTGAACCATGATGCTTCATAGGTTTATCTTATCTCCTCAATAAACTTAGTAGCTCTTTGAGACAGAACAATTTCCAGTAATTCTTTTTATCTTCTGCAGTAATAACATGATTTGAAGCTGAGAATCCTAGGACTCAATAAATTATATTTAATTGAATAACCAAAAAATAATTATAAAGAAGTTTTAAAATTCATATGTCACTGCTGCTGCTGCTGCTGCTGCTGCTGTTGCTGCTGCTAAGTTGCTTCAGTCGTGTCCGACTCTGTGCGACCCCAGAGACGGCAGCCTACCAGGCTCCCTCGTCCCTGGGATTCTCCAGGCAAGAACACTAGAGTGGGTTGCCATTTCCTTCTCTAGTGCATGAAAGTGAAAAGTGAAAGTGAAGTCGTTCAGTAGTGTCCAACTCCTAGCGACCCCATGGACTGGAGCCTACCAGGCTCCTCCATCCATGGGATTTTCCAGGCAAGAGTACTGGAGTGAGTTGCCATTGCCTTCTCCACATATGTCACTGAGTGATAGCTTATAGGTTGTGTCATCTTTCCAAAAATAAAATAGAATTCATAGGGTTTACATGGAAAACCCAACATTTCATTTTTGTGTTCAGTATAAACTTTTGGCACAATGACTTTAAATATTTGGGATTTCCAGTGCATTAGTGTTACCAAAAGCTTCTTATAGGTTTATAAGAAGAGAATTTGGGAATAGGCAAGCCTTCAGACATTAAGGCCAGCTCACATTGTTGGAGATTGGTAGAACACTGATATACCTTAACTGCTTCTTAGTTATCCAAGATTCGTGTTCTGCTAAAGCATTTGGATTCCATGAAGAAAATAAATAGGCTGGTTTTATGTGAAAAGGGAAGAAAACAATCTCTACAGAGACTTTCAATTCTGCCTTTCTATCAAATGGAATTTTTATGGCTTTGGCATAAATCCTTGAAAAGCTGAGATTTTAATAGAAATGCCAATGTAGTTTTAAATATAGCACCCCTGGGTTGTGCTTGTATCACCGGGAAATCCAATGTCACTCACAGCAACCAAATATTGGAAATATCAATGGCAGCCTTCCATTCAGTGTTTAGCTATTTGAAAACCTCTCTGTTGATAGAAAATGTATTTGTCACAATTTAAATTTATCAACTATTGAATGATTTAAAATATTGCTATAATCATTTTAGGAATATGTACTTAAAGTTACTACTTATGCAAATAAAAGTTTTTAAATCCATAAATATGGTAAATCGTATTTATTACCAATGAACTATTATTCTTCAAATGCTGTCAGCATAATGTAGTACAAAGAATACTGCACTCTGAAAAGGAAAACATGATTGTTAGAAATACATTTTGCATTCACTCTGTGTGAGATATTGGCAGATTTCTTCATCAACTTATGTCAGTTTTCAGTCAGAAAAATAGAAACCATATGACATCCTTAAATTATTATTGTGAAAGTCATGTGAGACATGAGTGAGAAATGATTTTTAAGCATAGAAAGTGGCTTAACAAAGTAAATGTTTTTACATGTGATTTTTTATTTTAAAATATAAGTATAGTACATATAAATATTAGAATATATCATAAAGCTAGGAAACATAAA
>SJYQ01001852.1:101604-133652 GCA_006410935.1 Redunca redunca | reverse complement strand
TGAAAATTAAAGGAGTAATAGAGGAATTAAAAATTTAAAAATGTTAAAAAAAGAATGATCATAAAAATAGTAAAAATACATCTAGGACTTTCTCTGGTATTTTTCTATGGGCAGTGTGGGGTCAGTTCATTTTCAGATAGTTCTTTGGTCCGGCTTATATTTCTCAAGATCTTTAGGCCCCTTCATATGTAGTCGGTACTAACTACAGGGTTTTAATCTATTTCACCTGTCACTTCCAAGGCGGTTCCCTCTGTTTTTACTTCTGTTTGCTGGTCTCTTCAGTGTCTGATTTTCGCACTGACACAAGGAGGGCAGTGGTGGACACTTTTTTAGTCTCACTTTTTCAGTTGCGCTGTGGGGAGGGGTGGACGCTTCAAACAAACAACACTGGCATGTGCTCGCAGTGTCTCAGCCACACTGGGCCTGCCCCCGCTCACAGTGCATGTGTTCTTCTGGCTCACACAGCTCAGGCTCTAGGTTGCTCCGCCAGGAACCTTCCGAGGCCAGCCCTGGGCTGCATGCACCTCCCAGGTCTAAGCCGCTCAGGTTCAGGCACTCGGGTAGTCCTCAGAGGTGCAGACTCTGTTGGGCCTGCGTTTTGTGCCCTTCCCAGGTCTGAGCAGCTCAGGTGATGAGGTGTTTGGCGAGCACAGTCGCTGTGACTTATTGCCTCCCCTGTCCCTGCCGCTCAGTTTTCTGGGTGTACAACCAGCACACCTTCTCAGGTGGATGTTGACTGTGCAGAACCCCAAGAAGTTTTAGTTAGCAAAGAAGCCTGCTTGCAGTTTGGTAGATAATGTCTCTCTGGGGCTGTGATTGCCCCCTTCCGGCTCTAGCTGCCTGTCACCGAAGGGGGATGGTCTGCAGCCGGCTAGTTCTGTTCAGTCCTTTGTTCTGTGTGCTGTCCTGGCGCTGTCTTAGGTTAGGGCTTTTCGCGTGGTAGCTCTCCCACAGTCTGGTTTGCTAGCCCAAGTTAGTTCACTCTGATTGCCCTTGAGGCATTCAGGCCCGGTCCTTACTCTAAAAAATGCAGCCCGCACCTCCCTGCCCAGCTCCCGCTTGCTAGAGGAGGATGCAGGTGTCTGCACTGCTTCTCCACTGGAAGAGTTACCATTGGGCTCATAATCTGTGGGTTTTGATTATTTACTTATTTTTCCTCCCTGTTATGTTGCCCTCTGTGCTTTCAAAGCTCACCACAGACTCGGCAATGAGAGTGTTTCCTGGTGTTTGGAAACTTCTCTCTTTTTAAGACTCCCTTCCTGGGATGGAGCTCCATCCCTACCTCTTTTGTCTCTTTTAGTCTTTAATATTTTTTCCTGCCTCCTTTCAAAGACAATGGGCTGCTTTTCTGGGTGCCTGATGCCCTCTGCCAGCATTCAGTTGTTTTGTGGAATTTATTCAATGTTTAAATGTTCTTTTGATGAATTTGTGGGGGAGAAAGTGGTCTCTCCATCCTGTTCTGCTGCCATCTTAGGACTGCCCCCCCCAATGGTTTTGAAATATATCTCTAAGTAAAGTAGTGCCCAAAATTCTCCAAGCCAGGCTTCAGCAATACATGAACCATGAAGTTCCAGATGTTCAAGGTGGTTTTAGAAAAGGCACAGGAACCAGAGATCAAATTGCCAACATCCACTGGATCATCAAAAAAGCAAGAGACTTCCAGAAAAACATCTATTTCTGCTTTATTGACTGTGCCAAAGCCTTTGATTTGTGTGGATCACAATAAACTGTGGGAAATTCTGAAAAAGATGGGAATACCAGACCACCTGACCTGCCTCTTGAGAAATCTGAATGCAGGTCAGAAAGCAACAGTTAGAACTGGACATGGAACACCAGACTGGTTCCAAATAGCAAAAGGAGTATGTCAAGGCTGTATATTGTCACCCTGCTTATTTCACTTATATGCAGAGTACATCATGAGAAACTTTGGGCTGGAAGAAGAACAAGCTGGAATCAAGATTACTGGGAGAAATATCAACAACCTCAGATATGCAGATGACACCACCCTTATGGCAGAAAATGAAGAGGAACTAAAAAGCCTCTTGATGAAAGTGAAAGAGGAGAGTGAGAAAGTTGGCTTAAAGCTCAACATTCAGAAAATGAAGATCATGGCATCTGGTCCCATCACTTCCTTGGAAATAGACGGGGAAACAGTGGAAACAGTGTCAGACTTTAGTTTGGGGGGGCTCCAAAATCACTGCAGATGGTGACTGCAGCCATGCAATTAAAAGACTCTTACTCCTTGGAAGAAGAGTTATGATCAACCTAGATAGCATATTCAAAAGCAGAGACATTACTTTGCCGACTAAGGTCTGTCTAGTCAAGGCTATGGTTTTTCCAGTGGTCATGTATGGATGTGAGTTGGACTGTGATGAAAGCTGAGCACGGAATTGATGCTTTTGAACTGTGGTGTTGGAGAAGACCTTTGAGAGTCCTTTGGACTGCAAGGAGATCCAACCGGTCCATTCTAAAGGAGATCAGCTCTGGGTGTTCTTTGGAAGGACTGATGTTAAGCTGAAACTCCAGTACTTTGGCCACCTCATGCGAAGAGTTGACTCATTGGAAAATACTCTGATGCTGGGAGGTATTGGGGGCAGGAGAAAAAGGGGACGACAGAGGATGAGATGGCTGAATGGCATCACTGACTCGATGGACGTGAGTTTGAGTGAACTCTGGGAATTGGTAATGGACAGGGAAGCCTGGCATGCTGTGATTCATGGGGTCGCAAAGAGTCGGACATGACTGAGCGACTGAACTAAACTGAACTGAAAACAAATTATGACAATCATTACTATACATTACTTTACAAAAAAACTAATGTAATTTGTCTATTCTTCTTTTCTGGAATTGATGCAACCAGTAAGTATTTATTAATCTTTGCATGGTTCTACTCATCTTCCTAGGAGTAGATACTTTGAGGGAACACATGTCCTCTTTTACAATAGATATGCATAATTTATGTTCACTTTAATAACATAAAAATGTAAGTGAAGTCTCTCAGTCATGTTTGAATCTTTGTGACCCTATGGACTGTAGCCCACTAGGCTCCGCTGTCCATGGGATTCTCCAGGCAAGAATACTGGTGTGGGCTGTCATTTCCTTCTCCAATAGTATAAAAAAATCTCTTATTAAATATTTTTCTGTGGGTAAATATGTATATTATGATACACCTACACAAGAGAATACTACTTAGCAATAAGGAAAAACAAAGTATTGGGACATTCAGTGACTTGGATAGATCTTGAGGGGACTGTGCTGAGTGAAAAACTCGATCTCATTAGGTTTCATACTGTATGATTCCACTCATTTTTGAAATCATAAAATTACAGTGATGAGAAAGGGATCAGGGGTGGGTCAAGAGTTAGTATTGTGCAGAAGATGTGACAAAATGTAGTAAGAGGAGCCTTGTTAGAAGTGAAGGAATATTACTGTATCCTGATTGTGGGTTATGGATCTATACATGTGATAAAGTTGTATAGATTATACACTCACAGTGAATGACTATAAAACCTATAGAAGTCTAAATAAGATATGTAGTTTAGTTTATAATATCATGCCAATGTCATTTTACTATTTTTAAATATATTGTGGTATAATTGACACAACATTGTGTTAGTTCCAGATGTATGACATAGTGATTCCATGTTTTTATATACTGTAAAATGATCAACACAGTAAGTCTAGTTAACATCTATCACTATACATAATACAAAATGTATTTTTCTTATAATGAGAACTGTTAAAACTTATTGTCTTAAGAAATTTTCAGATATGTAGTATACTATCAATGTCCTCACCACGCTGTACATTATATCCCCATGACATTTATTTTTTAACTGGAAGGTTATACCTTTTGACCCCCTTCACATTTTGCCTCCTGCCTCACCTGACTCTGGCAACTACCTATCTGTTTTCTGTATCTATGAGCTTGTTTTCTTTTGTGTTTTAACTTACACATGTAAGAGAGATCATATGGTATTTGCCTTTCCCTGTCTGACTTATTTCACTTAGCATGATATCCTCAAATCCACCCTTGTTGTTGCAGATGGTGGGATCTCATTATTTTTAACATTCCACTGGTGCTTTCCAAGTAGCTCAGTGGCAAAGAATCCACCTTCCAGTGCAGGGGACACAGGAGATGTGGGTTTGATCCTTGCATTGGGAAGATCCTCTGGAGTAGGAAATGACAAGCCACTCCAGTATTCTTGCCTGGAAAATTCCATGGACAGAGGAACTGGTGGGTTACAATCCAGGGGGTCACAAAGAGTAGGACATGGCTGAGCACACACTTATAGTATTCCATTTCTTATATGCCACAATTTCTTTATCCATGTATCCGTTGGTGGAGACTTCGGTTGCTTCTACAATTTGGCTATTGTAAATAATGCTGTGATGATCACGGGGATGTATATATATATTTGAGTTGGTGTTTTCATTTTTTTCAATAAATACCCAGAAGTAGAATTGCTGGATCATAGACTAGTCCTATTTTTAGCTTTTTTGAAGAAACTTCATACTGATTTCCACAAGCTGAGTACATCATAAGAAATACTAGGCTGGATGAAGCACAAGTTGGAATCAAGATTGCCAGGAGAAATATCAGTAACCTCAGATATGCAGATGACACCACCCTGATGACAACACCCTTATGGCAGAAAGTGAGGAGGAACTAAAGAGCCTCTGCCTTAAAACTCCACAATCAAAAAATGGAGATCATGGCATCCAGTCCCATCACTTCATGGCAAATAGATGGGGAAACAATGGAAGAAAATTTCTGGGCCCCCAAATCACTGCAGATGGTGACTACAGCCATGAAATTAAAAGACACTTGCTCCTTGAAAGAAAAGCTACTATAAATCTAAACAGCATGTTAAAAGCAGAGACATTAATTTGCCAAAAAGGTGCATATAGTCAAAGCTAGGATTTTTCCAGTAGTCATGTATGGATGTGAGAGTTGGACCATAATGAAAGCTGAGCCCCAGCCATGAAGAATTGATGAT
Organism: Redunca redunca; assembly: GCA_006410935.1. NCBI lineage: Eukaryota > Metazoa > Chordata > Mammalia > Artiodactyla > Bovidae > Redunca > Redunca redunca. The sequence goes on along the minus strand of SJYQ01001852.1, from coordinate 128,652 downwards.
CTTGAACTGTGGTATTGGAGAAGACTCTTGAGAGTCCCTTGGGTAAAAGGAGATCAAACCAGTCAATCCTAAAGGAGATCAACCGTGAATATTCATTGGAAGGATGGATGCTGAAGTTGAAGTTCCAATACTTTGGGCATCTGATGCAAAGAGCAGACTCATTAGAAAAGACCTTGATTCTGGAAAAGATTGAATTCAAGAGGAGAAGGGGGAGACAGAGGATGAGATGGTTGGATAGTATCACTGACACAATGGACATGAATTTGAGCAAGCTCCAGGAGACGGTGGGCAGGGAAGCCTGGCATGCTTCAGTCCATTTGTTGCAAAGCATCGGACACAACTGAGCAACTGAACAACAACAACAACAACAACAACATACTGTTTTCCACAGTGGCTGCACCAATTCCCACTGACAGTGCACAAGAGTTCCTTTTCCTTTATATCCTTCCAAATTCTTTATTTCTTGGCATTTAATAATAGCCATATGTTTATCTTCTGCAGTTTCTTTCATTAGTGTCTTGGATTTCAGTGTGCAGATCTTCCACTTCCTTGGTCAAATTTGTACCTAGGTATTTTATTTAGTTTCCTCGTTAAAACAGTTGTATTTTGGTTATGTAAAATTTTATCTTTAAGGACAGCTGGGTGAAGGATGCATGAGAGTGGTCTGCACTATTTTTGCAACATCTCTGTAAATATTTTTTTTAGTTAGTAATTGAATAATTCATAGCCATTGTTCCATGCACTTGTACAGCCTTCAAGAGTACAATAATTGATGATGACTGATTTGTACTTAATTCCAAAGGCAAGAACCATGAATAAATTTTTACCACTCTATCTCCAACACTTAGGAAATTTCCTGGAACAGAGAGGGCACTCAGTAAATGCTTGCTAAATAAATAAATTGGTGCAAAATTTTATCAACTAGTTATATATGAAATAGGCAAGCTATTTGCATATTATTGGAATTTTAGATTATTCCTATCATCTGCTAATGTACATGTTACCATACAAAGAGCATATTTATTTATATAATTGATCTCCCATTCATGAATTTTATATATATTTTTTAAGAATCAGTTCTCAAGAATGAGATGACTGGGTTTAAAATATGTAGCTTATTTGGAGCTTACAGTTTGGTTTATCAATTTACTTTCTTAAATATCAAATTACTGTAGTTATTTTACTGAAACTGCTTCATTTCTAACTCCATCTTAAAATCACTGTATACCTGAGTCTTACATTATATCTGCTACTCAGCTACTTACTCAATTCCTTACCCAAATGTGAATTTCATTTCAACATTATGATATCATACATTATGATAAAAGGCATATGAGAAGCTCTAGCATGAAGATTACATGGCTATGTTTGTGTTTATGTTGTATGTATATGTGTTAGTTGCTCAGTTGTGTCTGACTCTTGGAGACCCCATGGACTGTAGCCCACCTGGCTCCCCTTTCCATGGAATTCTCCAGGAAAAAATACTGGCATGAGTAGCCATTCCCTTCTCCAGGGGATCTTCCCAACTCAAGGAATGAACCTACATCTCTGTGTCTCCTGCACTGCAGGCAGATTCTTTACCATCTAAGTCATGAGTGAAGCCCCACATCACGTATGGATCAAGAATTAGACAGATAACAGTAAATTACCTCTATGAAATGAACTTTAGGAATGTTTCAGTTGAATCGTATGTTAAATAATTTAGTTTCTCTGTTTACTTCAATGTTGTCAAAACTGACAAATTCATATTTAAAATACTGAGTCTTGATGATGAATTCTTATAGTGATATTAGTTAAAATGTAGAGGCATTGTATATTTTAGATAATTTACTGTCAACAAAATTAGGAAAATGTTATTATTTTCAATATTTTCTCATTTTTCTCCATTGCTTCTTTTTTAAAATTAAATTTTTATAACATTTATTGTATCTCTTTTACAAATCATTGTCATAACATTTTTGACAATTTTGGAAGGAAACCAGTGTGTATTTGAAAATTTCAATTTTAAAAGCTCCTTATAATTTTCTTTAAACACATATATCAGTTCAGTCACTCAGTCATGTCCGGCTCTGCGACCCCATGAATCGCAGCACGCCAGGCCTCCCTGTCCATCACCAACTCCCGGAGTTCACTCAAACTTACGTCCATCGAGTCCGTGATGCCATTCAGCCATCTCATCCTCTGTCGTCGCCTTCTTCTCCTGCCCCCAATCCCTCCCAGCATCAGAGTCTTCCAATGAGTCAGCTCTTCACATGAGGTGGCCAAAGTACTGGAGTTTCAGCTTTAGCATCATTCCTTCCAAAGAACACCCAGGACTGATTTCCTTTAGAATGGACTGGTTGGATCTCTTTGAAGTCCATGGGACTCTCAGGAGTCTTCTCTAACACCACAGTTAAAAAGCATCAATCTTCGGTGCTCAGCTTTCTTCACAGTCCAACTCTCGCATCCATACATGACTACTGGAAAAACCATAGCCTAAACACATATATCAGTTTTTACCTTTTATTAAAATCATTAATTGAATATGATTTTTATCTGAATTACAGAAACCTTAATTACTGAGACCTTATTAATTTTAGGAGTAAAGTTTACTGGAAATTATTTTTAACTTTTTGAGTCATGACCCTGTAGTACCTGAGGTAACCCATTGTGGTCAGGACATTTCAATTGTAGCCTAAAGTGATAGATGTGCACACCACAATGAATTTCCTAGTAACATATATTACTCTAGAAAGCATTTATGAGTTAAAGTTGATTCATTTCCCAGTAACACTGTGTAAGAATTTACTTTTAGAAAAATTCATCATTACTTCATTTTAGTGGGACTTTGTGAAAAGTAAATTGAAAATGTGTTTAGTTCCTTTTATAGTCTGTGGAAGAGCCACCATTTCTCATCTACGTTAGAAAAATTTAAAGAACAGTTGACTGGACAGCAATCATGTAATGGTTGAAAATTAAGCTCCTTAATTTATAACACCAGATTTTGTGGCAGTCTATCCAGGCAGGATATATTTATTCAATAATGATAATGTGCCTCAAATGAGTTTACTAACTATAACCACAAATATGCACAATATTTAATATTATAAAACAAATCTAAAATGAACAGATTACTGTGGGAAATCATGATAATTTTCTTTTTCTTAGCAAAACAGTGATTATTAGTCTGTTAATTAATGAATTATCTCCATTGGTTAGCACAGATAATTTCTTGCCACATACTGTTTTTTTAATTCTGATGATTAGTTTCTCAAAGTATGCATTATTAACTGAAAGAAATACTGAAAGTAGGATGGATGGATGATCTTAATCAGTATTAATTAAAATAGTGTCTCAAAACTTCTTCTATTTGATGACATGGTATTAGTTACTTTTCTGCATGTGAAATGAGATATTAATTAAATCTTAAGAGGATGACAATATTGTTTCAAAACAATGCAACTACATACATAAATACATTACCAATAAGAAAGGTTTTGTTAAATTGATAGTGTTTTCCTTACCAGCTTTTCCTCCTCCAAAATAAACAAAAAACAAAACCTAAAGATCTAAATCATTTGGTTGCTTTTGCATTAAACTTTAATGCAACTGAGGACCTGCATATCTCATTGCCATGTTATATTTACTTCTGTTTAATATAAGTTGTTTTATCTTTTTTGATAACCGAGTTTATAAAAATTTTAAATTGCTCTTGCCTTATGTAAAATATGAGAAATACTATTATAATATGACTACCTTAGAAAGAGATTATGAGGAAGGTTGATGAAGCACTTAGAAGGAATTCTCAGCTTCTTGCAGGAGGGAAAAAGCCTCACAATTATACATTTTGGCATGGTAAGAATAGATGAACTTTAAATGTGGCATCAAAGATGTGATGCTGTTAAGATACTATAGTATTCATAAATGGGTGCCAAATTCTTTCAAAGAATTTTTCTGCATCTGTTGAGATTATCATATGGTTTTTAATCTTTCAATTTGTTAATATGGTGTATCATATTGATTGGCTTCCATATACTGAAGAATCCTTGCATCCCTGGAATAAACCCAATTTGATCACGGTGTATGAGCTTTTTGATGTGTTGCTGAATTCTGTTTGCTAGAAATTTTGTTGAGGATTTTTGCATCTATGTTCATCAGTGATATTGGCATATAGTTTTCATTTTTGTGTGTTGTCTTTGTCTGGTTTTGGTATCAGGGTGATGGTGGTCTCATAGAATGGATTTGGAAATTTTCCTTCCTCTGCAATTTTTTGAAAGAGTTTTAGAAGTATAGGCATTAGCTCTTCTTATAAATGTATGATAGAATTCTCCTGTGAAGCCATCTGGTCCTGGGCTTTTATTTTTTGGGAGATTTTTAAAATCACAGCTTCAATTTCAGTGCTTGTAATTAGGTTGTTCATAATTTCTCTTTCTTCCTGGTTCAGTCTTAGAAGACTGAACTTTTCTAAGAATCTGTCCATTTCTTTCAAGTTATCTATTTCATTGCCATATAGTTGTTGTTCATAATAGTCTCTTATAATCCTTTGTATTTATGCATTGTCTATTGTAATCTTTCTTTTTTCATTTTGAATTTTGTTGATTTGATTCTTCTCTTTTTTTCTTGAAGAGTCTGGAAAGGTTTTTTCAATTTTGTTTGTCTTCTCAAAGAACCAGTTTTTAGTCTTATTAATCTTTACTACTGTTTCTTTCATTTCTTTTTCATTTATTTCTGCTCAGATCATTATAATTTATTTCATTCTACTATATATATATATATTTTGTTCTTCTTTTTCCAGGTACTTTAGATGTAAAGTTAGGTTGTCTATTTGATGTTTTTCTTGTTTCTTGAGGAAGGACTGTATTGCTATAAACTTCCCTCTTAGGGCTATTTTGCTGCATCCCACAGGTTTTGAGTTGTGTTTTCATTGTCATTTGTTTTTAGAAATATTTTTGTTTCTCTTTTGATTTCTTCAGTCACCTGTTTGTTATTTAGAAATGTGTTGTTTAATCTCCATGTGTTTGTGTTTCTTATAGATTTTGCTTTGTAATTGATATCTAGTCTCATAGTGTTGTGGTTGGTAAAGATGCTTGATATGATTTCAAATTTCTTGAATTTACTGAGGTTTGATTTGTGACCGAGGTGGTGGTCTATCTTGGAGAATGTTCCATGTGTGCTTGAGAAGAAGGTGTATTCTTCTGCATTTGGATGGAATGTCCTGAAGATGTCAATGAGATGCATCTCATGTAATTTATCATTTAAGACTTGTGCTTCCTTGTTAATTTTCTGTTTTGATGATCTGTCCCCTGGTGTGAGTGGGGTGTTAAAAGTCTCCTACTATTATTGTGTTGCTGTCAATTTTTCATTTTATGTTCGTTAATGTTTGTCTTATATATTGAAGTGCTTCTAGGTTNTAGATCTTTTTTCTTCTGTTGTATTTCTTGACTATATAAGTCCATTAAACATTTTTTTGTAAAGCTGGTTTGGTAGTACTGAATTCTCTTAACTTTTGCTTGTCTGAAAAGCTTTTTATTTCTCCATCAATTCTGAATGAGATCCTTGCTGGGTACAGTAATCATGGTTGTAGATTTTTCCCTTTCAGTACTTCAAATATATCCTGCCATTCCCTTCTGGCCTACAGAGTTTTTACTGAAAGATCAACTGTTAAGTGAATGGGGTTTCCCTTGTATGTTAATTGTTGCTTCTCCCTTGCTGTTTTAAATTTTTGTGTGTTTAATCTTTGTTAGTTAGATTAGTATGTGTCATAAAACTCTTCAAAAAATGGGCATAGAAGGAACTTACTTCAACATAGTAAAGGTCATATGTTATAAGCCTACAGCAAACATTAGATCAGCAACAAAACAAGGGTTCCAATTTTGCCACTATTCAACATAATTCTGGAAGTCCTAGATACAGCAATCAGAGAGGAAAAAGAAGTAAATCCAGATCAGAAAAGAAGAAATAAAGCTCTCACTGTTTGCAGATGACATGATACTGTACACAGAAAACCCTAAATATAGTATCGGAAAATTACTAGAGCTAATCAGTGAATTTAGCAAAGTTGCAGGATACAAAATCAATACACAGAAATCACTTGCATTTCCATATACTATAATGAAAAATCAAAAAGAAATTAAGGAATTAATCCCACTCACCATTGCAACAGAAAGAATTAAATATCTAGGAATAAACTTACCTAAGGAGACAAAAGAACTTTATACAGAAAACTATAAGACACTAATGAAAGAAATCAAAGATGGCATAAATAGATGGAAAGATATTCCATATTCCTGGGTAGCGAGAATGAGAAAATGACTATACTACCAAATGCAATCTACAGATTTAATGTGATCCCTATCAAATTACCAATGGCGTTTTTCACAGAACTAGAACAAAAAAGTTAATATGGAAACACAAAAGACCCTGAATAGCCAAAGCAGTCTTGAGAAAGAAAAATGGAAATGGAGGAATCAACTTCCTAACTTCAGATTATACTACAAAGCTATAGTCACCAAGACAGTATGGTAATGGCACAAATACAGACCAATGGAACAAGATAGAAAGCCCAGAAATAAACCCATGCACCTATGGGTACCTTATTTTTGACAAAGGAGGCAAGAATATCCAATGGGGCAAGACAGCCTCTTCAATAAATGGTGCTTGGAAAAGTGGACAGCTACATGTAAAATAATGAAATTAGAATACTTCCTAATATCATACACAAAGATAAACTCAAAACGGATTAAAGACCTAAATATAAGACCAGAAACTATAAAACTCTTAGAAGGAAAGCATAGGCAGAACATTCTATGGCATAAATCAAAGCAAGAGCTCTATGACCCACCTCCTAGGATAATGGAGATAAAAACAAAAGTAAACAAGTGGGGCCAGATTAAACTTCAAAGCTTTTGCACAGCAAAGGAAACTATAATCAAGGTGAAAAGACAACCCTCAGAATGGGAGAAAATAACAGCAAATAAAACAACTGACAAAGGATTAATATACAAGCAGGTCATACAACTCAATGCCACAAAACCAAACAACCCAATCAAAAAGTGGGGAAAAGACCTAAACAGACATTTCTCCAAAGAAGACATACAGATGGCTTAAAAAACACATGAAAAGATGCTCAACATCACTCAAAAAACACATGAAAAGATGCTCAACATCACTCATTTTTAGAGAAATGCAAATCAAAGCTACAATGAGATATCACCTCACATTGGTCAGAATGACCCTCAAAAAAAGTTTAGAAAAATTAAATTCTGGAAACGGTGTGCAGAAGAGGGAATGCTCTTGCACTGTTGGTGGGAATGTAAATTGATGCAGCCACTATGGAAAGCAGTATGGGGATTCCTTTAAAAAATCTAGGAATAGAGGCAGTCCTAAGATGGCAGAGGAATAGGATGGGGAGACCACTTTCTCCCTCACAAATTCACCAAAAGAACATTTCAACGCTGAGCAAACTCCAGAAAACAACTTCTGAATGCTGGCAGAGGACATCAGGCACCCAGAAAAGCAGATCATTGTCTTCAAAAACAGGTAGGAAAAAATATAAAAGACAAAAAAAGAGACAAGGAGATAGGGAGGGAGTTCAGTCCTGGGAAGGGAATCCCATCCCAGGAAGGGACTCTTAAGAAGCGAGGTTTCCAAACACCAGGAAACACTCTCCCTGCCGAGTCTGTGTGAGCCTTGGAAGCACAGAGAGCAACACAACTGGAAGGAAAAATAAATAAATAATTAAAACCAACAGATTACAAGCCCAAGGTAAATCCCCCAGTGGAAAAGCAGCGCAGATGCCTGCATCCGCCATGAGCAAGTGGGGGCAGGGCAGGGAGGCACGGGAGGTATGGACTGCAGTGCTTTGTAAGATTCAGGCAGGAACGCCCCGCATATAATGAGAACGAACTAACTTGGGCTAGCAAACCAGACTGTGGGATAGCTACCACGTGAAAAGCTTGAACATAAGACACCACCAGGACCGCACATAGAACAAAGGATGGAACAGAAATAGCCAGCTGTAGACCATCCCCCACTGGTGACAGGCAGCCAGAGCCGTAAGGGCTGGAAGGGGGCAACTGCAGCCCTGGAGAGACTTTACCTACCAAATTGCAAGCAGGCTTCTTTGCTAAGACTTCTGGGGGTTCTGGACAGTCACCATCCACCTCACAAGGGGTGCCAGTGGTACACCCAGAAAACTGAGCAGCAGAAATGGGAAAGGCGATAAGTCGCAGCGACTGCGCTCACCAAACACCCAAGTTACTCGGACCTGGGAAGGGCACTAAATTCAGTCCCAACCGAATCTGTGCCTCTGAGGACTACCTGAGCACTGAACCTGAGCGGCTTAGACTGGGGAGGTGCATGCAGCCTAGGGCCAGTCTCAGAGTGTTCCCAGTGGAGCAAGGTAGAGCCTGAGCGGTATGCACCGCGAGCAGGGGCATGCCCAGCGGGGCTGAGAAACTGCGTGCACACGACAGTGTTATTTGTTTGCAACATCCCTCCCTTCCCACAGTGGGACTGAACAAGTGAGCCTAAAAAAAAAAAAGTGCCCACCACCGCCCCGCCGTGTCAGGATGGAAATCAGACACTGAAAAGACCAGCAAACAGAAGAAGTTAAACAGAGGGTACCGCCTTGGAAGTGACCCCACACTGCCCACAACACCAGAGAAAGGGCCAGATATATCTTTACTATTTTTACGATCATTCTTTTTTTTGTTGTTGTTGATGTTGTTGTGTGGTTGTTTTTTCTTCTTTTCTTTTTTTTTTATTGTTTTTTTAACTTTTTAAAACTGTTAAGTCCTCTATTTCTCCTTTAATTTTTATTTTTATAACCTACTATTACTTTTTTAAAAAGACACTATTTTTTAAAGCAAATGCTGTATATAGTCTTTGTGTGATTGTTGTTTTTCAATAATTCTTGTGGCTTTTTTTGTTGTTGTTGTTCTCTTCTTCTTCTTTTCTTTAGTATTGTAGTTTTGAAAATCCAACCTCTACTCTAGATTTTTAATTTTTGCTTTTTGGTATTTTTTGTCAATTTTGTACATTTAAAAACACAAAGTTCACTACCCAGTTTTACCTGAGAGCGAGATTACTGGCTTGACCACTCTCTCCTCTTTTGGACTCTCCTTTTTCTCCACCAGGTGGCCTCTGTCTCTTTTCTTCTCTACCCAACCCTGTGAATCTCTGTGTGTTCCAGACGGTAGAGAACACTTAAGGAACTGGTTACTGGCTGGATCTCTCTCCTTTTTATTTCCCTTTTTTATCCTCCTTGCCACTTCTGTCTACTTCCTCCCGCTCCTCTTCCCTGTATAACTCCATGAATACTTCAGAGCAGTCCAGACTGTGGAGCGCACATAAGGAAGTGAATACTGGCTAGCTTGCTCTCTCCTCTTTTGATCCCACTTCATCTCATTCTAGTCACCTCTAACTACCCCCTCCATATTCTCTTCTCCATGTAACTCAGTGAACTTCTCTGGATGTCCCTCAATGTGGAGAAACTTTTCATCTTTAACCTAGATGTTTTATCATCGGTGCTGTATAGATGGAGGTCTTGAGGCTACTGTAAAAATAAAACTGAAAACCAGAAGCAGGAGGCTTAAGTCCAAATCCTGAGAACATCAGAGAACTCCTGAATCCAGGGAACATTAATCAATAGGAACTTATCAAACACCTCCATACCTACAGTGAAACCAAGCACCACCCAAGGGCCAATAAATTCCAAAGCAAGACATACCACACAAATTCTCTAGCAACACAGGAACACACCCCTGAGCTTCAATAAACAGGCAGCTCAAAGTTACTCCAAAAACATGGACATCTCAAAACCCATTACTGGTCACTCAATTGCACTCCAGAGAGAAGAAATCCAGCTCCACCCACCAGAACTCCAACACAAGCTTCCCTAACTAAGAAACCTTGACAAGCCACTGATACAACCCCACCCACAGTGAGGAAACGCCATAATAAAGAGAACTCCACAAATTCCCAGGATATAGAAAGGCTACCCCAAACGCGGCAATATAACGAAGATGAAGAGACAGAGGAATACTCAGCAGGTAAAGGAACAGGAGAAATGCCCACCAAACCAAATAAAAGAGGAAGAGATAGGGAATCTACCCCAAAAAGAATTCTGAATATTGATAGTGAAAATGATCTAAAATCTTGATATAAAAATGGAATCACAGATAAATAACCTGGAGACAAGGACTGAGAAGATGCAAGAAAGGTTTAACAAGGATCTAGAAGAAATAAAAAAGAGTCAATATATAATGAATAATGCAATAGATGAGATCAGAAACACTCTGGAGGCAACAAATAGTAGAATAAAGGAGGCAGAAGATAGTATTAGTGAAATAGAAGATAGAATGGTAGAAATAAATGGATCAGAGAGGAAAAAAGAAAAACAAGTTAAAGGAAATGAGGACAATCTCAGAGACCTCCAGGACAATATGAAATGCTCCAACATTCAAATTATAGGAGTCCCTAAAGAAGAAGACAAAAAGAAAGACCATGAGAAAATCCTTGAGGAGATAATAGTTGAAAACTTCCCTAAAATGGGGAAGGAAATAATCACCCAAGTCCAAGAAACCCAGAGTGTTCCAAATAGGACAAACCCAAGGTGAAACACTCCAAGACACATATTAATCAAATTAACAAAGAACAAACACTAAGAACAAATATTAAAAGCAGCAAGGGAAAAACAACAAATAACACACAAGGGGATTCCCATAAGGATAACAGCTGATCGTTCAATAGAAACTCCTCAGGCCAGGGGGGAATGGCAAGACATACTTAAAGTGATGAAAGAAAATAACCTACAGCCCACATTACTGTACCCAGCAAGGATCTCATTCAAATACGATGGAGAAATCAAAAGCATTACAGACAAGCAAAAGCTGAGAGAAATCAGCACCACCAAACCAGCTCTCCTACAAATGCTAAAGGATATTCTCTAGACAGGAAACCAAAAAGGGTGTATAAACCTGAACCCAAAACAATAAAGTAAATGGCAATGGGATCATACTTATCAATAACTACCTTAAACGTAAATGGGTTGAATGCCCCAACCAAAAGGCAAAGACTGAATGGATACAAAAACATCCCTATATATGCTGTCTACAAGAGACCCACCTCAAAACAAGGGACATATACAGACTGAAAATGAAGGGCTGGAAAAAGATATATCATGCAAATAGAGACCAAAAGAAAGCAAGAGTGGCAATACTCATATACAATAAAATAGACTTTAAAACAAAGGCTGTGAAAAGAGACAAAGAAGGACACTACATAATGATCAAAGGATCAATCCAAGAAGAGGATATAACAATTATAAATATATATGCACCCAACATAGGAGCACCACAATATGTAAGACAAATGTTAACAAGTATGAAAGGGGAAATTAACAATAACACAATAATAGTGGGAGACTTTAATACCCCACTCACACCTATGGACAGATCAACAAAACAGAAAATTAACAAAGAAACACAAACTTTAAATGACACAAGAGACCAGTTAGACCTAATTGATATCTGTAGGACATTTCACCCCAAAACAATGAATTTCACCTTTTTCTCAAGTGCTCACGGAACCTTCTCCAGTATACATCACATCCTGGGCCATAAATCTAACCTTAATAAATTCAAAAAAATCGAAATCATTATAAGCATCTTTTCTGACCATAATGCATTAAGATTAGATCTCAATTACAGGAGAAAAACTATTAAAACTTCCAACATATGGAGGCTGAACAACACGCTTCTGAATAACCAACAAATCACCGAAGAAATCAAAAAAGAAATCAAAATATGCATAGAAATGAATGAAAATGAAAACACAACAACCCAAAACCTGTGGGACACTATAAAAACAGTGCTAAGAGGAAAGTTCATAGCAATACAGGCATACCTCAAGAAACAAGAAAAAAGTCAAATAAATAACCTAACTCTACACCTAAATCAACTAGAAAAGGAAAAAATGGAGAACCCCAGAGTTAGTAGAAGGAAAGAAATCTTAAAAATTAGGGCAGAAATAAATGCAAAAGAAACAAAAGAAACCATAGCAAAAATCAACAAAGCCAAAAGTTGGTTCTTTGAAAGGATAAATAAATTGACAGACTCATCAAGAAACAAAGAGAGAAAAATCAAATCAATAAAATTAGAAATGAAAATGGAGAGATCACAACAGACAACACAGAAATTCAAAGGATCATGAGACTACTATCAGCAATTATATGCCAATAAAATGGACAACGTGGAAGAAATGGACAAATTCTTGGAAAAGTACAACTTTCCAAAACTGAACCAGGAAGAAATAGAAAATCTTAACAGACCCATCACAAGCATGGAAATTGAAACTGTGATCAGAAATCTTCCAGCAAACAGAAGCCCAGGTACAGATGGGCTTCACAGCTGAATTCTACCAAAAATTTTGAGAAGAGCTAACAACTATCCTACTCAAACTCTTCCAGAAAATTGCAGAGGAAGGTAAACTTCCAAACTCATTCTATGAGGCCACCATCACCCTAATACCAAAACCTGACAAAGATGCCACAAAAAAAGAAAACTACAGGCCAATATCACTGATGAACATAGATGCAAAAATCCTCAACAAAATTCTAGCAATCAGAATCCAAGAGCACATTAAAAAGATCATACACCATGACCAAGTGGGCTTTATCCCAGGGATGCAAGGATTCTTCAATATTCGCAAATCAATCAATGTAATTCACCACATTAACAAATTGAAAAATAAAAGCCATATGATTACTTCAGTAGATGCAGAGAAGGGATGTGACAAAATTCCAGATCCATTTATGATAAAAACTCTCCAGAAAGCAGGAATAGAAGGATCATACCTCAACATAATAAAAGCTATATATGACAAACTCACAGCAAACATTATCCTCAATGGTGAAAAATTGAAAGCATTTCTCCAACAAGACAAGGGTGCCCACTTTCACCGCTAATATTCAACATAGTTCTGGAAGTTTTGGCCACAGCAATCAGAGCAGAAAAAGAAATAAAAGGAATCCACATTTGAAAAGAAGAAGTAAAACTCTCACTGTTTGCAGATGACATGATCTTCTACATAGAAAACCCTAAAGACTCCACCAGAAAATTACTAGAGCTAATCAATGAATATAGTCAAGTTGCAGGATATAAAATCAACACACAGAAATCCCTTGCATTCCTATATACTAATAATGAGAAAGTAGAAAAAGAAATTAAGGAAACAATTCCATTCATCATTGCAACAAAAAGAATAAAATACTTAGGAATATATCTACCTAAGGAAACTAAAGACCTATATCTAGAAAACTATAAAACATTGATGAAAGAAATCAAAGAGGACATTAATAGATGGAGAAATATACCATGCCCATGGATCTGAAGAATCAATATAGTGAAAATAATTATACTACCCAAGGCAATCTACAGATTCAATGCAATCCCTATCAAGCTACCAGCGGTAGTTTTCACAGAACTAGAACAAATAATTTCAAGATCTGTATGGAAATATAAAAAACCTCGAATTAGCCAAAGCAATCTTGAGAAAAAAGAATGGAACTGGAGGAATCAACTTCCCTGACTTCAGGCTCTACTACAAAGCCACAGTCATCAAGACAGTATGGTACTGGCACTAAGACAGAAATATAGATCAATGGAAAAAAATAGAAAGCCCAGAGATAAATCCACATACATATGGACACCTTATCTTTGACAAAGGAGGCAAGAATATACAATGGAGTAAAAACAACTCTTTAACAAGTGGTGCTGGGAATACTGGTCAAGCACTTATAAAAGAATGAAACTAGATCACTTTCTAACACTACACACAAAAATGAACTCAAAATGGATTAAAGATCTAACTGTAAGACCAGAAATTATGAAACTCCTAGAGGAGAACATAGGCAAAACACTGTCCGACATAAATCACAGCAGGATCCTCTATGATCCACCTTGCAGAATACTGGAAATAAAAGCAAAAATAAACAAATGGGATCTAATTAAAATTTAAAGCTTCTGCACAACAAAGGAAAATATAAGAAAGGTGAAAAGACAGCCTTCTGAATGGGAGAAAATAATAGCAAATGAAGCAACTGACAAACAACTAATCTCAAAAATATACAAGCAACTTATGCAGCTCAATTCCAGAAAAATAAACAACCCAATCAAAAAATGGGCCAAAGAACTAAATAGACATTTCTCCAAAAAAGACACATGGATGGCTAACCAATATGAAAAGATGCTCAACATCACTCATTATCAGAGAAATGCAAATCAAGACCACAATGAGGTACCACTTCACACCAGTCAGAATGGCTGCAATCCAAAAGTCTACAAGCAATAAATGCTGGAGAGGGAGTGGAGAAAAGAGAACCCTCTTACACTGTTGGTGGGAATGCAAACCAGTACAGCCACTATGGAGAACAGTGTGGAGATTCCTTAAAAACCTGGAAATAGAACTGCTTTATGACCCAGCAATCCCACTGCTGGGCATACACACCGAGGAAGCCAGAACTGATAGACATACGTGTACCCCAATGTTCATTGCAGCACTGTTTATAATAGCCAGGACATGGAAGCAACCTAGATGTCCATCAGCAGATGAATGGATAAGAAATCTATGGTACATATACACAATGGAGTATTACTCAGCCATTAAAAAGAATACATTTGAATCAGTTCTAATGAGATGGATGAAACTGGAGCCGATTATACAGAGTGAAGTAAGCCAGAAAGAAAAACACCAATACAGTATACTAACACATATATATGGAATTTAGAAAGATGGTAATGATGACCCTGTATGCGAGATAGCAAAAGAGACACAGATGTGTAGAGCAGACTTTTGGACTCTGAGGGAAAGAGAGAGGGCGGGATGATGTGGGAGAATGGCATTGAAACATGTATACTATCATGTAAGAAACGAATCGCCAGTCTATGTTCGATGCAGGATACAGTATGGTTGGGGCTGGTGCACGGGGATGATCCAGAGAGATAATATGGGGTGGGAGTTGGGAGGGGGGTTCATGTTTGGGAACTCATGTACACCCATGGTGGATTCATGTCAATGTATGGCAAAACCAATACAGTATTGTAATGTAAAAAAACAAAACAAAACAAAAAAACAAAACTAGTAATAAAACCACTATGTGACCAGCAATCCCACTCCTAGTCTTAACCCTGAGGAAACCAAAATTGAAAGAGACACATGTATCCCATTGTTCACTGCAGCACTATTTGCAATAGATAGATCATGGAAACAATGTAGATGTCCATCAACAGATGAATGGATAAAGAAAATGTGGTACATATACACAATGGAATATTATTCAGCCATAAAAAGGAACACATTTAAGTCAGTTCTAATGAAGTGGATGAACCTAGAACTTATATACAGAGTGATGTGTCTCAGAAACTGAAAGACAAATACCGTATTCTAACACATATATATACAGAATTGAGAAAAACGATCCTGATGAATTTAGTTTCAGGGCAGCAATGGAGAAACAGACATACAAAATAGAATTATGGACATGGGGAGAGGGGAGGAGAGGGTGAGATGTATGGAAGGAGTAACAAGGAAACTTACACTACCATGTGTAAAGTGGATAGCCAATGGGAATTTCCTGTATGGCTCAGGGAACGAGAACAGGGGCTCTACTCAGCCTGGAGGGGTGGGATGGCGAGGGAGGTGGGAGGGAGGTTCAGGAGGGAAGGGATATGTGTATACCTATGGCTGATTCATGTTGAAGTTTGACAGAGGATGACAGGATTCTGTGGAGCAATTGTCCTTCAATAGAAAATAAATAAATTTAAAAAAAGATATTATAATATTCAACTCTGTGTATGCTGATTTAAGTATTTTCATCTATTGCTCAAAGAATTCCACAACATTTAAAAAATGTTTCCAGTCACTGCACTCTAGTGAACTACAAGCTAGTCTCCCAATTTATACGCAAATTTGTGGCACAATGTTTTGTTTTTATGAATACACACACACACACACACACACACACACACATTACACATTTTTATTGTTTTTCAGTCACTAAGTCTTGTCTGACTCTATGTGACTCCATGTACTGCAGCATGCCTGGCTCCTCTCTCCACCACTGTCTCCTGGAGTTTGCTCAAATTCAGGTTCATGAAGTCACGATGCTCTCTATCTCATCCTCTGCCTTCCCATTCTCCTTTTGCCTTCAACCTTACCCAGTTCAGTTCAGTTCAGTCACTCAGCTGTGTCTGACTCTTTGCACCTCCATGGACTGCAGCACCCCTGGCTTCCCTGTCCATCACAAACTCCCAGAGTTTACTCAAACTCACGTTCATTGAGTGGGTGATGCCATACAGCCATCTCATTCTCTGTCATCCTCTTCTTCTCCCATCTTCATCTTTCCCAGCATCAGGGTCTTTTCTAGTAAGTCAGTTATTCTCATCAGGTGGCCAAAGTATTGGAGTTTCAGCTACAATATCAGGCCTTCCAATGAAAATTCAGGACTGATTTCCTTTAGGATGGACTGATTGGATTTCCTTGCAGTCCAGGGGACTCTCAAGAGCCTTCTCCAACACCACAGTTCAAAAGCATCAACTCAGCTTTCTTTCTCGTCCAACTCTCATATCCATACATGACTACTGGAAAAACTATTCCTTTGACTAGATGGACTTTTGTTAACAAAGTAATGTCTCTGCTTTTAAATATGCTGTCTAGGTTTGCCATAGCTTTTCTTCCAAGGAGCAAGCGTCTTTTAATTTCATGGCTGCAGTTACCATCTGCAGTGATTTTGAAGCTCGAAAAAATAAAGTCTGTCACTGTTTTCACTCTTTCCCATCTATTTGCCATGAAGTTATTGTACCAGATGGCATGATCTTAGTTTTCTGAATGTTGAGCTTTAAGCCAACTTTCTCACTCTCCTCTTTCACTTTTATCAAGAGGCTCTTTAGTTCCTCTTCACTTTCTGCCATAAGGGTGGTGTCATCTGCATGTCTGAGGTTACTGATATTTCTCCACAATCTTGATTCCAGCTTGTACTTCATCCAGCCCAGCGTTTCTCATGATGTACTCTGCATATAAGTTAAATAAGCAGGGTGACAATATACAGCCTTGATGTACTCCTTTCCTTATTTGGAACCAGTCTGGTGTTCCATGTCCAGTTCTAACTGTTGCTTCCTGACCTGCATACAGATTTCTCAAGAGGTAGGGCATGTGGTCTGATATTCCCATCTCTTTCAGAATTTTCTATCGTTTATTGTGATCCACACAGTCAAAGGCTTTGGCATAGTCAATAAAGCAGAAGTAGAATTTTTTTCTGGAACTTTCTTTCTTGTTTGATGATCCAGCAGATGTTGCTAATTTGATCTCTGGTTCCTCTGCCTTTTCTAAATCTAGCTTGAACAAATGGAAGTTCACAGTTAATGTACTGTTGAAGCCTGACTTGGAGAATTTTAAGCATTAGTTTACTAGCATGTGAGATGAGTACAATTGTGTGGTAGTTTGAGCATTCTTTGGAATTGTCCTTCTTTGGGATTGGAATGAAAACTGACTTTTTCCAGTCCTCTGGCCACTGATGAGTTTTCCAAATTTGCTGGCATATTGAGTGCAGCACTTTCACAGCATCATCTTTTAGGATTTGAAGTAGCTCAACTGGAATTCCATCAGCTCCACTAGCGTTGTTCATAGTGATGCTTCCTAAGGCCACTTGACTTTGCATTTCAGGATATCCTGCTCTAGGTGAGTGATCACACCATCATGATTATCTAGGTTGTGAAGATCTTTTTGTATAGTTCTTCTGTGTATTCTTGTCACCTCTTCTTAATGTCTTCTGCTTCTGTTAGGTCCATACCATTTCTGTCCTTTATTGTGACCATCTTTGCATGAAATGTTATTTCCCAGTATCAGGGACTTTTCCAGAGTCAGCACTTTGTACCAGGTCGTCAAAGTATTGTAGCTTCAGCATCAGTCCTTCCAATGAATATACAGGGTTGATTTCCATTCACCTTGACTGGTGTCATCTCTTTGCAGTCCATGGGACTCTCAAGAGTCTTCCCAGCACCACAGTCCAAGAGTATCAATTCTTTGGCACTCAACCTTCTTTATGGTCCAACTTTTGCACCTATACATGACTACTGGGAAAATTATCTCTTTGACTATGAGCATCACTGTCGGCAAAGTGATGTTTCTACTTTGTAATATGCTTAGTTTCTACTATCTTTCCTTTAAAGGAGCATATGAAAGGTTGTTGTTGAATTACGATGCCGGGATTCTTGGCCCCCGGAGGAGAAGAATTCAATCTGGGGCCAGAGATGAGGCTTGATCGCTTAGAGCTTTTGTGTAACAAAGCTTTAAAGTATAAAGGAGATAGAGAAAGCTTCTGACATAGGCATCAGAAGGGGGCAGAAAGAGTACCTCCCTGCTAGTCTTCATCTGGATGTTATATAGCCATCAGCAGTCTGTTAATGAAAGAAAGGAATGTCTCAAAACTTAGAATGGCACCAGGCCCCTCATCCATAAGATGTATTTTGGGATAATCTTGGCTCCAAATGGTTCATCTTGGGGCATAAAAGGATTAACTTGAATCTTGAAGAAGGGCAGAGCACCATACAAATACTTTCATTTACATAGATTAGAGGAACAATATCGGAGTATAACATACTGGTTTATCAAGTAGGTTCTGAGCCCAAAAGACAGAATCAACTTGAAGACAGAGTTTGGGGTAAATGCATAGTACATTAGCATAGCTTAAGATAAACATTTCCATAAGAAAAAGGCATTGGTTAACTTCAGGTGAAACCAGGTGTCATTATGGCAACACAGAATTTTAAGAGAAACCTTTTAAATTTGTATAGAGAAGGAAAAAATATTGCCAGTGTGTTTCCTCCTGCCACTTAAGAGAGATAAAATGTCTGACACTTGCAGGCTATTTCCTCCATTTGGAGACCCCTGGCCTTTCTGCCTGTTACCCTCTCACATACATCTTTTGATTTCATCGTTGCATTCACTGTCCACAGTGATTTTGGAGCCCAAGAAAAGAAAATCTGTCACTACTTCCACTCTATCCCCCTCTATTTGCCATGAAGTGATGGAACCAAATGCCATACTCTTTCTCTCTCTTTTTTTTATTGTTGAGTTTCAATCCAGCTTTTTCACTGTCATCTTTCACATTTATAAAGAGGCTCTTTGCTTCCTCTTCACTTCTGCCATTAGAGTGGTATCATTTGTGTATCTGAGGTTGTTGATATTTCTCCTGGCAGTCATGATTCCAGCTTGTGATTCATCCAACCTGGCATGTCATATGATGTGCTCTGATTATAAGTTAAATAAATAGAGTGACAATATACAGTCTTGTATTCCTCTCACAATTTGAAACCAGTCATTTGAAACCAGAACATGTCCAGTTCTAACTGTTGCTTCTTGACCCACAGGTTTCTCAAAAGACAGGTAAGGTGGTTTCGTACTGTCATCTTTTTAAGAATTTTCCACAGTTTGTTGTGATCCACACAATAAAAAGCTCTAGTGTAGTCAATGAAGCAGATGTTTTTCTGAAATTCCTTTGCTTACTGCACGATCCAACAGATGTTGGCAATTTGATTTCTAGTTCCTCTGCCTTTTCTAAATACAGCTTGTACATCTGGAAGTTCTGCTGAAGCCTAGTTTGAAGGACTTTGATCATTATCTTGGTAGCTTGTGAAAGTATACAGTACACAATTGTACAGTAGTTTGAACATTATTTAGCATTACTCTTCTTTGGGATTGGAATGAAAACTCCGTTTCCAGTCCAGTGGCCAATGCTGAGATTTCCCAATTTGCTGATGTAATGTATGCAGCACTTTAATAGCATTATCTTTTAGTATTTTAAATAGCTCAGCTTGAATTCCACCTCCTCTACTAGCTTTGTTCATGGTAATGCTTCCTGAGGCCCACTTGACTACACATTCCAGGATGTCTGTCTCATGGTGGGTGACCATTCCATCATGGCTATCATTAAGGGATCATTAAGACCTTTTTTGTATAGTTCTCCTATGTATTCTTGCCATCTCTTCCTAATCTCCTCTATGCCCTTTAGGTCCTTGTTTCTGTCCTTTATCACACCCATCCTTGCATGGAATTGTTAAGTAGTTAGAATAGGAAACAGGAGTCTAAAATGGCGGTGGCTAAAAGACAAGGAAGGGGAAAGCCTGCAAAAATAGAACAAAGGAAGGTCTCAGGACAGGAGTGAGGACCTCAGGTGGGACAAACAGCACTCCTGCCTAGCCCAATTTACATAAGGCAGGCCTGGGGGAGGAAAAAACATACAAGAAAAGGAGCCAAAGGGCCAGGTCTCTCTCTCTCCCACACACACGTGCTCTCTGTCTCTCTCTCTCTTTGCATCTTTTGGGTCGGCATGCCCTCACACCTTGAGGATGTATTTTCGTTTATTTTCTAGATAAAACTGATCTGTCTGAGAACTATAACATGGACTGTCCAAGAACTGTGACGCACTGAGGGCTTTAACATCTGTTGATTCAAATTTGTGTTGAGGTGAGACAGAAACGAGGAGATTACACTCACCTGACTTCTATCCCACCTTAGGTAATACATTCCCTTGATAGCTCCAATTTTCTTTAAGAGATCTCTAGCCTTTCCCTTTATATTGTTTTCTTCTCTTTCTTTGTGTTGTTCATTTAAGAAGGCCTCCATTTCATCTCTTCTTGTGATTCTCTGGAACTCTCCATTCAATCGGGTCTTTCCCTTTCTCCCTTGCCTCTCACATCTCTTATTTCCTCAGCTATTTGCAAAACCTCCTCAGACAGCAGCTTTACCTTCTTGCATTTTCTTTTTCTTTGGGATGGTTTGGGTCACTGTATCATGTACAATGTTGTGAACCCCTCTCCACAGTTCTTCAGGCACTCTTGTCTACCAGACCTTATCCCTTGTATCTATTTGTCACCTCCACTGTGTAATCATAAGGGATTTGATTTAGGTCATACCTGAATGGCCTAGTGGTTTCCCCTACTTTCTTCAATTTAAGTCTGAATTTTGCAATAAAGAGTTCATGATCTGAGCCACAGTCAGCATCAGGTCTTCTTGTTGCTGACTCATAGAGCTTCTCCATTTTCAGTTGTAAAGAACATACTCAATCTGATTTTAATAGTGACCATCTGGTAATGTCCATGTGTAGATATACACACCCACACATATGCATATACACACACACTTATCAACTTTGAAAGGTAATGTCTATTCAGAATAAATTAATTATTTTATTTTTTTGAGATGTAAGTGAATGGTATGGCTAGGGCTGGCCTGCCGATGTGAATTCAGTTAGTTCATATTTCCCCTCAAAATTACATTCCAGTAATGGTAAGTCAGATTTTATTGCTAACAATATATTTTCCAATGAACTTATTTTCTGCTGAATATAAAAAAAAATTTTTTTTAGATTGCACTTACATGTTCTACAGAGCATGCTTGGTTTTCATTTATTAGTTTACCTCCACATCTGGTTCTAGTCTGTTGTTTCTTGCTCTGTTCACCCATTGGACATTACTGCTCAGCTTTTCTTCAAGACCATGGTATTTGGTGTTCCTCTGCCCTGAATACTTTTTTTTTTTTAACCCAGTGCCTCAGGAGGCTGGTTCCTCATCATTTCAGGTCTCTGTTTAGAAGTCATATCCAACAGAGGCTGTCTTTGGCCAGTGTATCTAAATGATGTCCCTGTCATGCAGTAATTTATTATTTATGAGCTTATTTTTCTGTTCTAATAAGCATTGGTATTATTTGCATTATTTGCTTGTTGATTTTTAAATTGTCAATTCTCCTTCTTTGATCTCTTAATATTAAATGTTACCTTTATGAGAGACAGTGTTTTACTCATCAAGACTGTTTTCCTCATCAATCTGTTCTCCACATACAGAATAGTCCCTGGTGTTGGGAACATGTGATGAACATTTACAGAACAAACAAATGAGTATGTTGTCTCTGAATGTGTTTTTCTCTCTTGCTCTGTCTCTCAAGCACAGGCATCATCTTTCCTTTAATCTCCCACTGAAGGCATTGGAAATTAAAATATAGCAGAAAAGAAACAGTATTCAAGGAGTAATTTATAACTGGTACTGGACAGGTTAGCTCAAATGTACCACCTAAACTAAACTTGGAGAAGGAAATGGCTACCCACTCCAGTATTCTTGCCTGGGAAATCCCATGGACAGAGGAGCCTGGTGGACTACAGTCCATGGAGTCTCAAAGAATTGGCCATGACTGAAGAGACTTAGCATGCATGCAAACCTAAACTTACCATTAAGACATTTCTAACAGGATGGGTCCTGTTTAGCAGCCTGTCTCTATCTGTGTGATAGTGGCCAATTTCCCTCCCTCCTAATTCATTTGTTAACCACGTACTTAAAGAAGTGTTCTTGAACTTGACTGCTCTATTACCAACAGAAGGATAGAAAATGTCCTTCTTTTCTTCTAATCTGAGACCTACCAAATTCATTTTCTATCTCTAGTTTGACCTCATCACAGGATGGTTGTCATGAGCATTTCTACTTACTTTAGGAAAACTCTATCTCCAACAACAGAGGCACAGTCTGGAGCATTGTCTTCAAAAGAACAAGTTTATTTGAATACAACAGTATTCAAATCCTTTATCAGCCCCTTTCCTGACAATTTCTTTGTCCTAAATAATAATATTGTGGGGCATCAGCAGTCCAGTTCAATAGTCCAATGATTATCCAAGCCTGATTTATTTCCACTGTAGTTTCTTTTCTAGCTCAAGTTAATTGGGCTTTCCCATCTTTCTTTAAGTCCTTAGAGGTCATAATTGCTTAAGTCTTGTGGTCATTGTTTCCATAAGAATGTCCCCCAAGGGCTTGCTATAATTTTCAGCGACAGCACATTCTAAATCCATACGTGGTGGGGGGCAGGGGGGGGCGGAACCTGCTCTAAGGGGAGCACAATCTGCAGATATGCAACTCTACTTGCAGCATAGCCATCCTGTTTATATTATCTAACAGAGTAATTGCATCCCTTAGAGTCACATCTTTGCTTTACGTCTTCAAAATTAAAAAGCACGTTTTTAGTTCACGGTTTTTCTGGAACAATAAAACAGCCTCCATGAAAGTAGAATACAAGTCTCTAACAATTTGAATGCATAAAATATCCTGACTGATTTAAAAGAGCAGATTTGAGGTCTGTTGAGTTTCGTTTCACCATGCCGTCAACTTTGCTTATGCCAGCTTTAGATTTCAAAGCTATTAGCATGAAGTTCACATCTAGGTCTGAATCAGCATTTCTGGCATGCCCATCTTCTACAGAGATCTCTACAATAAAAAAATCTATTTATGCCCTGTGTGCTTGCTAAGTTTCTTCAGTCATGGCCAACTCTTTACCACCCTATGGATTGTAACACACCAGACTCCTCTGTCCATGGGATTATCCAGGCAAGAATACTGGACCAGATTGCCATATCCTCCTCCTGGGGATCTTCCCAATCCAGGGATTAAACCCACATCTCTTGTGTCTCCTGCATTGGCAGGTGGATTCTTTACCACTAGCATCACTTGGGAAGTCAATTTTTAGGTATCACTCCTTTTCTTTCTCCTGACCTGTTCTTATGTTGCAATTAGCTAGCTATATCACCTGGGGAAAGAATGTGGGAAGATTGTTAAGAGATTTTCATGCCAAAGTAAGATTTTTAAGTGGAATCTAGGTCCAGGCAAGACTGCTGAGTTTAACTTTTCACAAAAATTAGTAGTATTTGTCTTACTGTTCTTCAATAGGAGAGGCTGCTTCACAGGTTTAGCTTTAGTTGCCTTTTTCCAAATTGATAAATTCATGACATTTGAAAGTGACAGAGGGATTATGATTTTCTCATGTCAGAAAAACAAACAAACAAACATTTTTTTGCATATCAAAAGGATTTTGGAAATTGGTTGTCTATGGCGAAGAATCAAGAGTTCTGCTTGTATTAATAATTCCCGATAAATTTCAGTTTCTCTAAAAGAAATTCAAATATTTCCTCACTTGTAAATTATGAGGAAACTCTCCTCAGGGGAATATAGAGTTGTTGTTGCTGGACTAGATATAATTTGGAGGCTAAACATGAAGGAAGGTTAAGAATATCTTTTCCTTAAGCTTTTAATGATAAAGGCCAAACGCTTGAACTTCTAGTTTCCTAACCTTTAAGACCAAAGCTCTTGAGAGAGAAGACCCCATGTTAATGGCTTAATGGAGACTTTTGACAAAAGGAATTCATTTTAGTAGCACTTTAATGAAGTGAGAACTTGGCAAAAGAAACTTGAGAGGCTGACACGTCAAAGGTTGAGGTGGTAATGGACTAAACATTGCTTGAATGATTGGGACTTCAGTTTGGATGATTTAATAAAAGATGCACTTAAGGCCTTTATGGATAGAGCACTCAGAGTTGTCATTATCTCAATCCTCTCAACTCTACTACTGTAGTACTTCTTGAAAATGTTAGTTCCTCTCACCTCTTATTGTTCATGCCTGAATAATTACATAGACTATTATTTTAGCTTCCAAATTAGCATCCCTCATATCAGTGTTCTCTGCCATAGTCCATCTTCTAACTTTCAGAGTCATTTTTCTAAAACAGAAACACTTAAAATCATATATACTTGATGAGAATGTAAATTGCTTTTACCTTAATGGGCAGCTTTGTGGCAATATCAATCAAAACTTAAAATTCACATATCACTTAACTGAGCAATTTCACTTTTAGGAATTTATCTTATAGCTGTATTCAACTATGATAATGTTGAATGTGTAAGAATATATGTTGCAGTACATCAGTGACAGAAAAGAATTTGGAAAAGCTGAATATCCACCAGCAAAAAACTAGTTAAGTGAATTATGGTATTTTAATATGATAGAATTTAAGTAGCCATTGAAATAAATGAAACAGACTTGTATGTATAAAAATGCACTAGATTTATTTATTTGGGGGGATAAAGTGTAGAATATTGTGTTTGGGAAAATATATAGAAAGAGTAAAAGGATAAACAAGAAAATGTTCATAGCAGGTATCTCCTCAGGGGAATCTAGGAGGGAAAAACTAGAATGAAGGTCATTGTAAACATTTTGCTTGCTTAGAAATTGAGCTTTGTGCTTTAATGTTCATTAACACAAAATTTATTTTTGAATATTATAATAAATTATACATAATATAACATAATGCCCTATAGCTGTTATGTCACCTGATATTAAATGTTTTAAATATATATATATATATATATAGAGAGAGAGAGAGAGAGAGAGAGTAATGTCATAATATCATGAAAGCTATATGTATTTTTCTATCTATCTATCTAGTCANATGGTCTGTAGGAATATTTACATTGCCAATTATAATTAAAATAATACTTCCAAATTTCCACAAACAGAGCTTCCTTAGTTTCTTACAAGTTATAGAGGTAGGGAGTTTGGTGTGGTGTTCATTATAAATTAGTACTGTGTTACTCTGAAGATTTGCTTCAAGTGAAGCTTCTTTAGCAAAATATCCTCTGCCTGGAGCTAATACCCAGTTTTATGATGTGTGTGTGTGTGTGTTCAGTTGCTCAGTTCTGTCTGACTCTTTGAGGCTCCATGGACTATAGCATGCCAGGCTCCTCTGTCCGTTAGATTTCCCAGGCAAGATTACTGAAGTTAGTTGTCATTTCCTACTCCAGGGGATCTTCCAGATCCAAGCATTGAACCCACATCTCTTGTGTCTCCTGCATTGGCAGGTAGATTCTTTACCACTGCAGCTGCTGGGAAGCCCCATTATATGATGTAGCTTTACAATTAATTTATTGTAGTATAATAAACACACAGAAAATCACCCAAATAATAAGTACACAACTAAATAAATAAATATTGCATTGCCACCAACTTCATTTAGCCACCACCACACACACAAAAAGATATATAACCAGACTAAAGAAGGCCACATTGTCCTACTTCCCAGTCATTACAGTGTTGAAAGGAAACTATATTGCCTGACTTCTAATAGCATAGGATTAGTTTTTCCTGTTTTAAAACTTTGTACAGTAACATTTTGTTGTCATGTATTTCATTCAATGTATGTTTGTAAGATTTATCCATGTAGTTACATGTAAAAGTGGTTCATTAATTTTCATTAATGATTAACATTTCATTATGTGAATATGGTACAGTTTATTTTGTTATTTTACTTTAACACGCATTTAAACAGTTTCAGGTTAGGAGCTATTATAAATAATGCTGCCATGGGCATTTGAATGCATGTCCTTCATAACACACATGTAAACATCACTGTTGAAAAAAATATTTATATGAAACTGCTTGGTCATAGAAGAGACATACATTGTGTTTTCTTAGATACTGCCAGATTGTAATTTTTTTTTTGTAGTGGTTTTATGAATTTACCTCCTGGCAGCCAACTATGGGATTACAATCGCTGTTGGTCCTCTTCAGTGATTGATACCATCAATCTTTCAGTCTACAGTCATTCTGAAGTGTATACTTATATGTGTGTGAGAAAGAGAGAGAGGGAGTATGTGTGTGCTTGGAGTGGATCTGTGGATCTATTTTTTAATAATTTCACTGATGATTAGTGATGTTGAACATACTTTTGTGTTGATTGGAATTTTTCATGATGGAAATATTTCAAATCTGTATTAATACAGTGGTCACTAACAACTTGTGAATAACACATCTTGAAATGTGGCTGTCACTACTGATAAACTGAATTTTTAACTCAAAGTTAAATAGTCACTTGTAACATTTGTTAGATCAACAATACAGCTAGAATTTTGCTTGCTTATTTTTTTTTTAAATTAACCTAGCAAAATTTTGGAAACTGCATATTTTCCAAGTGGTTTGCAGTGATATTTATGTGTGGGTGTTTTTCTTGTTCCATTGGTCTGTTTACCCATCCTATTATACTCTCTTTGTTATTGTAACTTTATATTTTTATTTGTATTCATGATGGTTTAAGTCCAGCATTTCTTTCTTTCTTTCTCAAGATTATTTTGGCTATTCATGGCTCTTCCTAATTCTATATGAATTTCAAATCAACTTGTTTATATTTTAAAAAACTTGCTGGGA
>SJYQ01001852.1:70519-101509 GCA_006410935.1 Redunca redunca | reverse complement strand
ATTACGGCATCTTCCTTCCTCTACAATAACGCTTCTTGATTTTAAAATTTCTAGTTCCATCCATTGTATTTCAAATTACATTATTTCATTCTTTTTATGACTGACTAGTATTCCATTTTGTTTATATACCACATCTTCTTTATCCATTATCTGTTGTTGAACATTTAGGCTGTTTCCATGTCTTGGTTATTGTGAATAGTGCTGTTATGAATATAGCAGTGCATGTTTATTTTTGAACTATAGTTTTGTCCAGATATATGCCCAGGAATGGGATTGTCAGATTTCTGGATTGTATGTCAACTCTATATTCAGTTTTCTGAAGAACGTTCATACTGTTTTCCGTAGTAGCTGTACCCATTTATTTTTGTACCAGCAGTGTAGAGGGTTCCCTGTTCTCTGTACCCTCTCCAGCATTTATTATTTGTAGACTTTTGATGATGACCATTCTAACATATGTGAGGTGATACCTCATAGCAAGTTTGATTTGCATTGTTCTAAGATGGAGAAGCTCTGTACAGTCAACAAAAACAAGACCAGGAACTGAGTGTGGCTCAGATCATGAATTCCTTATTACCAAATTCAGAATTAAATTGAAGAAAGTAGGAAAAATAGCTAGACCATTCATGTATGACCTAAATCAAATCCCTTATGATTATACAGTGGAAGTGAGAAATAGATTTAAGGGCCTAGATGTGATAGATAGAGTGCCTGATGAACTACGGAATGAGGTTTGTGACACTGTACAGGAGACAGGGATCAAGACCATCCCCATGGAAAAGAAATGTAAAAAAGCAAAATGGCTGTCTGAGGAGGCCTTACAAATAGCTGTAAAAGAAGAGAAGTGAAAAGCTAAGGAGAAAAGGAAAGATATAAGCATCTGAATGCAGAGTTCCAAAGAATAGCAAGAAGAGATAAGAGAGCCTTCCTCAGTGATCAATGCAAAGAACTAGAGGAAAACAACAGAATGGGAAAGAATAGAGATCTCTAAAGAAAATTAGAGATACCAAGGGAACATTTCATGCAAAGATGGGCTTGATAAAGGACAGAAATGGTATGGACCTAACAGAAGCAGAAGATATTAAGAGGTGGCAAAAATACACAGAAGAACTATACAAAAAAAATCACGATGGTGTGATCACTCACCTAGAGCCAGACATCCTGGAATGTGAAGTCAAGTGGGCCTTAGAAAACATCACTACAAACAAAGTTAGTGGAGGTGATGGAATTCCAGTAGAGCTATTTCAAATCCTGAAAGATGATGCTGTGAAAGTGCTGCACTGAATATGGCCACAAACTTGGAAAACTCAGCAGTGGCCAAAGGACTGGAAAAGGTAAGTTTTCATCCCAATCCCAAGGAAAGGCAGTGCCAAAGAATGCTCAAACTACTGCACAATTGAACTCATCTCACATGCTAGTAAATCATGCTCAAAATTCTCCAAGCCAGGGTTCAGCAATACATGAACCATGGACTTCCAGATGTTCAAGCTGGTTTTAGAAAAGGCACAGGAACCAGAGATCAAATTGCCAACATCCACTGGATCATGGAAAAAGCAAGAGAATTCCAGAAAAACCTCTATTTCTGCTTTATTGACTATGCCAAAACCTTTGACTGTGTGGATCACAATAAACTGTGGAAAATTCTGAAAGAGATGGGAATACCAGACCACCTGACCTGCCTCTTGAGAAACCTATATGCAGGTCAGGAAGCAACAGTTAGAACTGGACATGGAATAACAGATTGGTTCCAAATAGGAAAAAGAATGCATCAAGGCTGTATATTGTCACCCTGCTTATTTAACTTATATGCAGAGTACACCATGAGAAATGCTGGGCTGGGAGAAGCACAAGCTGGAATCAAGATTGCCGGGAGAAATATCAATAACCTCAGATATGCAGATGATATCACCCTTATGGCAGAAAGTGAAGAGGAACTAAAAAGCCTCTTGATGAAAGTGAAAGAGAAGAGTGAAAATGTTGGCTTAAAGCTCAACATTCAGAAAACGAAGATCATGGCATCTGGCTCCAAAATCACTACAGATGGTGACTGCAGCCATGAAATTAAAAGATGCTTACTCCTTGGAAGAAAAGTTATGACCAACCTAGATAGCATATGTAAAAGCAAAGACGTTAATTTGCCAAGAAAGGTCCATCTAGTCAAGGCTATGGTTTTTCCAGTAGTCATGTATGGATGTGAGAGTTGGACTGTGAAGAAGGCTGAGCACTGAAGAATTGATGCTTTTGAACTGTGGTGTTGGAGAAGACTCTTGAGAGTCCCTTGGACTGCAAGGAGATATAACCAGTCCATTCTGAAGGAGATCAGCCCTTGGATTTCTTTGGAGGGAATGATGCTAAAGCTGAAACTCCAGTACTTTGGCCACCTCACGCGAAGAGTTGACTCAGTGGGAAAGACTCTGATGCTGGGAGGGATTGGGGGCAGGTGGAGAAGGGGAAAACAGAGGATCAGATGGCTGGATGGCATCACCGACTTGATGGACATGAGACTGAGTGAACTCCGGGAGTTGGTGATGGACAGAGGCCTGCGGTGCTGTGATTCATGGGGTAGCAAAGAGTCGGACACGACTGAGCGACTGAACTAAACTGAACTGAAGTTTGTTAGAATTATGCTGTTTGCTTTTGCTTTTTCCTTAGGATTATTTTGACAATTCTGGATCTTTTCTGAATCCATATACACTTTAGGATTATATGTTCTATTTCTGTGCATTGGTAATTTGGTAGGGATTGCATTAAATCTGTAGATTGCTTTGGGCATTGTAATTTTTCTAATACAAGAACATGGGCTATCTTTCCATTTTGTTGAAGCATCTTCAATGTCCTTTATTAATGTTTTATAGCTCTCAGCATATAAGTATTTCACCTCCTTGGTTAGGCTTATTCTTAGGTGTTTTATTTTGTTTTTTGATGCAATTTTAAAAGAGTTTTTTTTTTTCAGTTATTTTCTGATATTTCATTGTTAGTGTAAAGAAATGCAACTGATTGCTGTATGTTAATCTTGTATCATGCTACCTCGATTAATTCATTTATCAGTTCTAATGGTTTTGTGTGAATTCTTTAGGGTTTCTATATGTAGTAACATATCATCTGCATGTATTGATAACTTATCTCCAGAACTATTTTCTATACATCAAATTTCATATTTGTTTTTTCCTCCAGAATACAAAAAGTTATCAGGAACAGGATAGCTAATTTTTAAGTTAATAAAGCAATTGAAAGAATATTTAAAATATCTTAAAACGTAGCATAGGAGAAAAAAGAAAAAAATAGCAAGAAAATCATGTAAATGTACCATATTTTAAAGAAATTATGGGACAAATTGAACTAATTGAAATATTTGGTTTTCTACTACACTCAAAGGAAAAGAACTGTAATATTTTCATACTGATTCCTACTTAAATAAGGATTAAAGTAATGAATGATCAGGAAAATACTATGGATATTAGAAAAGAAAAAATCTGACTGATTAAAGAAAGGATATGACACTGTTGAAACTTTTTAAAGTTCACATCATATTTCAAATCTNTATATATTACTCACAAGTTAATGAGCTAATAAAAATCTACAATATTTGTTTTACAAATATTTAGTGTATTTAAATCCAAGATATGTTGTAATTTTTGTAAGCTGTTTGAAATGACAATAAATAATTCATGTAAATTAAAATCAATCTTGAATGACTAGATCTACCAATATAAGCTAATATCCATTTCAATATTTGTTAAACCCACAATATTCTAATTGCATACTTGCTGACATAATAGGTATATTTTTTGTCAATTGACATTTTTCAGTGGACAAAGACAAGTTGAGCAAGGTATACAATGTAGAATATTGTGTTTAATATTGTAAATGTATTTAAACTTAATATCATTTATATGAAAACAGGTAAATATGGTTTGATTGCTGTAGTATACATTATAGTTGGTCTCAGTCAAAAGACCTTCTTAATATGCTTTTCATTTATCTTCCTCTACTATAACTTTGGAGAGCTAAAAATTAAATTCCCCATCCACTTTTGTAGCCAGGGGCAGCCAAACAATACTTATGCATAATTTACCAGCACAGAGATGAGTGCCACAAAGCAAGTGATGGATGGGGAGAAAGGTCATGTGTTCCTCTTGCCATAGTGAGCTGCTTCACCAGCTCTAGACTGCCTCCTTTCAAAATTTTATGTTATATGAAGCAAACTGTAGTTTTTCAGGTTGCTGTTATAGTTTTGATTATTTACAACCAAATGCACTACTGAATAATAAAGAAAATATGCATTTTAAGCACTATATATTGATTTAGATAACTCTTAAAATGTACACCTTTTCATGCAAATGTCACTGATATGAAAATGCAATTTGAAGAAATGTTCAATACAGAAATGACACATCAATATAATCAAGAATTCCAGCTTCTGAATTTCATATGTAAAATTTATTTACTCTTTCCATGGAGTTTCTTAACCTTTAATAATATGATGAAAATATAAATGATTATGAAGAACTACCAAATATTTTAGCTTCCCAGGTGGCTCAGTGGTAAAGAATCCACTTGACAATACAGGAGATATAGGAGATGCGGGTTAGTTCCCTGGGTCAGGACTATCCCCTGGAGGAGGAAATGACAACACACTCCAGTATAGCCTGGGAAATCTCATGGACAGAGGAGTCTGGTGGGCTATAGTCCATGGGGTCACAAATAGTCGGACACGACAAGTAGTGAGAACATTGCGCCAAATATTTAGTGTCTATAATGTAACAAATACTGTTTTAGGTATTTTTCAAGTATGGTTTGTTTTTTGAATTATTGCTACAGCACTACAATGAGGTAAATATATATTTTATTTTACAGATGACAAACTAAGATCAGAGTGGTTAAGCAGTCTACTGTAATCCATGTGGTTTTATAATCCATGAGGCTGAATTCCTACACATACTTGTTGAGGACAACAATCTATGTTCTTTTCATGGTGTCTCACTTCCTCTGAACCTTGTTAATCCAAAACAGATTTGGAAATTGCTGTCTTTTTCTCCTCCATCACTAGCCAAATTAATATTCTAAATACATTTATCTATTTTTTTCATGTTTTATATTCTCATTTTGAAAAGAAAAGCAAATCCTTTCCCATGAATAATTTAATTTTTTAATGTATTGATTTATTTTTGACACACTTATTTTCATGTGGGCTTTCTCTAGTTGTGGTGAGAGGGGCTACTTTGGTTGCAATGTATGAGCTTCTTATTTCAGTGGCTTTTCTTGTTGCAAAGCATGGACTGTAGGGTGCACAGGCTTTGGTAGTTGCAGCACAAGGGCCCTAGAGTGCTGGCTCAGTAGTTGTTGCTCACTGGCTTAGTTACCCTGTGGCATGTAGAATCTTCCCAGAGCAGGGATTGAAACTCTGTTCCCTGCATTGGTTGGTGGATCCTTAACCACTGAATCACCAGTGAAGTCCAAATAATTTCATATTAATGGATAATCTTTTTACATGAATCTCTCCTATAAAGACTGATGGTGTGATGAATTTGTCAGTGGAGGGTACATGCCGTGACATAAAAAGACTTCTTTCAAAAAGAAGTCCCTGTGAGTTTCATGTCTTCTTGTGTATAGATTTCCATCTTGACATGTTTCACCACATACTCACTCATTCAGTACCCATTTGGTGAGCACTTCTAGTGTGTCAGATGCAGTGCTGCATCTTCAGGGTGTGAATACAGCAGAAATACTTTACTCAAGGTGCTTAGAGTTTACTTTGGAGACATGACTTTATATGGTGCAAATTAAAAATGCTATGAGAGGATTAGGACATCCAGAAATAATTTTGTGTATTTTGCAGATTGTGTGGTTAAAATCCAAGCCAGTTCTTCCTCTCAGCCCTGTGCCTTTAGGAGGTTGTGTCCAATGGGAGGAAGATATGCCTGTTTCTCACTGCACAAGAAGTGTCTTTCCTTAATACGTTAAAAGGCTAAGAAAGTGGTAGGATCAGCAGATATACATCACATAAAATAAACCCTTACCTCATTCTACATGGTTAAAGAGGCTTATATAAAATAATGGCTAAGAATGTCATCCTTTCAGACAGCAAGAATTCTCTGGTCAAAAGGAGTAAGTTGCTTACCTTTGTGGAATGTCAAAGAATGTGCACATACAAGTTGAAGTCAGGAATCTTTCCGTAAAGAAAATAAGATGATAAAGAGGTTGCAGATATATGTAAAAAAGTAGATCCTGAAGGCCTCAATTTCCATAGCAATATCTTATGAGTGTACTTTTGTATTGAAACGGTATCTGTTGATAAAAGATAGATAACTGTACCATAGGTTAAAGATTTAATTACATATTTTACCTTACTGAATAAAAACATCATATCTAGGACCAAGAAAGCAATAGTGACACAAATTAAAAGTAGTCTCCATTTTCAAGATGAAACTGGGAGTTGTCATTTTGCTATTGTAAAATGACATGGGTCATAATTTGGGAAGAAGTGAAAGTCTTCAAGAATCAGTAATTTTTTGGGATTTACAATGCATGAAAAATATTTTTCATGGGTAGAATCTATTTAATGTGCAATGAAGTCCAGTGGATTTTAATGTAACAGAACATATAAAGGTTATTGATACATTTTGATTTTTCATATTTCAGTGCACCTTTAAGAACTAGTCACTTGTTGAGTTTTGGTATAACATCAAAGAATATACACAATTATCTGAAACGGCTATTAAAATGTTCCTCTTATTTCCAGCTATGCATGTGTGTGAAGCTGTGTTTTCTTGAGATATATAAACTGATACAACATTTAGCAACAGCTTGAGTGTCAAAGCATATGAAACCGAGTCCCCTTCTATTGTCAGATGTAATAAAAGNTAAATATTAATATAATCTAAATGGATAAATTTTACTTAAGAATGCATCTGTGAATCTACAACCACAATCAAGATAATAAATATATCAGCATCATAAAAGGTTCCTTATGCCCTGTTATAATATGTTCATCTCTTCCTAGGTTTAATTTTTGTCTGCCTTGTTCTGCTCTGTTTCCTATTTTGTAGTATTCTAACTCTAATTTCTTAAGCAAACTTTTTTTTTTAATTTTTATTTGACATCAGTGAGTCTCAGTACTAGGGTAGTGATCTCAGCTGTCTGCATCAGAGATGATATAATCTTCAGTTGTCACTGTTGTTCATCACTCAGTCATGTCTGACTTTGAAACTCCATGGACTATAGCTTGCCAGGCTTCCCTGTCCTTCACTATCTCCCAGAGTTTGCTCAAATTCATGTTCACTGAGTTGGTGATGATATCTAACTATCTTATCCTCTGCTGCCCTTCTCTCCTTTTGCTTTCAGTTTTTCCCAGCATCATGGTCTTTTCCAATATGTTGGCTCTTCACATCAGGTGGTCAAAGTATTGGGGCTTCAGCTTTACATCAGCCCCTCCAATGAATATTCAGGGTTGATTTCCTTTAGGATTGACTGGTTTGATCTCCTTGCAGTCTGAGAGACTCTCAAGGGTCTTCTCCAGCACCACAGTTCAAAAGCATCAATTTTTAAGTGCTCATCAGAGCCAGTATTATTTCTATTTCAGGTTTTTGATAACTGGGAAGCAAATTAGGTTCACTAATTTTAATTATAAAATATTCAAATGGTACATGCATGGCTGGAATATAAGATTAGGGAATCACAGAATTGATGCATAGGGAAGGTTAGTTAACCTTGGACTGTGGAAACTATCTTGTCCATTCTGCATTGTTTTATATATGTGTGCTGTGCTGTGCTTAGTCACTCAGTTGTGTACGATTCTTTGAAAGTATGGACTGTAACAAGTCAGGCTCCTCTGTGCATGGCAATTCTCGAGGCAAGAATACTGGAGTGTGTTGCCATGCCCTCCTCCTGGAAGCTTTATATACATACACATATATGTATATATGTATATAGGCCAACAAAAGTCTGTCTAGTCAAAGTTATGGTTTTTCCAGTAGTCATGTATGGATATGTCAGTTGGACTATAAAGAAGGCTGAGCACTGAAGAATTGATGGTTTTGAACTGTGGTGTTGGAGAAGACTCTTGAGAGTCCCTTGGACTGCAAGGAGATCAAACCAGTCAATCCTAAAGGAAATCAGTCTTGAATATTCATTGGAAGAACTTAGGCTAGCTGAAACTCCAATACTTTGACAACCTTGTTTGAAGAACTGACTCATTGGAAAAGACCCTGATGAGGGGAAAGATTGAAGGAAGGAGGAGAACGGGAAAACAGTGGATGAAATGGTTGGATGGCATCACCAACTTGATGGACATGAGTTTGAGCAAGTCTGGAAATTGGTGATGGACAGGGAAGCCTGGTGAGCTGCAGTCCATGAGATTGCAAAGAGTCAGACATGACTGAGTGACTGAACTGAACTGAATTGAATATGAAACTTGTTTTTTTCCCCCTCAGATTCAATGTCTATAACATTTCAAATCATTGTTTTAAAAACAAGAAAACTAAATCAATATTATTCAATTTAAAAGGAACAAATGTCAGTTTCCACCTTTACTAGTTAGATAAAACAATCAGTTATGTAGATAAAGACTGGGGATAAAATGATATGATAGCAGCTTTGAATAGAAAATTTTTGTGTTTTTGCTGACTATGACAAGCTCAGCATGTGTCAACACTCCGATCATACCTCTGAAAATATTAGCATGACATGGTAATACATTATGTTTGTCAAAGACTCATGTCCAGATAAAGAAAATTATCCATTGTGTTTTTCAAAGTCTCATGTGAAGAACTAATATGCAATTCACACTTGAAATAATGTCTCTACACTATACACTATAAATATTATAAAATAAATATTGACAGAGCAGTATTCAGAACAGTGAAGTATGTGAAAACTCTTGACACTTTAAGAAAGATGAAAGGGAGTGGGGGATTTTAGTCTGGAGATAAAAAGGTTTAGGTGAGCCACAGTAGATGCTTTTAAATATTTGAGTAGCTATTCTCTTGGAGAAAATTAGATTCTATGTATTTTATATATATTTCAGATATATAGAACTTGTAAATGTTCATTAAAGTTTTAATGAAGCAATTGCTACTTCTTATAAGGAAAATTCTTTGCATAATGAATGATCTGCAATGATAGACTAGGCAGACATCTTTATTTGAAACATTTGAGTAGCACCTAATTCATTGTCTGTAGGGAATGGTTGGTGAACACATGGGTTTAACAGTAGGGTTTCCATAATTCTAAGAGGGAATTTAAAAAAAAAAATTCAAAATGAAATTGACAGAATAGTCATTTGCTGAAATTACTTGAGTGACTTGTCCAGTAATATTATATAAGGACGTGCAGTCTTAATAAAAGCAGGTTGTGGAGTATGATTTTTACTGAAGAGTCTAAACAAATCTCAGATCTCTGCTTAATAGTCTCCATGAAGGATGTTACCTAATTTACCTGATTGCAACATTTTTGCAGAGCTTGGAAACTATAGATCAGCGTTAGCAGTGACTTTATCATTTTAGAAAGATACAGACATGAAGAAAAGGTAAAACAGACATGGAAAGAAGGAGATAATAAGAGCAGTTTAGTCTAAGAATGGCTAAGGAAATAGAGATGAGAATATAAAACAGACTAGGTCACTAGACGTTTAATTGGATCACTGTGGTGTGTGTTAGACATGATGACCTAAATAGTTATTTAAATTTCAAATTTTATAGGAACAGTTGTGCAGCTGTTAAAATAGTTTTCTTTGCTCCTCACCCTCCTGGATCACTTGATTCTAAATCCTGCAGTGATCTATGTCTGTGTCTATTACTTGGAATTTAATATAGTTTATGTATACCTTTATCTACAAATGGTTTGAGATAAACAGAAGGGGACTAGCACAGGGTGTAAGAAAAGGAAATGGAAGAGCTAGATTTTAAAGGATATATGAAATTAATTGATTCTAAACAATCTCTAACTCCATCTCTCTCATCTAACAGTGGACCGATTTCTTTCTCAGCATACAATCTTGTTATAATTTGGTCTTCCATGAAAATGTCTCCTTAACAATATCATTATTAATGTGGCTTGTGGACCACTTATACTGGAACCACAAATAATATTTGTTACATATACTTATTCCTAGACCTAATGCCACTGAATCAGAATCTGGTGTTAATTCCAAAGAGTCTTCATTTTAAGCAAATGCCCATGCATACAAAATTTGAGAAACACTGTCTTATATAAAAAGATAGTGCTGACCAGTTACTATGAAGAAGTCTGCTTTCACCAGATAACGTCCTCAGACCTGCTAAAACCACCTTCTCACTTTGTTCCTTCAGTCTAGTGGTAGGCATTGTAAGGGGCTCCTTTTGTTTTGTCTGGAGTCCTGTTGGTCTCCTGTTAGCTGGTTGTTGTTGTTGTTTGAGTATTTCATTATTTTCTAGCCAGTTCTTTGCATTCCAGTTCCTGTGGTTTATATATTCAAAGTGATTTCTTTTTTAGCCCCAGTTGTGTCCTGGCACTATCTCTAGGATGGCCAGTATTCCTAGATGTCATCAGCCTCTGATCTAGCCTTAATCAAAGGAAACCTACTTGAATCAAAGGTCATTTGAAAGAAATATTATCATTTATTGACTCTTTTTTGCCAGGAAGTCCTGTATACTTTCAGTGGCTAGTGGGGATAGATAGATACAGATATAGATATAGATATAGACAATCTAAATCTTAGCAGCTTTGAACAGGGGTAAATGTCATATTCTCCTATATTTAGTATCTAGTCCTTTGAGACAGTTATATTAGTCATCATTAGTGTAAAAGTCTACTCTACAGCCATGGAATGACCTTGTTTGCTGAGAATATATTCATTTTTTAAGGGAAAAAATGTGTTTTTCTTGTGCAGGCAATTAATTTAATGGTAGAGATACAGAGATTAGTAAGACATGTTTCCTGTCCTTGACAACTGAACAGTAATTAAAGGTACTAGGAAAGCAAATGATGGTAATACAAATGAATATATGAATAAATTTACCATTTATTTTATTGTTTGGTGAATTCTATGGTAAAGGCATAAGAAAGGAACAAGAAGGAGAACTGTAGTTGGAGTGAGAAGGCAATATTGTTCATAATTTTGTTAAGATAATATTATTTTTATCTTTCATCACATAACAATCTTAAGAAGTAGATTATAATTTGTCAAAATTAGCTTTCATGTTTCTCTTGTAGCTCACATGTCATTTAGTTAATATCTAAATGTTAAAGGGGGCTAAGTCTGAGTCTTTAACCCTCTCTCTTCTCCATCTGTACTTCTTTTATTAGCTTTTCTCACTTCTTGGAGCATTAAATATCATGTCACCACTGTGCTGACTCCTCTCAAATTAAATCTCCAGTTTAGATATCTTCTCTACTCTGCATACTCACATATCCAACTGCCTAATTGATATTTACATTGGGATGCAAACAGGCATTTAAACATAATTCATCCAAAATTTAACTTCTGGTGTCTTTCATCTCTCAAACCACCATCTCTTGGTGTAGTTCCTGTTTAATTAAATAATAACTCCATCTTTCTAGTTTCTCAGGCCTAAAACCTTCAATATTTTAAATTTCTTTTTTCTCTTAAAGCCCACATCCAAACTCCTTTGTCTCCTAAAAATATATTCATCTTTTGATCACTTCTCATCACTTTTATTCACTTGCAGTTTATTTTACCTTTTAAAAAAGTATTTTTTTTTCCTTAAGATCTACCTCTATCTATCTACCTACCTTGCTACCCACCTACCTATGAAGTTGGGGCTGACTTCCTGTATGAGCAACCTCTGTAGTCTCAAAGAGTCCTAGGTTTTAAAGGACCTATGTTTAGTTTAGGGTTCTACTGTCACCATCTCGAAACTCTTCGTAATTTTATCTTTGAACTTATGTTTTGTAAATGAAGTCCAATAGGACAATGGAATATCCATGTAGTAGAGGAAATGATGGCACGTGTATGTTTACTGTCATTCCTTGTCCGTCTCATTCATAGGTGATGCTCTGAGAGCCCAGAATTCTGGTGTGTCCACAGTGCATGTAACTTCAGCCACACTCAAAGTAAAAGAGAAACGTACTGTGTCTTTGACTGAGTGAGCAGCAATGCTGACAGCCTTTACAGGTCACCCTTTTGTTTGAACCAAATTGTTTCCAACAATGAAAGAAAGCAGTGGTGTTCTATGAAACATGAACAGCTAACGAACTCTAACATGGCTTTTCTTAGACGTGCTCTTTGCTCTATTAGCAACCACTTAAGAAAATGTGACACTAGATGGGAAGGGTGGGAAAGAATTGCTGAAGGTAGAGAGTATTGAGTGTATTTTGTTGTTGTTATTGTTTTTTTAGAAAAATGTCTTTTTATTGTGTAGTTGATGATTCTTTCTTTCTTCCTTCTTTTCTTCCTCTTCCCTCCATCATTTCTTTCCTTCCCTTCCATCATATTTCCTCTCCCTTCTTTCTTTCTTGATACGTTTCAAAAATAAGCTATTAAGGAAATAAAAATCTACCAAAATTCAAACTTTGTAAATCAGTGTTCACAAGCTCTCTTTTGTAATGATGCCAAATTACTGACAAAATGTTTTTTGAAAACAAAAAAATCTCAAAACCAGCACATGCCAATGTTGCTGCTTATTTAAGCAACTGATGTTCCTCTGCTTTTGAGGCATTTCTTTCAGAGATGTACAAAGTCATCTTTTTGTCTTGAATATTAGGAGGTATTTGTCTTGAATATTAAGAGGTAAAAGAAAACTTGCACAGTTTAGTCTGTGCATCTTTTCACTGTTACGACAAACAAAATACATATGCATGTCTCAATGAAGAAATATAAAAAGTCCAATCTCTTGACATATGCCAAAGGCAAATGTAGTCCAATCTCTACACATAGAGTGTTAAACTAAAACAAATCCAATTTTACATAAAAGTTACTATTTACTTCAGAGATTAAGGATTGTAGATATTGAATTCTAGCCACGAGTGAAAGAATACCTTGCAGTTACACATGCTGCTAAGTCACTTCAGTCATGTCTGACTCTGTGCGACCCCATAGACGGCCTCCTACCAGGCTCCTCTGTCCCTGGGATTCTCCAGGCAAGAACACTGGATTGGGTTGCCATATCCTTCTCCAATGCATGAAAGTGAAAAGTGAAGGTGAAGTCACTCAGTCGTGTCAGACTCTTAGCTTCCTCATGGACTGCACCCTACCAGGCTCCTCCGTCCACGGGATTTTCCAGGCAAGAGTACTGGAGTGGGGTGCCATTGCATGGCAGCTATTTTTTTTTCCCCTAAGAATTGTAAGATTTTACCTGATAGTGTTACTTAGGAGGGGGCTTCATAGGTGACTGAATGGTAAAGAGCCTGCCTGCAGTGAAGGAGATGTGGATTCCATCCCAGGGTTGGGAAGATCCTCTAGAGGAATAAATAGCAATCCACTCCAGTATTCTTGCTTGGAGAATCCCATGGACAGAGTAGTTTGACGGGTTACAGACTTTGGGATTGCAAAGAGTTACACACGACTGAGGAGGCACACATTTCTTAGGAGATGCTCTTTGCCAGGATATATACCTTCATAATAAATAGAAAATATATATTTTTTTGCTTCAAAAACCCCCTCCATAGAAATGATGTGGGCTATTCCATTCAAACTGGTTATTAAAGAAGGTTTCAAAAATGATAATCAAGAACTCTAGCAGAAACAAAAACGTTTTTCTTTTAGCCACAGGGGAAATGTGCAATAAACAAATTATGCTAGTCAATGAAATGTGAAACCAGAATATAATTAGTAGCATTATCATTTAAATTGTAACCTTATTGGGCATTTTACTGGAAATTTATCTTTTTAGCAGGAATAGCCAACACAGTTTCTGATTACGGGTTATTAAATGTATCTATTGCACTTGGATGCTTATATTCATTAAGTAGGTCACACAGTTTCTAATTTTTTTATCTGTCAAAAGTTTCTGGAACTGGCTGCTTATATGTTTTATATTTGAGGTACCTAAATTCCGTTTATTTCCCTTAGAAATCACATTTTATCACTGGTGTTTTCTATGTATCGTTTTACCATAACTTCATGGATGGTATGGATTTTTATTCATATGGATTTCTTTTAGGATATTATAGTAGTGAAAATCTTGAGCTGTAACTTCAAAGATTA
Organism: Redunca redunca; assembly: GCA_006410935.1. Lineage (NCBI taxonomy): Eukaryota > Metazoa > Chordata > Mammalia > Artiodactyla > Bovidae > Redunca > Redunca redunca. Next base: position 87,369 of record SJYQ01001852.1, on the reverse strand, counting down.
GATTTAAATCTTAACTTTGTAACTTCCTATTTTTGTATACTGGGAAAATTATTTAACTTCNATTGTCACCAATATTACCCTTAAACATCTGATGTGTCAATGTGGATTGTCTAGAGCTACTGTGTAGGCAACAGTCATCAAGCCTCTTACCTTAGTGACTGGTTGTAACATAGCCCATTGAGTCATACAGATTTCTACTTAGGGAACTTTAGACCATGATTTTACAGCTCACTAGATGAAAATCATGTTGTTAATATAATAGTTCTATAAAATACATAAAATGTCTGCCTGTATAAATAATATAATTTTGGTGTAAAATAAAGAGAAAAAGTATGTAAGACAATAGAAATGAACTGTAATAATACAAATTAATATAGCAACACTTTATTGTTTCCTAACTGGAATCAAATATTAGATATGGCTTTATAGCCCACTGCCTCAAACATCTCCATGTTGACAGCATAAAAGGCTTTATCAAAAGAAAATCAAAATCAATAAACATTATATGTCCCACACTGGGAAAATAGAAGCCACGGTAGTCCATGTTCTGACAACAAGCATTCCCCAAAACCAGAGTCACTTGTTAAGCAATTATTTTCACTCAAGGTTTGCCCTGGAAGTCAAACTATGAGATGGTGATGGGAAGCGATGACACAGGAGTTTCTGTTTAGTCAGCTCAAGCTGCCATGATAAAATACCACGGACTGCATGGTTTAAGCAACAGATATTTATTTTCTTAGAGTTCTGGAGGCTAGAATTCCAAGATAAAGGCACCATCAGAACTGGTTTCTTTTGAGGGATCTCTTCTTGGCTTGTAGACATCTACCTCTTCTCAGTGCCCTCAGATGGCCTTTCCTCTGTATACATGCAGAATGAAAGATTTCTGGTGGTGCTTCTTATAAGGTCATATGTCCTATGGGAATAAGATCCTATCCTTATGACTTTGTATAACCTTAATTACATCATTAAAAGCCTCATCTCCAAGTGGAGGTGATAGAATTCCATTTGAGCTGTTTCAAATCCTGAAAGATGATGCTGTGAAAGTGCTGCACTCCATATGCCAGCAAATTTGGAAAACTCAGCAGTGGCTACAGGACTGAAAAAGGTCAGTTTTCATTCCAATCCCAAAGAAAGGCAATGCCAAAGAATGCTCAAATTACCACACAGTTGCACTCATCTCACACGCCGGTAAAGTAATGCTCAAAATTCTCCAAGCCAGGCTTCAGCAATACGTGAACTGCGAACTTCCAGATGTTCAAGTTGGTTTTAGCAAAGTCAGAGGAACCAGAGATCAATTGCCAACATCCGCTGGATCATGGTAAAAGCAAGAAAGTTCCAGAAAAATATCTATTTCTGCTTTCTTGACTATGCCAAAGCCTTTGACTGTGTGGATCACAATAAACTATGGAAAATTTTGAAAGAGATGGGAATACCAGACCACCTGACCTGCCTCTTGAGAAATCTGTATGCAGGCCAGGAAGCAACAGTTAGAACTGGACATGGAACAACAGACTGGTTCCAAATAGAAAAAGGAGTAAGTCAAGGCTGTGAATTGTCACCCTGCTTATTTAACTTATATGTAGAGTACATCATGAGAAACGTTGGGCTGGAAGAAGCACAAGGTGGAATCAAGATTGCCAGGAGAAATATCAATAACCTCAGATATGCAGATGACACCACCCTTATGGCAGAAAGTGAAGAGGAACTAAAAAGCCTCTTGATGAAAGTGAAAGAGGAGAGTGAAAAAAGTTGGCTTAAAGCTCAACATTCAGAAAACTAAGATGATGGCATCTGGTCCCATTACTGAGGGCAAAAATATAGGGAAACAGTGGAAACAGTGTCAGCCTTTATTTTTGGGGGCTCCAAAATCACTTCGGATGGTGATTGCAGCCATGAAATTAAAAGATGCTTACTCCTTGGAAGAAAAGTTATGACCAAACTAGATAGCATATTCAAAAGCAGAGATATTACTTTGCCAACAAATGTCCATCTAGTCAAAGCTATGGTTTTTCCAGTGGTCATGTATGGATATGAGAGTTGGACTATGAAGAAAGCTGAATGCTGAAGAATTGATGCCTTCGAATGGTGGTGTTGGAGAAGACTTTTGAGAGTCCCTTGGACTACAGGAAGTTCCAATCAGTCCATCCTAGAGGAGACCAGTCCTGGGTGTTCATTGGAAGGACTGATGCTGAAGCTGAAACTCCAATACCTTGGCCTCCTCATGCGAAGAGTTGACTCATTGGAAAATACCCTGATGCTGGGAGGGTTTGGGGGCAGGAGGAGAAGGGGGCGACAGAGGATGAGATGGCTGGATGGCATCACTAACTTGATGGACATGAGTTTGAGTGAACTCTGGGAATTGGTGATGGACAGGGAGGTGTGGCATGCTGTGATTCATTGGGGAAGAGTTGGACATGACTGAGCAACTGAACTGAACTTAACTGAACTGAAGGGTTAGTGGTTCCACATGTGAATATCAGGCTGGGGGGGTCAAATTTCAGTTCATAACAGTATCCCAGTTAGTTTAGTAGTGGTTTTAGACTCTCTGTAGATAATCTGTGCTGCTAAGGGAAGAGGGTGTGCTTTACTGAACAATAGGATTTAAGAGTTGAAGGGGATAGATCCTTCTGGTTACATTATGTTGACTTTACCTTAACCTTGTTGATAAAATATGTCCATTTATCTTTTGAAGAATTAATATGCCTGGTGACTAAATAGAGATTAGGTAACCAAAATTTACAGTTTGAAAATAAATGTCAATTAAGACATGAATATTCTATTACTTAACCTTTTCTCTGTTTCTTGATAATTGCTGGGCAGGGTCTTTGTTTAAAAGTACATCTGGAACTGGGATGGTGATAAGAAAGACTCAAAATGTAGCCACAGGATTTTGAGATGCCAAAGAGGGACAGCAAATCACTCTTTGAGAAATTGTTCTTCTATTTATGTTAAAATAAAGTTAGAAAGGAACAAATGTAGGTTAGTGAAAAAAATATGATTTGGCTCAAATAAATAAGTGAAAATGTTTCTTCTTGATAATTATTATTCTAGTGAATTGATTCATTCAGTTTTAAGAGACTTGTGAATTATTTTGGAGGCATTAGGAGGACAGGAGTTTAGGCATCCTTCAAGTGGGAAACAAGATAAAGAGGAGCTAGGATTCCTGCTTTTAGAATAAATCTGGAAGTGAGGGCTATGTGGAAAGAGAACTTCTAAGAAAATTCTTTCAACGTTATATAAGGAATGTGAAAAATAATATTGCAAAACATCCATTTCTAAAAGTGAAATTTATGAATTACAATTTATATGTAGTAAAATTTTTTCCTTTTTACATGTATGAATTTCTATGAAGTTTGATAATTATTTATGGTCAAGTAAACATGATTACTATTGAACTGTGGTGTTGGAGAAGACTCTTGAGAGCTCCTTGGACTGCAAGGAGATCCAGCCTAAAGGAGATCATTTGAATTTGATTTGGGATATTATTTTTCAATTTTGTTTGTACTGTTTAGCTGTTAAGTCATGTACAACTCTTTAGGACCTCAAGGACTGCAACATATCAGGCTTCTCTTTCCTTCGTGAAATCCCAGAGTTTTCTCAAACTCATGTTCATTGAGTTGGTGATGTTATCCAACCATCTCATCCTCTGTTGCTCCCTTCTCCTGCTCTCAACCTTTCCCAGCATCAGGGTCTTCCCCAATTTTAAGAAACCTTCTATTGTATGTATCTATCTGGTCCCATCACTTCATGGGAAATAGATGGGGAAACAGTGGAAACAGTGTCAGACTTTATTTTGGGGGGCTCCAAAATCACTGCAGATGGTGACTGCAGCCATGACATTAAAAGACGCTTATTCCTTGGAAGAAAAGTTATGAGCAACCTAGATAGCATATTCAAAAGCAGAGACATTACTTTGCCAACTAAGGTCCGTCTAGTCAAGGCTATGGTTTTTCCAGTAGTCATGTATGGATGTGAGAGTTGGACTATGAAGAAAGCTGAGCACCGAAGAATTGATGCTTTTGAACTGCGGTGTTGGGGAAGACTCTTGAGAGTGCCTTGGACTGCAAGGAGATCCAACCAGTCCATTCTGAAGGAGATCAGCCCTGGGATTTCTTTGGAAGGAATGATGCTAAAGCTGAAACTCCAGTACTTTGGCCACCTCATGTGAAGAGGTGACTCAATGGAAAAGACTCTGATGTTGGGAGGGATTGGGGGCAGGAGGAGAAGGGGACAACAGAGGTTGAGATGGCTGGATGGCATCATGGACTCGATGGACGTGAGTCTGAGTGAACTCCGGGAGTTGGTGATGGACAGGGAGGCCTGGCGTGCTGTGATTCATGGGGTCATAGAGACTCAGACACGACTGAGTGACTGAACTGAACTGAAAGGAAATTTTATATGTAGAACAATTTTCTTTTTTACATGTACAAATTTCTATGAATTTTGATAATTATTTATGGTCAAGTAAACATGATTACTTTTGAACTGTGGTGTTGGAGAAGACTCTTGAGATTCCCTTGGAATGCAAGGAGTCCATCCTAAAGGACATCAGTCCTGAGTGTTCATTGGAAGGACTGATGTTGAAGCTGAAACTCCAGTACTTTGGCCACCTGATATGAAGAGCTGACTCATTGACCCTGCTACTGGGAAAGATTGAAGGTAGGAGGAGAAGGGGATGAAAGAGGATGAGATGGTTGGAGGTCATCACCAACTCAACGGACATGAGTTTGGGTTAACTCTGGGAGTTGGTGATGGACAGGGAGTCCTGGCATGCTGCAGACCATGGGGTCACAAAGAGTTGGACACAACTGAGCGACTGAACTGAACTAAAACATGATTATAACCAGTGTCTGACAGTTCCTTCACTCCATAAATTTTCTTCATGCCCCTTTGTAGCTGTTCCTTTCTTCTGCTCCTGGAAACCACTGGTCTGTACTGTCTCTGTAGACTTCTACTGAGCTTTGACTATAATATAAATTGGATCATGCCATTTGAGTCTGGCTTCTATTTCCTAATATGAGACACTTGAGGTTTATCTCTGTGGTTGTATATATTTATAGTTCATTACTTTTTATGTACCCTCTACTCTTTGGTTATTTTCCAGTTCATGCTGTGGTTGCCCTCACCAGTTTCCCACTCCATCTCCCAAACCTAAAAAAAAAAAAACAAAACAAAAAAAAAATTTTTATTAGCTTTGAAATTTTATTTTAGTCTTGTCTTTTCTCTGCTGTGGAGAATCAGATATACTTTTTCCCCCCAAGTTTTATGGTTATTGAAAACTGGAGTAAGCTGATACAGCATTCTGAGAGGTCACCAAAGCATTATTGATAAGAAAATTCAGCAGTGAGAGGTGTAAAAAAACAACTGTTCACATTACCTCCCTGAAATCATCTTTGAGAATTTTCAAAGCAGGACTCTAATTTTTGCAACCATATAGGATTCAGCTTGAGTCATTTTATTTAGACATTAAAGAGGAGACTAATTTCAGCAGCAGAGACCATGATGCTTCTCTGGTTATAGGTACAATGAAGGTTTCTTAAAGTTGGAGAAGACCCTGATGCTAGGAAAGATTGAGAGCAGGAGAAGAAGGGGGCAACAGAGGATGAGATGGATAGCATCACCAACTCAATGAACATGAGTCTGAGAAAACTCTGGGATTTCATGAAGGACTGGGAAGCCTGATATGCTGCAATCCTTGAGGTCCTAAAGAGTTGTACATGACTTAACGACTAAACAATAAAAACAAAATTGAACAATAATATCCCAAATCAAATCCAAAGCATTGGATTAATCTCTGTCTTATGAAAAGAGATGCAGAGAGAATGGTGTCGTCTAAATTTTACTTATTCTTTTGCTTAGTACCAAACCTTATATTTCTAAGCAAACACAGTAGTAACTGACAGTTCTTCAAAATAAAATTCACCTCAGATTTGTCCTCAGAAGTTCTTATAGAAAATTTATTCTCTTACTTATGAAATTTAATACAAGGAAATAGAACATATACTAAGACTTATAGTAGAAAAAATTGAAAAATGTTAAGGAGAAATTTCTATCCAAGTAACTTTAAGAATTACCCCATGAATCTTACAATTTTGAAATACCTTTAAATAAAGAACAATATATTGTACTAAAAGTCTTGGAAAAGACTAAGTAGTAGTTAAATTTGAGGAAACATTTTTCTTATTTTTATTATATAACCTAATTAAAACAAAAGTAGTTTCCTTAGGGCATGAATAAGTGAATATGACTCACCAATTCACACTTCAGTGGTGGTTGAATATGGGAGAATGGACAAGAATAATTAATTAACCTGACATACGTTGTGTAATAAAATGGAAATCCTAATCTTGAAGTTTTAATTTTTTAAATGGGTTCTAAAAAAGTTTATGCCCTTGTTATAGAGTTGATGGTTTATAAATTGTTTGAAATGCATAAGATTTTTTCTATAATGACAAAGGATTCTATCACTGCAGAATACTTTATAAAAATAATATATTGTGAGGAGAAGGGGATGATAGATGATGAGATGGTTGGATAGCATCAGACTCAGTGGACATGAGTTCGGGTAAACTCCTGGAGTTGGTGATGCCAGGGAGGCCTGGCATGTTGCAGTTCATGGGGTCACAAAGAGTCAGACACAACTGAGTGACTGAACTGAACTGAACTGACAAGTAACTACCAGAAACAAATAATTTTTTAAACAATATGTGACTTACAAAAATAAAATACACCAATTACTCATGGTAACATTGACCATTTAAAGTTGTAAAGGGTCTTGTTTTGATATTTGTATTTGATTAAAAAATAAAAATCCACTTCCCAAATGTCACTCTTTTCTTTTAAACCAGAATGATATATTGATTTAAGTGCTTAATTTTTAAAGCATTTGTTTTCTTTAAGAATTAGTTTTCTGTCAACTCCTCCACTGTACACAGTTGGAATTCATAGCATTCCACCTAAGAGGCTTAACTTTCATCTTTTATTCCATGATCTTTAGCTGTAGAAAAACTGCAGCTTGTTTTTCTTTTTCCCCAATCATTTCCTTCCTAATAAGACTATCTTTCTGATACTGAATAAGCATTATGTTTCTACTGTAATTTTTAAGACTATTTTATGTTTTCTTTAAAGATTATAAAACATTGTTGTCAGTCACTAAATCATGTGATTCCATAGACTGCAGCATGACAGGGTCCTCTGTCCTTCACTCTCTCCCAGAGTTTGCTCTTATTCATGTCCATTGAGTTGGTGATTCTATCTAGCCATCTCATCCTTTGCTGTCCCCTTCTCCTTTTGCCTTCAATCTTTCCTAGCATCAGGGTCTTTTCCAATGTGTTGGTTCTTTGCGTTAGATTGTCAAGTTACTAAGAACTTCAGCATCTGTCCTTCCAATAGGATTCCTTGGTGTTTAGCTGTAAGTAAAGCTACAGCTTTTTTTTTTTTCCTTTCAACCATTTCCTTCCAAATAAGAGTCTATCTTTCTAATATTGAGTAAGTATTATATTTCTACTGTATTTTCAGACTATTTTATGTTTTGCTACACTGGTTTTCTTTAAAAGGTTATAAAAATACTCATTAACAATGTTCAGTTCTAGGTTCCACAAGATAGCCTTGACTCAGATTAGGTAGGGGTTTGACTTTGAAATACTCTTTCCGAAGCAGGGATGCATTTTCTTTGATCCCCCTATGTCCTTTCACCCAGATCCCAAATGACTATAATGAGTTATTTGATGGATTTTTATTTGTTTGTTTGTTTAGGTTTCAAAGAGTAGATAGAAGTGGAAGTAAGTTTCCAGTGGGAGGTCATGACTATGACCTTGTCAGTATTATCTTCTATACATGTTTTTAAGCAGACATTGTTTGCCAGATACTCATTTTAAAAAGTTGATTTTTCTTTTTCCCCCAAGAAATTCTTTGCCAAGAAGTTACTGGACTTTATACATATCATTAATTTAATCTCTGAGCACTCCAATGATTATACTCAATTTATAAATTAACATACTAAACTCTAGATAGCTTAAATATCTTCCCCAAGGTTGTACAGTTAAGAAGTAGCAGATGATGCATTCATTATCTATGTCAGTTGACTTTGAGCCTATATTCTTAAACACTGGGAAAAATGATTTCTCAGAACAAATATGAATAGTGGACATACATCACTTTCTTACAAGATTAATCATTTAGAAAGTAATAAAAAGAAACAGACTAATATTTTAACAAAAATCATTCCATAATCCTCTTTTCTTTTTACCTTCTGCTTTTATTTCATTAAAAAAACTCCTAATGGTCTCAGTCACCAAGTCATGTTTTGTTTTAAAAATTTGTCCACTCTTATAATTTTAAAATTGAATAAGATAAAGATTTCTTAATTGTGGACTAAACAAGTCCATGCTGCGTACTATAGGAGGAAGGAAGCAGTAGAGAGATTATTACTTTCTAACCAACCCAGATCCTTTGCTCAGTCCAGCTGGGAATCCTATTAATTATCAAAATCTGTGAAAGTTAGACCAGTTGTATATTTTGATTCAGTCATATTGGGCTAAATGATTTTGTCCAAGATATTAAATTCTCAATTATATTATAGTTATATATTATTACATATAATAGTTATATATTAAAGTCTCAAATATATTATACCTTTTATAAAATGAGGGTAAAATATCTTGTCATACAGGCTTGTGAGATGATTACATTAGATGATACAGGAAAAGGTCCTTGAAGATATATTGATAGAAAACAAATTGTTATTATCTTCCCTACACTGTATTTCCTGTCCCGTGTACTTCAAATGAGTCAGAAACCTTCAGCATAATACATTACACAGTTGTTAGCCCGTAGCAGCAAACCATGAACCAAGCTTTTTCTTCACTAATTTCTGTAACTCCAGTAAAGCTTTTTGTCAGACTATCTTTTATATATTGAATTTTTATAATTGAGTGTATAACATAATTATGATTACATGTTACCCAGTGTGCTCTCTTGTGGGAGCCTCCTTCAATTTTGAATCTGGCCTTATGGAGGCCAGGTATAACTCTAACCCCAAGATGAGCTGCTTAGGGCCTCTCAGCCCCTATATACATTGCCTATAAAAGAAACATTTAGATATCTCTCCCTTATTCCACTTGACTGTTGTATTTTAACAACTAAAAGAGAAAATAAAAGGGTCATATTGATTTATTTTTAAAAATGTGCTTATTTATATGTGTAAAATCTTTGTATAGTTTCTCAGTGGCCATTCAATGTGTTCTTGTATACTTATAAAACTTATAGCCTACTGGTTTGATGTTTTATCAAGTGAGATGTGGAAAATTTACCTTTGTTTAGATTCCTTTACCCTCCATACTTTTAAAATATAATAGCCCTTGGTGTTTCTTCTGCATGCACTGAACACCACATCATGTGGCATTCTAATTTGTTCTTCACTCATCAAATGTCATAGGCTTCATGAGAAAAAAAGACAAGTCTTTTGTATTTACACTTGTTTTCGTCCATTTCAGTGTTCCTTCTTTTTTGCCCTCAAGTTCTGAAACAACTTCTCTGATTATTTCCTTACTGTTTATAGTTTCTTTTAGTTATTTCTTAATGATAAAGTTGCTAGGGACAAATTATGTCAGTTTTCATTCATCTGAGACTATCTTTATCCTGAAGGATATTTTCATCAGATGTGGAATCTGTGGTTATTTTTGTTCAGCACTTGAAAAATGGTGTGCCAGTATTTCCTGGCCTTTATGGTTTCAGATGAGAAATCCTCTGTCATTCAAATTGGTGTTTCAAATAAGCAATGCATCCTTTCTCTCTGCTGCTCTCAAGAATTTTTTCTAGTCTTTAGATTTTAGAAGTTAGACTATGATGTGTCTTGACATGGATTTCTTTGGACTTACCCTATTTGAGTTTTGCCCAACTTGGCTACACACAGGGAAACAAATATACACATGCATGTGTACTCACAGATCTCCTTTAAAAGACTGGACACAGCTAGAAGATATTGAATTTAAAGACAGTTTGGGTTTAATTTTCAACCTTTGTGAGTCCTACAACTGAATGCTGTTGCTGCTGCTGCTTAGTCACTAAGGTGTGTCCAACTCTTTGAGACCTCCTGGAGTATAGCCCACCAGGCTCCTCTGTCCATGGGATTTTCCAGGCAAGTATACTGGAACAGGTGGCCATTTCTTTCTCCAGGGGTTCTTCCTGACCCAGGGATCAAACCTACCTCTCCTGCATTGGCAGGTGGATTTTTTTTACCACTGAGTCACTGGAGAAGTCTATAATTGAATAACACCTAGTAAAATTATGGCTTATAAATGTGAAACTAGTTCATACTGAAAATAATAATTATATATATAATATTTCTAGATTAAAAATGACTCCTTCAGTGTATGATTAAACTCTGATATCAGTTTTACAAATTAGCTATAGTTAAGAAAATTAGTCTGTGAATATTTGGTTTGAGACTATTTTCAATTATAAGACTTTAACAATAATCTAGATAATTCCTTTAAAATTACATTTTTTGGATGAATAGAAGTTTATTTTTTGAAATTGCTTTCAAAAGAAAATTAAAGAACATCTTTGTATGTAGCAGGTTGAATTTTAAAGGCCATAAACTCAAGTGTACAAAATGAGAATTTTTTTAATATCTCTAATACAGTCCCAAAGAAAGGCAATGCCAAAGAATGCTCAAAGTACCGCACAACTGAACTCACCTCACACACTATTAAAGTAATGCTCAAAATTCTCCAAGCCAGGCTTCAGCAATACGTGAACTGAGAACTTCCAGATGTTCAAGCTGGTTTTAGGATAAACAGAGGAACCAGAGATCAAATTGTCAACATCTGCTGGATCATGGAAAAACAAGAGAGTTCCAGAAAAACATCTGTTTCTGCTTTCGTGACTATGCCAAAGCCTTTGACTGTGTGGATCACAATAAACGATGGAAAATTCTGAAAGAGATGGGAATACCAGACCACCTGACCTGCCTCTTGAGAAATCTGTTTGCAGGGCAGGAAGCAACAGTTAGTACTGGACATGGAACAACAGACTGGTTCCAAATAGGATAAGGAGTATGTCAAGGCTGTATATTGTCACCCTGCTTATTTAACTTCTATGCAGACTACATCATGAGAAATGCTGGGCTGGAAAAAGCACAAGCTGGAATCAAGATTGCTGGGAGAAATATCAACAACCTCAGATATGCAGATGACACCACCCTTATGGCAGAAAGTGAAGAGGAACTAAAAAGCCTCTTGCTAAAAGTGAAAGAGGAGTGAAAAAGTTGGCATAATGCTCAACATTCAGAAAACGAAGATCATGGCATCTGGTCCCATGACTTCATGGGAAATATATGGGGAAACAGTGGAAACAGTGTCAGACTTCATTTTTTTGGGCTCCAAAATCACTGTGGATGGTGACTGCAGCCATGAAATTAAAAGATGCTTACTCCTTGGAAGGAAAGTTATGATCAACCTAGACAGCATATTAAAAAGCAGAGACATTACTTTGCCAACAAACATCCATCTAGTCAAGGCTATGGTTTTTCCAGTGGTCATGTATAGATGTGAGACTTGGATCATAAAGAAAACTTATCAGTGAAGAATTGATGCTTTTGAACTGTGGTGTTGGAGAAGACTCTTGAGAGTCCCTTGTACTACAAAGAGATCCAACCAGTCCATCCTAAAGGAGACCAGTCCTGGGTGTTCATTGGATGGTCTGATGCTGAGGCTGAAACTCCAATCCTTTGGCCACCTCATGCAAAGAGTTGACTCATTTGAAAAGTCCTTGATGCTGAGAAGGATTGGGAGCAGGAGGAGAAGGGGATGACAGAGGATCAGATGGCTGGATGGCATCACCGACTCTATGCACTTGAGTTTGTGTGGACTCCGGGAGTTGGTGATGGACAGGGAGGCCTGGTGTTCTACAGTTCATGGGGTCCCAAAGAGTCAGACACGACTGAGCGACTGAACTGAACTGAACTGGATACTGTTTTACTTAGTTTTTGTATAGCACTTTCTCTATTGATGGAAAAATCATCTACTCATTCTAAGGAATCTCATAGCTTCTAATATTTTAGAGGTAAATATTTAATAAGTTTAGTAAATTTTACCTTACATTTTCCTTCTATTTTGCCAGAGGGTAAAAGTCATGATCATGTGATAAACAGCACACGTAAAGAAATAGAGTATGAAGATAAGAATATTTATAGAGGTATAGACAATGTTGTTGTTTTCAGTTTCCAAGTCATGTCCAACTCTGCAACTTCATGGACTGCAGCACTCCAGGCCCCCCTGTCCCTCACCATCTCCCATAGTTTGCCCAAGTTCATGTCCATTGAAACAGAGATACCATCCACCCATCTCATCCTCTGTCACCCTCTTCACCTCTGCCTTCCATCTTTCACAGAATCTGGGTCTTTTCTGGTGAATCAGCTCTTTGCAGCAGGTGGTCAAAGTATTGGAGCTTCAGCTTCAGCATCAGCCCTTCCAGTGAATACTCAGGACTTATTTCCTTTAGGATTGAATGGTTTGTTCTCCTTGCAGTCCAAGGGACTCTCAAGAGTCTTCTCCAACATCACAGTTGGAAAGCATCAATTCTTTGGCCTTCTGCCTTATTTATGATCCAATTCTCACATCCATACATGACTACTGGGAAGACCATAGTTTTGACCAGACAGACATTTGTTGGCAAAGTAATGTCTTTGCTTTTTAATACATTGTCTAGGTTTGTCATAGCTTTCCTTCCCAGAAGCAATCATCCACTAATTTCATAGCTGCAGTCACCATCTTCAGTGATTTATGAGCCCAAGAAGAGGAAATCTGTCACTGCTTCCACCTTTTCCCCTTCTGTTTGCCATGAAGTGATGGAACCAGATGCCATGACCTTAGGGTTTTGTGTGTTTTTTTTTTTTAATATTGAGTTAAATTGAGTTTTTAATATTGAGTTAAACTGGCTTAAACAGCTTTTATTTTTTTTTACTCTTCTCTTTCACCCTCATCAAGAGGCCCTTCAGTTCCTCTTCACTTTCTGCCGTTAGATGATATCATCTGCATCTCTGAGGTTATTGATATTTCTCCAGGCAATCTTGATTCCAGTTTGTAACTCATCCAGCCTGGAATTTTGCATGCTGTGCTCTGCATATAAGTTAAATAAACAGGGTGACAATGAACAGCCTTGTCATACTCCTTTCTCAATTGTGAACCAGTCAGTTGTTTCATATAAGGTTCTAATTGTTGTTTCTTGACCTGCATACAGGTTTCTCAGGGACAAGTATGATGGTTTGGTATTCCCATCTCCTAAAGAGTTTTCCACAGTTTGTTATGAACCATACAGTCAAAGCCTTAGAAATAACAATAAGAGAAGATGAGCGACTGAGGGATTCTAAAGAGGAGGGCATAGTTACTATCCCTAAACACAAAGAGGGAACAGGAGAGGCAACAAAGGAACCCAGTGAAAATAGTCATAGGTTATAAAGAGGAAGGCAGCCACTGCCAAAATTTGTCTTGGCAGGCAACAGATCAAGTGGGGTGAGGTATTGAGAGAGTAGGTTGGGCATATAAGTAAATACATTGACTTCTCTCTATTATCTTTTTTCAGTGTTCCTTATTGTTCAAAGCCAACCATGGTCCAGATGGGGACAGAATCTGCCAAAATGAGGCAGTCCAGTAAATAAGCCTCTGGGTTTGAAACAAGGCAAAGAAAAATAGCTCTGTTGGGATAAATAAGGAATATCAGTTAAGGGCTCAGACATTATTCTCAGATAGAGAGAAAATGTGATATCTTTGTGTCATCAAGCATTTTCCTGGCTTCTGCTGTGGTGTTTAATTGTCAATGAGTTTTAATCATGGACTTATATTAGCTCAAGTTTTGGTTTCTGTGGGCTTTATCACTGTGAATGTTTGAACTTTCTCCTCCCTCCCCATCCGAAATAAATAGCCTTTACTTGTCTGTTTGCTCTTCTTGAGTTGGAAGTGAAGAAAGATTACAATTCTTGTTTTGCTTTGAATGCAAGAAAGATTTAGAAGCAGTAGAAATCTCTTTCTGCCAATTCATGCCATGGCATTCATTCTTGAAACTCTCCTTCAGTTCAGTTCAGTTCAGTCACTCAGTCGTATCAGACTCTTTGTGACCCCATGAATCACAGCATGCCAGGCCTCCCTGTCCATCACCAACTCCCAGATGTTCACTCAGACTCATGTCCATCGAGTCCGTGATGCCATCCAGCCATCTCATTCTCGGTCGTCCCCTTCTCCTCCTGCCCCCAATCCCTCCCAGCATCAGAATCTTTTCCAATGAGTCAACTCTTCACATGAGGTGGCCAAAGTACTGGAGTTTCAGCTTTAGCATCATTCCTTCAAAGAAATCCCAGGGCTGATCTCCTTCAGAATGGACTGGTTGGATCTCCTTGCAGTCCAAGGCACTCTCAAGAGTCTTCTCCAACACCACAGTACAAAAGCATCAATTCTTTGGCCTTCTTCACAGTCCAACTCTCACATCCATACATGACACACAGGAAAAGCCTTGACTAGACAGACCTTAGTTGGCAAAGTAATGTCTCTGCTTTTTAATATGCTATCTAGGTTGGTATTAACTTTTCTTCCAAGGAGTAAGCATCTTTTAATTTCATGGCTGCAGTCAACATCTGCAGTGATTTTGGAGCCCCCCAAAATAAAGTCTGGCACTGTTTCCACTGTTTCCCTATCTATTTCCCATAAAGTGATGGGACCGGATGCCATGATCTTCGTTTTCTGAATGTTGAGCTTTAAGCCAACTTTTTTTACTCTCCACTTTCACTTTCCTCAAGAGGCTTTTTAGTTCCTCTACATTTTCTGCCATAAGGGTGGTGTCATCTGCATATCTGAGGTTATTGATATTTCTCCCAGCAATCTTGATTCCAGCTTGTTTTTCTTACAGTCCAGCGTTTCTCATGATGTACTCTGCATATAAGTTAAATAAGCAGGGTGACAATATACTCTCCTTACAAGCTCCAATATAAGAAAGTGAAACATTAATTCTTGTGCAGTTAGGTTCCTTTTGAACCATTGGTTGCTTGTTATCCACTCCTAACATTAGTAGGCAGCTTGGGGACTGAAGACGGATGAGGAAGCTTTTGAAGGCTTTCATGGCCTTAGATAGTTATCTAATTTTCTTAGTTTTCTTTCAGAGCTCTCTCACTTCAAACCATATATCTTTATCTAGTTTGGAACAAGAAATTACCCTTCTATCATTTTTTTTAACTTATTTTTTATGGTATAAACTATATGATTTGAATTTTGAAGAAAAAAATAGAAAACTGTGTAAAACATTAAAACTTCTTTCAAACAATCCAGCAATTCTAATACAAAGGGGCTTTGTTTTAAGACCATAGTGTGAGCCATGAGTTTTAAAGTAATTTCTTTAAGAAATTTGGCAAGTTGCTTCACTTTTATTTGTATTCCTATCACCCAAATCCTATCTGCCAATGTAATAGATGCCACCAAGCTAATGGAAGAAGATCAAGGTGGCAAGAAAAAAAATCATGGAAAGGAAACCAAATATATTATTTCCTGTGCCAAGTATAGTTGAGCAAAGAGATTTACATTGGGAAGTTTTACATTTAGAAAGGCAGAATGATATACACACCAGAATCCACAGTACCAGAAGTTCTGAATATTACATGTCTAATTTGCTAGAAAATAATTCTGTAATAATAGAAAAAAATTGAGTACGTTATCACTTCACTTATAAACAGTATTGTAGAATTAAAAATGAATGAATGGTAGTATCGACATACATTTTCTCTACAGACATTGAAAAAAATATTCCTGTACCACATAAATCTTATCAACACAATAGATTCAGTAGACTTGGAACACTACAAACTAAATATTTTCACATCTTGAGATCAACTCTACATTTTAATTTGTTTTAAAGTCAATGTTCAGAAAACCTACTTTAAAAAATACAACCAGTAATGCTGAAAGACTGAAGTTGAACGGTTTTATGAAGACCTACGAGACCTTTTAGAACTAACACCCCAAAAAGATGTCCTTTTCATTATAGGGGACTGGAATGCAAAAGTAGCAAGTCAGGAAACACCTGGAGTAACAGGCAAATTTGGCCTTGGAATGCAGAATGAAGCAGGGCAAAGACTAATAGAGTTTTGCCAAGAAAATGCACTGGTCATAGCAAACACCCTCTTCCAACAACACAAGAGAAGACTCTACACATGGACATCAACAGATGATCAACACCGAAATCAGACTGATTATATTCTTTGCAGCCAAAGATGGAGAAGCTCTATACAGTCAACAAAAACAAGACCAGGAGCTGACTGTGGCTCAGATCTTGAACTCCTTATTGACAAATTCACTCTTAAATTGAAGAAAGTAGGGAAAACCACTAGACCATTCAGGTATGACCTAAATCAAATCCCTTATGATTATACAGTGGAAGTGACAAATAGATTTAAGGAACTAGATCTGATAGATAGAGTGCCTGATGAGCTATGGAATGAGGTTCATGACATTGTACAGGAGACAGGGATCAAGACCATCCCCATGGAAAAGAAATGCAAAAAAGCAAAATGGCTGTCTGAAGAGGCCTTACAAATAGCTGTGAAAAGAAGAGAGGCGAAAAGCAAAGTAGAAAAGGAAAGATATAAGCATCTGAATGCAGAGTTCCAAAGAATAGCAAGAAGAGATAAGAAAGCCTTCTTCAGTGATCAATGCAAAGAAATAGAGGAAAACAACAGAATGGGAAAGACAGGAGATCTCTTCAAGAAAATTAGAGATACCAAGGGAACATTTCATGCAAAGATGGGCTTGATAAAGGACAGAAATTGTATGGACCTAACAGAAGCAGAAGATATTAAGAAGAGGTGG
>SJYQ01001852.1:16600-68118 GCA_006410935.1 Redunca redunca | reverse complement strand
CATTCTATGATTTTACTGAAAGAATATATATCTTTAGACAAACTAAAGGTTTTTAAGTTATCAACTCCCTCTTGTATAGGAATAATATAAATACTCTGTCTTAATGTATTCTATATGATTTATTCAAATGAATGATAAGAATTCACAGTAGAGTATAATATGCTGATCTCATAGCCAGCTCATCTGTTACTATCAAATCTGAAATGTGTTTTTGAAATCTGAGTAGAAATTTGGTGTTAATGGCAAGGAATCAAATGACTCAATGACAACACTGTAATAGAAATGTTAACAAATGTGAACCACATGTTGGGACACTTTGGTAGAGACCATGTAACCTGTTAGTCTTTTTTTTTTTAAATTTTTTAAAATTTTTCTTTAATTAGAGGATAATTGCTCTACAATGTTGCATTGTATTCTGCCATACAACAATATAAATCAGCCATAATATACATATATCCTCTGCCTCTTGAACCTCTCTCACACTCCACCCTCATCCGACCCTTTAGGCTGTCACAGAGCACCAGTTGGAACTTCCTATATTATACAGCATGTTCTCACTAGCTGTTTTACATATGATAATGCATATGTTTCAATGCTCCACTCTCAATTTGTTCCACCCTCTCTTTCAGCTATTTGAAATAGCTGAGCTATTTAAAATCTTAAAAATGATGCTGTTAAAGTGCTGCACTCATTATGCCAACAAATTTGGAAAACATCAGTGACCAAGTACAGGAAAAGGTCAGTTTTCATCTCAATCCCAAAGAAAGGCAATGCCAAAGAATGTTCAAATAACCATACAATTGCACTGATTTCTCATGCTAGCAAGATTATGCTCAAAATCCTTCAAGCTAGGCTTCAGCAGTATGTAAACTGAGAAATTCCAGATAGTCAAGCTGGATTTAGAAACGGCAGAGGAACCAGAGATCAAAATGTCAGCATACACTGGGTCTTGGAAAATGCAAGGGAATTAGGAAAAAAATCTACTTCTGCTTCATTGACTATGCTAAAGCCTTTGACTTGTGACATATTTTCAATGAGATGGGAATACTAGACTACATTACCTGCCTTCAGAGAAACCTGTATGCAGGACAAGAAACAATATTTACAACTGGACATGGGACAATAGACTGATTCAAAATTGGGAAAGGAGTATGTCAAGGCTGTTTATTATCACCTTGTATACAACTTATATGCAGAGTACATCATGCAAAATGCTGGCCTGGATGAATCACAACCTGAAATCAAGCTATACAGGAGAAATATCAATAACTTCAGATATGCAGATGATACCACTTTAATGGCAAAAATTGAAGAGGAACTAAAGACCCCTCTTTATGAAGGTGAATGAGAAGAGTGAAAAAGCTGGCTTAAAACACAGCATTCAAAAAACGAAGATTATGGCATCTGCTCCTATCACTTTATGGCAAATAGATAGAAAATGTGGAAACTGTGTCAGATTTCATTTTCATGGGCTTTAGTGTCAATGCAGATGGTGACTGCAGCCAAGCAATTAAAGAAACTTGCTCCTTGGAAGAATAGCTATGACAAACCTAAGCAATGTATGAGAAAGCGGAGACATCACTTTACTGACAAAGGACCATATAATCAAAGCTATGATTTTTCCAGTTGTCATGCACGGGTGTGCGAGTTAGACCATAAAGAAGGCTGAGTGCCAAAGAATTTATTCTTTCAAGCTGTGGTGCTGGTGAAGACTCTTGAAGGTCTCTTGGGCAGCAGGGAGATCAAACCAGTCAGCACTAAAGGAAATCAACCCTGAATATGCATGACTTCCCTGGTGGCTCAGACGGTTAAAGAATCCACCTGCAATATGGGAGACCTGGGGTTGATCCCTGAGTTGGGAAGATCCCCAGGAGGAGTGCATGGCAACTCACTCTAGTATTCTTGCCTGGAGAATCCCCATGGACAGAAGAGCCTGGCAGGCAACAGCCCTTGGGTCCAATAAAGAGTTGGACACAACTGAGTGACTAAGCACTGAATATTCACTGGAAGGACTGATGCTGAAGTGAAAGCCCCTATATTTTGGCTACCTGATGGCAAGAGCTGACTCATTGAAAAAGACCCTGATGCTGGGAAAGATTGAGGGTAAGAGAGAAGGGGGCAACAGAGGATGAGTTGGTTGGATGGCATCACTGACTCAGTGGACTTGAGTTTGAGCAAACTCAAGACATAGTGAAAAACAGGGAAGCCTGGTGTGCTGTAATCCATGGGGTCACAAGGAGTTGGACACAATTTAGTGACTGAACAATGACAACAACTTGTATCTCTTTAGACATTTTTGAAAATGGCCGGGTATGACTTAAACATGTTTCCATAGTGACACATCTATGAATTTTGGTCTCACTTTTCTTTGTCTTTCTATCCCAGGATATTTAATATATCTGCCAATGATCCTATGTACCTATCGCTTGATGAATCTATGGATTTGTTGAAACCCATATATAAATACCATGCATATCTTTATTCTCTCCATTTTCATCTGTAGATTTCCTTCCCATCTTTTCTGCTTATCTCAACTGTGTAATTCTCTCAGGTTTACCGTATAGAAATAACTTTTTTAAAAAAATTGCTTGAGTAAGAAAGGAAGATGCCCAGTCTTAGGTATTTTGAGACTCATATTGACGTAATTATATGGGTTTTAGTATATGGTACTCATCCTCGTTGACTGCATGGATGCTTTGAGGGTGGGGCACAGAGCTGGATTTAGTGGACTCAAGTTTGGTTTTACTGTGCATCTCAAAATATTGTGAGTAGTCGTTAGCAAACTCCTGTCTCTGCTGCTGCTCGTAGTCTACCTTTG
Source organism: Redunca redunca (assembly GCA_006410935.1). Taxonomy (NCBI): domain Eukaryota; kingdom Metazoa; phylum Chordata; class Mammalia; order Artiodactyla; family Bovidae; genus Redunca; species Redunca redunca. The sequence continues at coordinate 65,300 of SJYQ01001852.1, read as the reverse complement.
TAGATTCATTCTTCTGGGGACCTTTTTCTCAGGGCCACAGTTGGTACGTCTTAAAATCAGGTTATTGTATGGTCTTCCTGTTCATCAGACATCTCTGTATTGATCTGGACTCTTACTGTGCACCATGTTAAAGTTTTCTCTTGAGGGTTCTAAGTCCACACAGCTCAGAGTGGGTTCCATGATCCCCTGTTGGATGCTCAGAAGCTATTTGCCCAAGGGACATTTAATGCTGTTAATTAGCATACAGTTAACTAGTCAGGCCACTGTAAGACTTGAACAGGATAGAAAAAAAAAAAATCCAATCTGTGCTTTACACATAATTGTAGTAGTGTAGATGATAGAGTAAATACAGAAACAGACGAGGCAGATGGATTGGCTGGATTGCTGCCATAATCCAGGGTAGAAATAATAATAGCTTGAATTAAACTGGGGGCAGGAGATTTAGCAAAGGAAGCCAACCTGAGATAAATTTTTTGTTATCAAATAAAGATGGAGAATCAGGAAAGGAAAAATCTAAAATGCTTCCAGATCTCAATTTGATTCATGTAAATCTGTTCTCTATTTCCTTCTTGTCATTAGAGAATTATGCTTTTTTAAGAGATGCAATCAGTTTAGGGTACCATACAGTGATCAAGTTGACCTCATTAACCCAATGTACACTGGTAAGACCAAAAGAAATAATAGCTACACTAAGGGGATCAGCTTGGAGCCCTAAATAAAATGATGCAATGAAACTGAGTAAGTGTAATGCATTCTGCCTGTCCCTTCTACTATGTTTGTTTCTTCAGGGGAACATTAATTTCTGAGGAAATGCTAACACATATTATACTGAAATTATTTATTGGCAGTGCATACTTATGTGCTTTCAACCTATAATGTAATGGGAGAAGAGAAAATAGTTGTGGAAGCAATGAAAATATACAGAATTTGTATGCAAGGCTCATATGGACTTTGCAAGCCAAATAGATTTTCCATAGATATGAGAGTATTCCAAAACTATTTCAGTATAGGGTAGTTTGGACTTTCACAGAAGAGACAGTGTAAGTTTGCACAAGTAAAAAGAGTCTGACTTCTTTTCTGCAGTTGTGCACTGAAGTAAGTGATTATGTCAGTTACCAAATACAAAAGGCAGAGAAATTTCAGACCTTCCAGCTGTTCATGAAGTTGGTTCGTATTTGTACACTTATCTCCAGGTACCTGACTGATGGTGGTGTAGCTAGTGCCATTTCTTAAAGAAAAAAAGTCCTTCAAGTGTAATAGTGACTACTGTTTGTAAAATTCTAGCATAATCTATGGAGAAGGCAATGGCACCCCACTCTAGTACTCTTCTTCCCTGGAAAATCCCATGGATGGAGGACCCTGGTAGACTGCAGTCCATGGGGTCGCTAAGAGTTGGATACGACTGAACGACTTCACTTTGACTTTTCATTTTCATGCATTAGAGAAGGAAATGGCAGCCCACTCCAGTGTTCTTGCCTAGAGAATCCCAGGGATGGGGGAGCCTGGTTGGCTGCCTGCTATGGGGTCACACAGAGTCGGACATGACTGAAGCGACTTAGCAGCAGCAGCATAATCTAACTTAAAAAAAATTCTTGTGTTTTCTCACATCAGAATATGAGAAACATTTTTGCTCAGTGAATGGAAAATACTCAGTGATTGGATTTTGATAATACTCCTTCATTCTCATCTGTGCTAATGGTATACTCCATAATGCATTAAAACTACTTCAGTTTCTAAGATCATACCATAGCCTATTCTTCTCTCAGCTATGACAGGTTTAACAGGGAACTTGTTATTTTTCCTCTCTGTATGGTGACACTTTGATTTAATCATTCCTAAAATGCAGTTGTCAAGAGGTGAATCTGCAAAGGTTTTGTAATATGCTCTGGAATTTGACCTTTTGGGACCAGGAGGCTGTTTTGTCATTCTTGCTGTTCAGAAATGGATCAAACTCTCTGAACATGATGATGCATTCACTAATGTACTTATTGTACTTGTGAGGTTCATTAAATCCAGGCACAGAATGCCTTTGAACTAAGTTATTTCCAAAGACATGTTGTGTTTTTGCTTTATATTCAGTAAGTTCTGTGATATAACCTTATCTAAAGTTGTTATTTATAAACATTCTCCATTTTCAGAAATATGCTATTGTTTTTCCCCGTATTGCTTATTAGGAGTTTAGACAACAGTCAAGTCTGGTACTGAGAGAGAAACTTCTCTAAAGGGAGACAGAAAGCTGTATTCTTCTTTGAGTAAATCCCTGTGGAGTGGAGAATAGTGATTGACACTAGCTGACCAGGATACTTGCATTCTTTCTGTTTCTTGAACACAAATCCCTTAGCTGGATGCAGAAGACTCATAACTGCCAGAGGTTCCCATTGTGATGGGAATTGGCATTTGAGAAATAGCCTGACCCTAGAGAATGCAAAGAAAATACGTCTTGGGTTTGCCATTTGTGAAGTGTACATTTTGAATTCTGTGCTACTAGATTCGTGCCTCTGGGTGTTTTGCTGGTAGCTGCCCTGTTGCCCTTTAGAATCCCAAGTGAGAGAGAAAAGAAACTTGAAGTTTTTTCTCTCCGTTATTAACACATTAGGTATGTGTAGAGTTTTGCTGCTGGGTTTTATAGAAGTTCTGTCTTGGCTAGCAATCACATCAGCCTCCAGTGACTAGAACTAGCAGAAGGAACACCAGGATGGCTCTTAATTATCCCCATCTTCCTCTGCCACTCTTGGTGATTTGGGAAATGACTAGCCAAAAATCATGACCCCATAGGAAGATTCTGCCTTGGAACTATAAGAAGGAGTAGTGTCATTTTTTATCTCTATTCAAATCACCTCAGATACCAAGGTGGACTAGTAACTCTATCTTCTTTGTATGAGTGCATTTATTCACCTTTGGTGGTGGTTCATAACTCCTGCGCACTTGAATAAACGTGCTCTTGGCTAGAGAGTAGCCAGATCTTAAAGGTAAAGTATAAATTAAGATGTGTCATGAAGTATTGGATTTTTTCTGAAATCTAAATGAGGTCATAAATAACAGATGAAATGCAATGGCTTAGAACTTAAGGATAAATGACTGTATAGAGATCTGAATTTCCAATTAGATTTAAATAAGACACTTAGATTGACAAAATTTAGTCCTTCAGACTAAAGTATTCAAAACTCTGGTCAGCCTGGCTGTGGGTCAGTTCTTTCACTTCAGTAGCTCCTTACATTTGTTTTGTGTGTATGTGTTTTATGGGTAAATTGCTGGCAAGCTAGCTTATAATTTATTGATCAGTCAGATAGGCCACACTCTAAAATACAGCCCCCTTTATTATGTTAATGGTACATGGGGCAATAGTGAGGTTCTCCCACTTATGTTCAACTGGAATATTATAAATAGAGGCATAAGATTCTCCTCTAGGAATTAACTGAAAAGCAAGGTATAACTATACAAACTGTGATATGCAAAGCCTTGAAGTTCAGAATGATAATCATTCATTAAAAACTGATTAAAGAAGCAATTTGAATACAAAATGACTTACCAGAATATTTCTTAGTAGCCTTGCCTGTTGGTCAAAACTTCTTAAAAGAAAATGCAAATAACTGTATAAACACTGCTTGTGATAAGTGAAATAATGACCTCTCCCCCCTACAAACCTGTCCACACATTAATCCCTGGAACCTGTGAATGCTATCTGGCATGACAGACATTATTTTAAGTTATGATCATAAGTACACACTTTGAGGTTATCCTGAGATTGAGAGATTATCCTATATTATCCAGTTGACCCAACCTCATCACATGAATCCTGAAAGGTGAATAACCTCTCATGGTTGAATTAAAAAGAAGAAGAGAAAGGAAACATAAAAAAGATGGAACCTCTGCTGATGGCATTGAAGATGGAAGAAGTGGGCCATCAGCCAATGCATCTAGAAGCTAGAAAGGATTCTCAACTAATAGTCAGCAAGAAAATGGGGATCTCACTTCTACAACTGTTACGAATTGAATTGTACCAAGATCCAAGGGATCAAAGAAATGTTTTAAAAAGCCTAGAGCCTCTGGAAAGAAATGAAATCCTTGATTTTAGCTCAGTGAGCTTTGTATTCAGCTTCTAGCCTTTTTATTGTTTAGTTCCTAAGCTGTGGCTTATTCTTTTATGACCCCATGGAATGTAGCCTATTAGGCTCCTTTATCCATGGGGTTACCAGGCAAGAATTATGGAGAAGGTTATCATTTCCTTCTCCAGGGGATCTTCCCAACCCAGGAATCGAATCTGTGTTTTCTGCATTGGCAGGCACATTCTTTACCATTAAGCCATCTGGGAAGCCAACTTCTAGCCTACAGAACTGTAAAAGAATACATTTTTATTGTTTAAATTTTTAAAGTTGATTGTTTTGTTACAGCAGCAAAAGGAAACAGGTACTCTGCACTACAGACTAGATGGCTTCTTATCCCTTCTGTCAATTTAAGTGTCTGCATCTATCACCTGTCTTTGCCATGGTTTTTAAACCCCATAGCCTGGGTATCACAAATGTTTCAATACCTTAGAAATTTTTTGCAGCAAATGCTGGAGGAAAGGAGGGAACAGGCAAGTGGGTCTCCTGGTACTCAATACATTTCAAACTCAATAGTTCTCCATTACAGGTCTTTTGAATAATGAAGCATTTGTGCATGAAAATTTAAAACCATTATCTTATTGCATTTTCCTTTGTTCATAATATTAAATGAGTAAAAATACAGAAAGTGAAGTTTCTGGTTCTAAAGATATGAAATACAGATCTCCTAACCTTGATACACTTGAGGTAAAACTTGGAACTCATTAGGAAAGTTGAAAATAGAGACTATTCTGACTCAAATGGATGCTCATTAAACCTAAGCCTGTCAACTGTGTGTTCAGTTGTGAAGGGAAAGATCAAAGTAGGAACTGTATGAAATGCTTGAAATATATCAGCAAGATCACATCTAAAATGTGATATGCTCTTAGAAATTTTATAGTATTTTAAGCTCTTGGGAAGAGCATCCCCATCTTTAAAACATACATGCCATATGACTCTAAAAGTTTTTAAGTCAAACTTATTTTTAGCATAAAATATATGAGAAATATCCAGAGAGAATGATTCAATGGGAAGAGAGATTTTCTGGAGAGGCGTAAGTGAGAGAGAGAAGGAAACAGTGGTACCTTGGCTAAGGCTCAGGGGAGACAATGTGCTCTGGGCCACAGATAATCATCTAGTTTTTGTATGGAGATTGTCTCTATTTAGGGGGAGAAATAAATCAAGTCCTTATGATGCAATGGTACTATTATTTTCTACTTCAAAAGAAATCTTTCTGGTAATAATCAGTCTTCATATGTAAGTCTGCCTTCAGGGATTGAAAATGCTGCTCTGTACCTGGTAAACTCAGTAGCCATGTTTCTTATTATTAATAGATAAGTTCCGTGTCTCTCTCTAGAAAGGAAGAGAAAAAAAGAAAGAATAGATGAGCTTTGCTACATAAAAATATATACATATATAGATGAATATAGAAATGTAGGGACTTCCCTGGTGGTTCAGTGGTAAAGAACCTGCCTGCTAATGAGGAGATGCAGGTTTTTTCCCTGGGTTGGGAATATCCTCTGGAAAAAGAAATGGCAACCCACTTCAGTATTCTTGCCTGGGAAGTCCCATAGACAGAGAAGCCTGGTGGGCTACAGTCCATAAGGCTGCAAAAGAATCAGATGCTACTTAGCCACTAGACAAGAACAACAGCTAAAATAGTTATATAAATATTTACATAGAGAGACATGGATATAAAATATAGATAAATATAGATGTATCCATCAGTAAATATAACTGTCAGGCACTGGATCTTTCTTGACTGGAATATCATGAGATAATTAAGTTCTATTGCAGTAAGGCATTTTTGGAGGTTATAAATTATCTTCACATATGCATTCAAATTATACTCATCGAGATAAGTAAAATAATCACTCAGACATTTTCTGTGTTCTGTGGTTCAGCTCTGGAACTCTAGTGAGAGATGGTTTATTTGTATAGGTTGACTTGCTACCTGCATACTTCAAATTTCCTAGTCTGCAGACCTCTTTACCATTTCTCTTAATGAAAGTGAAAGAGGAGAGTGAAAAAGTTGGCTTAAAGCTCAGCATTCATAAAACTAAGATCATGGCATCTGGTCCCATCACTTCATGGCAAATAGATGGGGAAAGAGTGGAAACAGTGGCTGACTTTATTTTTCTGGGCTCCAAATCACTGAAGATGATTTTTTTCATGGTGATTGCAGCCATGAAATTAAAAGACACTTACTCCTTGGAAGGAAGGTTATGACCAACCTAGACAGCGTATTCAAAAGCAGAGACATTACTTTGCCAACAATGGTCTGTCTAGTTAAGGCTATGGTTTTTCCAGTGGTCATGTATGGATGTGAGAGTTGGACTATAAAGAAAGCTAAGCACCGAAGAATTGATGCTTTTGAACTGTGGTGTTGGAAAAGACTCTTGGGAGTCCCTTGGACTGCAAGGAGATCCAGCCAGTCCATCCTAAAGGAGATCAGTCCTGACTATTCATTGGAAGGACTGATGTTGAAGCTGAAACTCCAATACTTTGGCCACCTGATGCGAAGAACTGACTCATTGGAAAAGACCCTGATGCTGGGAAAGATTCAGGGCAGGAGGAGAAGGGGACGACAGAGGATAAGATGGTTGGATGGCATTACTGACTCAATGGACATGGGTTAGGGTGGACTCCGGGAGTTGGTGATGGACAGGGAGGCCTGGTGTGCTATGGTTCATGAGGTCGCAAAGAGTCGGACATGACTGAGAGACTGGACTGAACAGAAATTATGGAGATAACTGAGATCTTAATATATTCTATTATATCGTGTTCTGTGACATAAAACTCTCATTACAAACTTAAATATGACCTCTTCCAAGAAATCCTCTTATCAGTGTAGCCAGTTGGGATCTCTCACTTTTCTAAATTACTTTTGCTTTTTAATTAATGTTTTCTCATCTTATTATATTATATACTTGCCTTTTCTCTCATTTTAAGTACTATAATAAAAGTCAATTATATGTTTTTTTTCTCTGGCAATGATTAGAATGCCTGGAACTGATAGGCACAGATTACACATTAATGGAATAAGAAAATTAATTACTAAGTAGACATCAGTACCTGGAAAGACAGTTCACTAAAGTAGGACACAAATTATATGAATTCATCGGGTTTAATCCCCAAGTGGTCACATGCTTATATGTGACTGCTGGTTTCAAAATTCTTTCAAACTGCATCTCATCAAAATAAAGTAATGTATAAATTTACAAGAGAGACAGGTTTGTGAATAGGCTTACATTACCTCACTCTTCCTAGAAAGTTAAACGTAGACCTAAAAATTGTGAGGTCTGGAGTGTCATCTTTACATACAAAACTAGCACTTATAAGCTTATTATAGCTATGTCTTACTCATGATGGCCTAGCCTGTACATAATGAATTGTATGCGTTTGCATTGGTACTAGTTTTAATATTATACTCTAGTTGAAATACCATACACAACACTGCACATGTGTATGTAAAATTCAGTTTCACTTTCTAAGAGTTATTTTGACCGTATGTTAGTTTATCTCTACCATTAAATACTATATTCCTGAAGATTGCTTACTTCCTTTTCATCATTTTGTACATTTTTTGCTCTTTACTAAAATCTGAATAGTCTCATAAGCAATATTACTAAGGAGGCTAAATTGTTTTCCATTATCAAACGTCACTGTGTGAAGTGGTGCTCCTCTAGATACTATATGCTGGGTGAATGAAGATAAGTATCTAATATCTCCTTAGGAACCCATGGTCTAGTGGACTCAATAACATTTAATCCTGGCACTACTGTTAATTTTTAATTTATCCACAGTCAATTTCTTAGTGTTTTCAAAGAGTTGTTTCCTTTTATAATATAATGGAAACAATCATGTAATCCTAGCCATATGTTATTTGAGATATTATTTTTAAAATACATTATAAAACAGTGATGAACACTAATCTAAATTCAAACAAAAAACATGTACATGGGGAGTTAATCATCCATTTTTTTTTTTCCCACCAAGGCCTGATTGGTCAAAATTTGGTGAATTTAAATCATTTTTTAATCTAGTTTATTAAAATTTTAAGCATACCTGGATATAGGATGCTTAATTCTCAAAGTAACATTCTAAAAATGACACAAATGTCCATAAAGTAATACCTGTAATGACCCTTTTCTCTCAGATCTTTGCAGGTAGGAAAGCAAGTGCCTTATAAACCTGATTCTATAAAGGAAAACCACTTTAAAGTTATTTTAATTCACCAGAACTGAATAAATCTTAACTTTCATTTCTTGTTTGAGCATGTCATATAAGTAAGCTAAAAACCACAAAAAAGCTTTGTTTACATAATTTTATATAAAAATATTTCTGTTTTGTTATGTTGAATTATTCTAGATGAGTGGCTTGTAATTATTTTGGCCCAGAGCTTCTAGAAAAGGGCCTTTGAAGCTAAAATGTGCACTGAAGAAATACTGTGACATATTTAGAGACATTAAGGGAGATGTGTACCCAGAATTGTAGGTAAATCTTAGAAACATTGTGTTGAGTTGGGGAGAGGGGAGGAGGTATGTGGTTTATAAGAATGTATACAAATAAAAAAAAATTAAAAAAAAAACACCCAAAACTAAACAAGTGATACTATAGGTCTATCTAATCTGCTTACCTACCTACCTTTGTATATATAACATTAAAATGTTTTTGTTTTTTTGTTTTTTTTTGATGCATAGAGAAATGAGGCCAAGGAATTCGGCTAAAAGAGAATCAAAATTAAAAGAAAAGAGCAGTTTTTCACAGGTCATCATGAATTACTGAGGCATGTGGTTAATTCAGCATTTTGTATCTGAGTTTCAGAGAAACAAAATGGAAAGAAATAAAAGAAATAATAAATTCCTAATCTTAAAAAAAAAGTAAACTTTTAACAGTTAAATTTTGGTGTGTTGTCTATGGCAGTTGATGAAAGGTAGTGACAACTATGACAATGAAGCATACCTCATCCCTTTTATATTTTACTGAAATATCCAATTATACTCAGTATTTTCAGGGGATTAGAATGCCCAATTTTGTTAAAGATGTTTTGGAATAGACAAAGGAATTCCTAGAACTCATCTCACATTCAGTTCAGTTCAGGTCAGGTCAGGTCAGTTCAGGTCAGTTCAGTCACTCAGTCGTGTCTGACTCTTTGCGACCCCATGAACTGCAGCTCACCAGGCCTCCCTGTCCATCACCAACTCCCGGAGTTCCCTCAAATTCATGTCCATTGAGTTGGTGATGCCATCCAGCCATCTCATCCTCTGTCGTCCCCTTCTCCTCCTAACCCCAATCCCTCTCAGCATCAGGGTCTTAAATTTTCTTAATTTTCATTTCAAGTTGTGTCTGTGAATCCTTTTATGTCACCAGAGGGGCCCCATCTTACAGAGTTTGAATTTAGTGCTCAACCTCTATTCCGTGATTCTAAGCAGTTAAGCTTTGGGCTACAAGGCAGTTCAGTGTGAGAGGAGATAGAAGAGTGCAGTACAAAGTGGGCTTTAGAGTCACATTGCAAATTCTAGGTCATATCCCAGGTCTGCTACTGACTGGCTATGTATCTGGGAAAATTTCTTCCATGTGTCTATAAGTGAATGAAGTAATTTCGCTTATTGTACATGGTTATTTTTAGGTTTAAATTTTTTTTTTTTATTGAAAGCAGTGACAGACATAAAGTCTTCAATATATATTAGTTAAAATGATTATTTTAAAAATAAATTTGCATATCATTTAGTGAATCAAAAGCTTTGCTGTTAATAAAGCCAACCATATTAGCAGACAGTATAATGAAGACCAGTTGCAGTGCTAGTCAAGTTGTATTCCACAGTTTCTTGGTCTGCAGATTGGTTACCAGTCTGTGATAAGTATAGAAACTGAAAGTGTTTAGAAACATATATAGTAAAATGACGTACTTTGTCTATTGAATATTATAAAAATACATATAATGTCATTTTATTTTATTTTTATACTGATTTATTTTGTTATAGTTTTTTTTTTTTTAAAGCTATTGGTCTACAGTGAATTAGAATTGGAAAGAATAGCAACAATAACACTGGTCTTTTACCACATATAGTTTGAGAAATACTTGCCTATAGTTATTCTTTGTTTAAAGTGATTTTTATCAAATTATTTCAAATAGTGTAAAATATTCTCTCAGAGTGTACAGAACCTACACATTTCTCCATGTTGTTGCATGTGAAAATCAATTCAGATTAGTCGCTCAGTCGTGTCCGACTCTTTGCGACCCCATGAATTGTAGCATGCCAGGCATCCCTGTCCATCACCAGCTTCCAGGGTTCACCCAAACTCATGTCCATCAGAGTCTTTTCCAATGAGTCAACTCTTCACATGAGGTGGCCAAAGTATTGGAGTTTCAGCTTTAGCATCAGTCCTTCCAAAGAACACCCAGGACTGATCTCCTTTAGANTGAGATTTTACTTTAGATGCCATTTTGCAGTTGTGAAGTAGCTGCATAAAAAGAAAAAGAAAAAGCTTCATTGGCTTTAAAATAGGAAGTTAGAAAATTTATGAGAAGAAAAACAAAACAACTTGCATTCCTGACTTTCCATCTCTAAGCTTCAATCCCTATGAAAACTACATGAAATTATTGCTTTTTATTTATTTCCTTTTTATTTCATGCAACCTAAATGTGTACTTTAGTTTCTTGTAATCATATCTTTTCTAGAGTTATTTTCTTCCCAGTTATTCCATTATCTCTTGGGATACTTGCTAATTTTTTGGTTTGAATTCTTTCAGTTCAGTTCAGTTCATTTCAGTTACTCAGTCAACTCTCTGCAACCCCATGGGCTGCAGCATGCCAGGCCTCCCTGTCCATCACCAGCTCCTGGAACTGCTCAAACTAATGTGCATCGAATCGGTGGTGCCATTCAACCGTCTTATCCTCTGTTGTCCCACTCTTCTCCTGCCTTCAGTCTTGCCCAGCATCCGGGTCATTTCCAATGAGTCAGTTCTTCGCATCAGGTTGTCAAAGTATTGGAGCTTCAGCTTCAGCGTCAGTCCTTCCAGTGAATAGTCAGGACTGATTGGTTTGATATCCTTGCAGTCCAAGGGCCTCTCCGGAGTCTTCTTCAACACCACAGTCAAAAGCATCAATTCTTCGGCACTCAGCTTTCTTTATACTCCAACTCTCACATCCATATTATGACTACTGGAAAAACCATGGCTTTGACTAGATGGACCTTTGTTGGCAAAGTAATATCTCTGGTTTTTAATATGCCTTCTAGTTTGGTCATCACTTTTCTTCCAAGGAGCAAGCGTCTTTTAATTTCATGGTTGTAGTCAATATCTGCAGTGATATTAGAGCCCAAGAACATAAAGTCTCTCACTGTTTCCATTGTTTCCCCATCTATTTGCCACAAGCGATGGGACTGGATGCCATGATCTGTTTTCCAAATGTTGAGTTTGTAAACCAACTTTTTTACTCTCCTCTTTCATTTCAGCAAGAGGCTCTTTAGTAGTTCTTCATTTTCTGTTATAAAGGTGGTGTCATCTGTGTATCTGAGGTTATTGATATTTCTCCCAGAAATCTTGATTCCAGTTTGTGCTTCATCCAGCTTGGCATTTCTCATGATGTACTCTGCATATAAGTTAAATAAGCAGGGTGACAGTATACAGCCTTGATGTACTCCTTTCCTGATTTGGAACCAAGTCTGTTGTTTCATGTCCAGTTCTAATTATTATTTCTTGACTTGCATACAGATTTCTCAGGAGGCAAGTCTTGTATTCCCATCTCTTTGAAAATTTTCCACAATTTGTTGCAATCCACACAGTCAAAGGCTTTGTCATAGTCAATAAAGCCTAAGTTGATGTTTTATGAAACTCTCTTGCTTTCTCGGTGATCCATCGGATGCTGGCAATTTGATCTCTGGTTCCTCTGTCTTTTCTAAATCCAGCTTGAATTCTTGTTCTTGGTTATTTTTTTATTCTATACACATTATAAATATATTTAAATTTGTTGTCTTTTAATTTTGCTTTTCATTTTTGAAGAAGTTATCAATATTATTAAATAAATATATTTTCTTTTATGTTTTCTTCCTTTCTTATAATACTTCAAAAGACTCTTTCATGCATAACATTTATTTGTGTCTTACCAGTAATGTATTCTATGTTATTTACATTTTTACATACCTGAGGTATTTAGTACAAGAAATCCTCTCTTTGCACAGTAGTGTGAGACTGTAAAAATAACCATACACACTAAGAATATGAATGTAAAAGTGTTAGTCACTCAGTCATGTCAGGTTTTTTGCTATCCCATGGATTGTAGCCTGCCAGGCTCCTCTCTCCCTGGAATTCTCCCAGCAAGAATACTAGAGTGGGTAGCTATTCCCTTCTTCAGGGGGTCTTCCTGACCTAGGGATTGAACCTGGGTCTCCCGCATTGCAGTCAGATTCTTTACCATCTGAGCCACCAGGGAAGCCCCAAAATATGAACGCAACTTTAATAATCAATGGGAAAATTATGATTGTTCCATGATATTAAAAATTGTTGTCAAAACCTTAAAAACTTTTTTACTGTTGGTTATAGATGAGTCTATATATATATACATATACACACATGATTACACAAACCTAGTAAAAACTTACTATTTATTTAGTGCACTAAACACTGGAGATGTAAAAATTAAAGTATTTTATTATTTTGTAAAAATGCTTATCAAGAGTTGAGTTTGAACATCATCTCCTTTTCCTTCTCTTCATATAATTTAAAATGCAAGTGAGAATTTTATTTTAATTTTTCTGTGCTTTGGATAAGTTCCTTACACCTTTCAAATGTTGTGGCAGATTCCAACTTTTACCCTTTGTGCTTTCAATATTGTGAAATATCTTTGAGAGTTCCTTCAGTGTGAAGTTTTTCTGGCATCACTTCCTCTGAGACATCTCTTTCTTTTCCATCTCAACTACTTACTCATTTATGTTAAGAAATTCACCCTCACTAACTTACTGTAGCACATGTTTAGAGTCTCTTGAATGGTGCCATTATCAACATTCCTTCACTCAGCTGTTTGTACTCTAACTCTATTTACATTTGATTTGAGTTTCACTTCGACAAACAACACTTTTCTTTTCTCCCCTCCTCCTTTCCTTCCTTTTCTTCTTTTTCCTCTTGTCTCCCTACTCTGTTTCACTCTGCACATTCATCTTTGTTGATGAATTCTCTTTCTCTATCAATTATCTGTTTTTGTAAAATGCTACACTGATTTACCACTAGGAGACAAAAAGGCAACTCAGTTCCATACCTTGCTGTCTGTGTGTGGACTTGTTAACAGATGCTTTGAAATCAACTACCAACGGACTTTGAAACAAGTGATGTGATTAGATCACATCATGATACATGTCCTTTACTTAGTGATTCCTGGATCAAAATGCTGGTAGTGAAGTTTGTATCATTATGTAATTACTGACAACTCATACCATGACAGGCAACATTTAAACTGTGTCCTTGGGGGACTGGGGTTACTTAACTAAATCATAGTTACTGAAAGTTGTACATTGAGAATCATGCAAAAGCGGGAGTGCTTGTACTTCATCTATTAATAAATCTTAACCTGGCCAATGCTAGACGGCTTACAGAGAGCCTTTATGTGAATTTTTTGGCATTGCCTTTCTCTGGATTGGGATGAAAACTGATCTTTTCCAATCCTGTGGCCACTGCTGAGTTTTCCAATCTTTTTCAGTTTTCATTCCAGTCCCATAGAAAGGCAATGCCAAAGAATGTTCAAACAACCGCACAATTATACTCATCTCACGTGCTAGTAAATGCTCAAATTCTCCAAACAAGGCTTCAACAGTACATGAACCAAGAACTTCCAGATGTTCAAGCTGGATTTAGAAAAGGTAGAGGAATCGGAGATCAAATTGCCAACATCTGTTGGGTCATAGAAAAAAGCAAGATAATTCCAGGAAAACAGCTATTTCTGCTTTATTGACTACGGCAAAGTTTTTGACTCTGTGGATCACAACAAACTGTGGAAAATTCTTCAAGAGATGGGAATACCAGGCCACTTGACCTGCCTCCTGAGAAATCTGTATGCAGGTTGAGAAGCAACAGTTAGAATCGGACATGGAGCAATGGACTGGTTCCAAATTGGGAAAGGAGTACGTCAAGGCTGTATATTGTCACCCTGTTTATTTAAATTAATGCATAGTACATCATGCAAATGATGGGCTAGATGAAGAACTAGCTGGAATCAAGATTGCAGGCAAATATCAATAACCTCAGAAACACAGATGACACCATCCTTATGGCAGAAAGTGAAGAGGAACTGAAGAGCCTCTTGGTGAAAGGGAGAAAGGAAAGTAAAAACGCTGACTTGAAACTCAACATTCAAAAACCTAAGATCGTGGCATCAGGTCCCATGACTTCATGGCAAATCTGTGGGAAAACATTGGAAACAGTGAGAGACTTTATTTTTTGGGGTCCCACTATCACTGCAGATGGTGACTGCAACCATGAAATTAAAAGACACTTACTCCTCGGAATAAAACTGTTGTTGGTGGGAATGCAAACTAGTATAGCTACTATGGAGAACAGTGTGGAGATTCCTTAAAAACCTGGAAATAGAACTGCTTTATGACCCAGCAATCCCACTGCTGGGCATACACACTGAGGAAACCAGAACTGAAAGAGACACGTGTACCTCAATGTTCATCACAGCACTGTTTATAATAGCTAGGACATGGAAGCAACCTAGATGTCCATCAGCAGATGAATGGATAAGAAAGCTGTGGTACATATACACAATGGAGTATTACTCAACCATTAAAAATAATACATTTGGATCAGTTCTAATGAGGTGGATGAACCTGGAGCCTATTATACAGAGAGAAGTAAGCCAGAAAGAAAAACACCAATACAGTATACTAACACATATATATGGAATTTAGAAAGATGGTAATGATAACCCTGTATGCGAGACAGCAAAAGAGACACAGATGTTTAGAACGGACTTTTGGACTCTGTGGGAGAGGGAGAGGGTGGGATGATTTGGGAGAATGGCATTGAAACATGTATACTATAATGTAAGAAACGAATTGCCAGTCTATGTTCAATACAGGATACAGGATGCTTGGGGCTGGTGCACGGGGATGATCCAGAGAGACCATATGGGGTGGGGAGTGGGAGGAGGGATTCAGGATGGGGAACTCATGTACATCCGTGGCTGATTCATGTCAATGTATGGCAAAACCAATACAGTATTGTAAAGCAAATAAAGTAAATATAAACGTTAAAAAAAAAAAAGCTATGACCAAACTAGAGGACATATTAAAAACCAGAGATATTAAAAACTTTGCTGACAAAGGTCCATCTGATCAAAGGTATGGTTTTCCCAATAATCATGTATGAACTTGAGATTTGGACCATAAAGATAGCTGAATGTTGAAAAATTGATGCTTTTGAACTGTGGTGTTGGAGAAGACTCTTGAGAGTCCCTTGCACTGCAAGGAGATCAAGGCAATCAATCCTTTTTTTTTTTTTTTTTAATTGGAAGCTAATTACTTTACAATATTGTAGTGGTTTTGCCATACACTGACATGAATCAGCCATGGATGTACATGTGTTCCCCATCCTGAACCTCATTCCCACCTCCCTCCCCATCCCATCCCTCTGGGTCATCCCAGTGCACCAGCCCTGAGTACCCTGTCTCATGCATCAAACCTGGACTGGCGATCTGTTTCACATATGATAATATACATGTTTCAATGCTATTCTCTCAAATAATCCCACTCTCAGCTTCTCCCACAGAGTCCAAAAGACTGTTCTATACATCTGTGCCTCTTTCACTGTCTCACATATAGGGTTATCATTACCATCTTTCTAAGTTCCATTTATATGCATTAGTATACTGTATTAGTGTTTTTCTTTCTGGCTTACTTCACTCTGTATAATAGGCTCCAGGTTCATCCACCTCATTAGAACTGATTCAAATGTATTCTTTTTAATGGCTGAGTAATATTCCATTGTGTATATATATATATATACACCACAGCTTTTTTATCCATTCATCTGCTGATGGACATCTAGGTTGCTTCCATGTCCTGGCTATTATAAACAGTGCTGTGATGAACATTGAGGTACACATGTCTCTTTCAGTTCTGGTTTCCTCAGTGTGTATGCCCAGCAGTGGGATTGCTGGGTCATAAAGCAGTTCTATTTCCAGATTTTTAAGGAATCTCCACACTGTTCTCCATAGAGGCTGTACTAGTTTGCATTTCCACCAACAGTGTAAGAGGGTTCCCTTTTCTCCACACCCTCTCCAGCATTTATTGCTTGTAGACTTTTGGATCGCAGCCATTCAGACTAGTGTGAGATGCTACCTCATTGTGGTTCTGATTGCATTTCTCTGATAATGAATGATGTTGAGTATCTTTTCATGTGTTTGTTAGCTATCTGTATGTCTTCTTTGAAGAAATTCTATTTAGTTCTTTGGCCCATTTTTTGATTGGGTTGTTTATTTTTCTGGAATTGATCTGCAGGAGTTGCTTGTATATTTTTGAGATTAGTTGTTTGTCAGTTGCTTCATTTGCTATTAGTTTTTCCCATTCTGAAGGCTGTCTTTTCACCTTGCTTATAGTTTCCTTCGTTGTGCAAAAGCTTTTAAGTTTAATTAGGTCCCATTTGTTTATTTTTTCTTGTATTTCCATTACTCTGGGAGGTGGGTCATAGAGGATTTTGCTGTGATTTATGTCAGAGAGTGTTTTGCCTATGTTTTCCTCTCAGAATTTTAGTTTCTGGTCTTACATTTAGATCTTTAATCCACTTTGAGTAATCAATCCTAAAGGAAATAAGTCCTGAATATTCATTGGAAGGACTGATGCTGAAGCTGAAATACCAATACTTTGGCCACCTGATGCAAAGAACTGACTCATTGAAAAGACCCTGATGCTGGGCAAGATTGAAGGCAGGAGAAGGGGATGACAGGAATGAGATGGTTGGATGGCATCACCAGCTCGATGAACATGAGTTTGAGCAAGCTCCAGGAGTTGTTGATGGACAGGGAAGCTTGGCATGCTGCAGTCCATGGGTCACAAAAATTTGGACATGACTGAGTGACTGAACTGAACTGAACTGATGTGAATTATCAAAAGGTACTCTCAAACCCTCATAGATGTAATTCTTTAGAGGACATAGTGACAATGAGAACATTATGCAGAGCATGACATTCATTCACAACTACTTCCTAAGAGAGACTTTATCCAGTATGTGAGTGTTCTTTCATTTCTGGGATGACAGGACAGTGGCTTTTTGTTTTTGTAGCTCCCTGCTATGTGGATATCACACATATTCCAGCTCGATTGACTATGTTGCTTGTGTCTCTTTGCTTAACTTGAAACACAGGTACTGGTCAAAAATTAGAATCTTGGAATCACTGCCATTTTAATATGAAAGTCTCAGTAAAGACATCTTTTATTTATAGAAGACATGTTCGAAGGAGCTTTGAATTAAGTGAGGCCAGAAAACTATACACTTGGCTTCATTTCATGTCCTCTTATCTCGTTGCTTCTCCTAAGTTTGAATGATGGTCTTTTCCCATTCCCAAAATGACCCTTTTAGATAGGAAACAGAACCATTGATAAGTTAATTTGTTTACAATAAAAAAATCATTTGAATAATATAGCATATTTTTCATGAGAATTCACAGAAGTAATTTCTTTCTGGCCTTAGTGTCAGAGAGAATGATACTTCTCTTATACAACTCGTTTTTTCTTACTGAAATATATTAGTCATCATATTTCTCATTTCATATTAAAAACTAGAATGAATTTGATATTCATTAATTAACTTAGGGTCAAATATTTATTCTGAAGCCAATGGAGCCAAAAACCCTTAGTGAGCTTTTCATGTATTAATGCCATGTTTGTTTCACCTTACCTTTCATTTTGTCATTTTCTCTTTGTCTTACTTTCTTCAGTAATTAATTTTATTAGTGTTTCATTTCATTACATGCAAACATACACACATATATCTTAAAACCTTTCAGACAATGTGAGGTATAAATGAATGAATGGATATTAAAAAGAAAAGACTGATTTTATGAAATATCTTAAGTCATCATTAAAGGCATTTGTGTTAAAACTTTTATATTGAAGTTTGGCATAAGATCATCTGGTTAACAAATTTTTGAGGAGAATAAGATTAAAAATCTTGACAAATTTGACAAGAAAACATTTTCTTATTTGCTTATCCAGATACCAAGAGTTATTAAAAGTGTCTTTGAGAGTCCTTGATTTGTGAAACAAGTAAAAATTACAGTTTTACAGGATGCATTTGCAAAGAGCAATACTGTTTTCCAAACAAGTCAAGCCACCTTCCTAATGTAATTATCCACTAAATTAGCCTTTCCCTACTCTGAGGTCACAGTTAACCTGCTGAGCAGTCAAGAAACAACTCACATAATGCATTTTTGTTTAATCTGTTTTATTTCTATAACTAGATTATTGTAAATAATATAATACTTCATAAAACTATGTAAGATGAATATCACATAACAGCTATCACAGCATCAGAAACAGAGTTGTGAGTATTGCCAAGAGTGACTAAAGAAACAAAACCAGAATTCACGGGAACTGATTGATTGGGAGAACATTAGACTGGGGCATCAAGACACTAAGGGAGGAATTTGAGTCCTTTTTCTTTCACTGTATAAAATGAGGTAAAGTACTTAAGGATCCTTTGCAGAAAGCAATTCAATGCTGAAAGGGAAAGGAGCATATTACATGGGTCAGAGGCTACACTTTTATGCAATTAACTTATATTATCTTTTCATGTTATGGTATTTATTACACAAAAGATACACTCTAGAAAGCTTGCTTTTTTAAAATAGCATATGGTATTTTACTTCTAATATAAAGCCTTTAAAGACTGCTTTCCTTTATAAAGATGTATTTTACAATGACGAAATGACTGAAAAGTTAATTCCATATGAAATTATCCTGTATTTCATCCCTATTTAACAATGTNAACCTGAAGAAACTAACTTCAGGAGGTAGGGTATAGATTAGACTCTGACAGTCCATCTAGGTAACACAAGCAGTTCTTAATTTTTGGTCTTGGTCAGCTAGCACATACTTTAGATTGGCAAAAGGAAACAAAACTCATCTCCAAAAGAGTATAGAAACATCTTAAGACTCAAATTATTTCTGAAATTAATTACTTCAAAAACCAATCTAAGATGTTAAAGCAATAGCAGAATAAAAATGCACAAATAATAATCAATAGAGTAATCATATTCAATAGAAGTTTGGTTGTGAGCAAGTCCAGTTAGGGGAATTTGCTAGATGTAGATTATAATACAATGATCCATTATGTCCAGAATAAAAATGCATTTTTACATATTTTTTTTTTGGCTGCTCCACACAGCATGTGGTAGGTGAATGGGATCTTATTTCCCTGATCAGGGATCAAATTTGGGCCTCCTGCAGCACAATCTCAATCACTGGACCACCAGGGAAGCCCCAAAGTGTATGTAAAATTTAGAAAAAAGAACTGGAAACTATAAAAAGTGATATGATATATATAAATAGAAATCAACTAACATTGTGAAGTTGAAAACTATAAATAAAACCAAGTAGACAACATATGATTTTAATAGCCACTTGGACACAGCTGAGCCATAAAGAAGCAAGGAGAGACAAATATAGAATTAAAGATGAAGGGGAAAGAGAAGACAATGAGAGGTCTAATAAATTCTAATCTAATTTTAGAAAAAAAGAAGAGCGAAAATGGGCCACAGAGAATTTTTTCATGAAATAATGTCTGAGAATTTCCCATAATTCATGAAGGAAACAAGGCATAAAACTATTAAAAGTAGCCAAAGATTAACCTCAAAGGAATGACTGAATTGACTACTCAAGAATATTAGAGGCTACAGAACCAAGAAGTGTCTTCAAAATGGTAAGGGCTACAATTATTGAGCCTAGTTTTCTGCTATAGACAATATTTTTAAGAATGAAAGTAGCATAAAGGAATTTGCATACAAATAATAAAGAATTCGCCTCCAACAGACAAATCCAAAGGAAAATGTAAGAACCTCAGGTGGGGGAAAAAGTCCATATGGAATCTTGGAAATAAAACAAGAGGGAAAAAAAAAAAAAAGGCAAAGAGTTTGAATCTAAGGATAAATTTAAATAGACACTGGTGGCAATTATAACATTGTTGCAGGATTTAAAGTATACAATATTAAGAAGTATAAAATATTTTAAAGAAACCAGTCAAAGGAATTATAGTATGTTAACATCTGTGTATAACGCAAGAGGAGAGAGTAAATGTAGAGAAAAGTACCGTGTCTTAAAGGTAGGTTCAAGGCAGCACCTAAAATAGCAAAATGTGAATTTAAGGGAGAACATATGGTTGGAGGTCCACTGATTAAATCCTTTAGTCTGAGAACAAGACGGTAGGAATTTGTTGATAAATACAGTGCAGTGTTCTATATGTAATGTTGGTTTTCAATAGGCAAAAGGGCCTCAAATTAGCACTTACTTGAATATGTTTATCAAGAAAAAGGGAAGAGTAAGTCCATGGAAAAAGCCAAAAAGATCTCTTTCCTTACTAAAACAAAGCCTCGCTTTTCACTATTACCAAAGCATAAATGCAAACTACTTAGAGAGATTACAAAAATAAAGGAATAACAGGACTGGCATCACAGTTTATACATATCCCCATCATATTGTGTGGAATTAACCACTGTGGAGAGGAGAAAAAAGTGAATCTGAAAGTAACAGCCATTATCTCATAAGGACTTTAGACAGATCTTTGACCTGATTATTCATACATCAGAAAAATAATGGTGACATTTTAAGTATCCACAAGAGTAATATTGTCTTATATCAGAAAACTAATATTCTGTAAACCGAAGAACATGAAGCCTAACAGATTAAGTACCACATGAAGAGAGCTAGTACTTCTGAAATGTTTAAAAAAGTATAAAGAAGAACTAGAAATAGCTAAAGGGAGTAAGAAGGAGCTTTCAAATTAGCTTGTTTTTTATGTGTTTTTCTTATTAATTTGCAAGAAGGGAACTTATACATTTGCATTAGGATAAGGTTGGGATCATAACAGCTTTAAAGTGCTGACAATTTTATTTTTGTAAATGTGTAAAACACTTAAAATATCAGAACCAAATGCTGCATATTTTAACAAGTAAACGGAAAGCTGACTGTCAATAATTTATGATATTATACCACATAACAAGAAATGTATGATTTCATGTTCTTTAAATACATTTTCATAAAAGTGAAATAGAGTGATTCTTATCTCTCTGGTAATAAGTTTTGAATTCATTAGAATAGTATTTGATTTGAATTTTAGTAAAGTAAAATAAGAATGGATGAAAACTTTTGGTCCAAGACTAAATACTTTTTTAACAATTACAGATGTTAGTCACTAGACTTTAACTAAAGGAGCATGTATTATTTGCCTCCATTTACCATTGTAAATAATCAACATCAGGACCACTGTGTATGGTCACTCACGTTGTGCACTGCACAACTCTGGGACTCCTCTTCACATATTCTGTGATAAGAATAGTACCTTTAGAGCTGTGTAGAGTTATCTCCCTAGAGCATTTCTCTGACTCATTGCTCTCTACTGAAAGAACAGCAATAGGGGAGAAGGAAAAGTTAATAGAGTATGGAATCTGATAATCCACAAAATGTGTATCTTTAGGGTGATCTCTGGTAAGATATTTAATATTTCTGAGACTTAAATTTCATCCTCTGTAAGAATAATTATAAGGCAGGTAATTTTTGAAAAGCACAGAAAAAGCATGTGTTGGTGTGTGTGTGTGCACATGTGCTCAGTCATGTCCGACTCTTTGCAACCTCATGGATGATAGCCCACCAGGCTCCTCTGTCCCTGGAATTTTCCAATCAAAAATATTGCAATGGTTTACCATTTCCTACTCCAAGAGCTCTTCCCAACCCAGGGATTGAATCCATGTCTCCTGCATTGGCAGATGAATTCTTTACCAGTGTGCCACCTGGGAAACCAGGAAAAGCAGAGCTCTGTTTTAAGAGGAAAGGCTATTTAAGAGGCATTATAATAGAATTCTGGGTAATAGTGAGCAGAATGAAGGTTGCAGGCACTTGATGTAAGAATAAATCACAGAAAATAAAGACGGTGTAAGACTGTGAAAGGACATCAAATGCTAATCGTTCCTGTGTTAAAATCTGCCCAGCATTGGACTGGCAAGCTCCTGAAATTGCTCAATAAGTGTGAATATGAAATTTTAAAAGGATAATACCAATCCTCATCCTTGCTCACCTTGAAGAACAAATGATCAGTTTAATCCTTCAGGTTATTTTTAACTCTCCCACACC
The DNA here is from genome assembly GCA_006410935.1 of Redunca redunca. Taxonomy (NCBI): domain Eukaryota; kingdom Metazoa; phylum Chordata; class Mammalia; order Artiodactyla; family Bovidae; genus Redunca; species Redunca redunca. The sequence goes on along the minus strand of SJYQ01001852.1, from coordinate 42,880 downwards.
ATATATCAAATTAGACTTTTGTTAGGATAAGTGGTACAGTGGGATTAATAGTGATAAGAAATTTTGGTGCTAAAAATGCTATTTGGAAATTATCCATTCATCTAATCCTGTTATTGAAATTAGATAATTAATTTTCATGGCAAACAGCTTAGTCAAATTTTATAAAAGTTACAATGAAGAAACTGTCTTAAGTTCATGATTTTTCTCCAATTAATTAAACTAGGACTAAACATTTTCCTGTGATAATTAAAATTGTTGCTTTGGTACATGAACTTAATCTTCAAAATCTCCCACATTTTCCCTTTCAACTTTATACCAGCTAAAATGATGTTGTAGTTAAGGAGAACAGTGCATTTATATCAGTTGAAAAAAGAAAATGGAATAGAATGTAAATATATGCTTTTAAAGATTACATTACCTTTTCCAAAGATTTTGTTTTGATGATAAAGGACTTTTATTTGAAAAAAAAAAATAAGTGTCTTGAATGATTCTAAAGCCATCTAATCACTTTCTTTTTAGAATTAAGGAAAAGCACTCCTGTAGAGAAGATATTATTTAAAATATATTTTGAAATTAAAAGAAAAGAGATTGAAATTAGTATATAACTTTAATAAAGATTTGCTCACTATTCTGTTTTCCTTGTCAACAATGAAATATATTTGAACTAAATGTTGTTTTCACTTTGGGGAGAAAGTTGAAGAATCCTTTAACTTCTCATTAACTACAACATTAATCAGTGCCTAATTGTAATTATTAAGCCTGCAGAAAAAGTGAAATTAGAATTAGAATCTGACTACAAGTCAAATAAACTTTGTCTTTCTTATTGATTTAAGCATTTTTAAGACAGATGTTCAATAAGGTTTACTTAGCAAAGTGTTGGTAGTGCATGGTCAATGTGTTGAATAATAATTGAAGTGAGTTGCCATGTCACGCTATCTTTTTCTGTGTTAACTTGTAAGCATTAATGTTCTTTAACAAAAGAGAACAACATTAGGATTATTTTTTCAATATCAGTACATAATTGCAGTTACACTTATATGGATTTCAAGCTTGGTACTGAAATCAATGTTGTATCTATTTTTGAATGTTCCTTTCCATTTTATTTAGAAGTTATTTTAAATAATACAAATGTTCTTTAAAGATTTCCTCTGTTGTACAGTACTGTTAATGTCTTTAGCTAATTTTTAACATGTTAAAGATACAAATCCTGAATTTTTTCAGTTTCAACTCCTACTTGGCATTTAAGAGCTTGTAATACAGGGGAGACGATTGAAGACCTAACCTTGTCTGAACAGAATGTCAATAAATAAATAAAAATCTCATTTCATAATGTGAAAAAGTTAATAACTTGCCAAGTCTTATTTCTCAGTTTGGGAAAGTGCGGTGGTTCTAGAGTCTCAGCCTTTCCCTAATAACTATACTCACTGCCTATTTATAGTCTTTCCTTAGCAAACATGGCTTGCTGAAGAAGCAACACCTGAATCTGGCATCCTTTAGTTTCCCTTCATCAGTGTCTAAATTATCAGTACATTTTCTAAATTCTATGCTAACAGACCTCTGCAGTCAAATCCTAAATGTTATTAACCTCCAATAAATTGGATTCCTAAAAAATCCATCTTCTTTGCTGAAACAGTGTCAGTGACTCACCACAGTGCTCCAACCAGGGCTCCTCTAGTGGCTCTGTGAAAAGGCCCAGGCTCCTTGGACTTTGCAGTTAATGGTTTTGATGTCATATTTTGATAGTTTATGAAATCATTAGACAGTTTATTCAACTCAATAAATATTTATCTGGTGTGAGTTATGGGGTTAGTGTTGTGCTTGGATATAAAAGGGCAGATACTCCACAATATTGCTTGATTTATTCAGTACATTTTGGTTAGGAGTGGTTTTATGGAAGTAAATTTCATACTTCCTGTAACCAGGGACACTGGGCAAAATTTAACCTTTCTATAACTTAAGCTAATAATGAGATAGGAAATATTACAGCAGTGTATTATTGATTTGTTTTTATTTACAAATGTTTTTCCTACCTTCATATTGAAAAAAAAAAAAATTCTCCCTCTTCCATGGGTGAGAAACAGTTTTTGGAGTTAAGGCTAAACTGTTGCTACATTCAAGTTCATAGAAAAGTTCTCTGCTCAGCATTATATTTTCCATAGTCTGAGTTATTGGAAGTAAACTGTCTAAGAACGGGTAGAAGTGCCAAGATATGGACTAAAAATAATAAACATCTATCTCTGCATTTTCTTACTAAGTAGTGAAATGGCCATAAACAGCCAAATCATGCCATAGCCTCTATAATTTAATAGGCAAACTGACTATAATTCTCTTGACATTAAAGAGTCACTGATGGATTTTAAGTTGGATGAGGGAGATATGATAAAAGATTTAACTGGTGCTTCAAATTTTATCACTTTCTTCAAATTTCTATAAATTAAAGCTATTGTTTACTAACCTTCAGGTTTGAACATTCTAATCTTATTTGGTATTTGGTATTTGGTATTTGGGAGACTATTTCTAATAGGGATGAAGAGTTTGCTGCCCACTACCCTCATCCAAGAGCTAGTTAATCACTGGAATAAATTTTTAAGATTTGATTGTTACATAGGCTTTTATAATTTAAATTGCTTAATTGAAATTGTGTTTGTGATATCACCCTATGGACACTTTTAGTTGATAGGAGAAACCATGTGATCATTTCGATTCTTTATTCATGGGTGTAGAAAATGTAACCATCCCACCCCCAATATTCTTGCTATTAGATCCACTTTAAAGTGAAGGAATAAGTAATGCATTTTTTCTGACCCCATATTTTGATAATGTTTTGTTAAATGTATCAATTACACACACCACACACACACACACACACACACACAGAGTAAAATCTTTGATCACTGTCTTTTAAATGCCTTGGTTTGGTAAAACCCTTTGAAGGATCTGACCATAACAACAGAAGGTTCTTTCCCGTTGGCTATCAAAGATAAGAGCACTTAAGGTCAGTCATGCAGGGAACATTGCCAACAGATACCAAACAGGAAATAAAGAGCTATAAGGCATCAACCAAGAATTTATGTTACAATACCCAGAAAGAAAAACAAACGAAGGAGGGAGGGCACATCGTGTGAATTTTTAATGTGACTATAAGCCCACACATCGTTGACACTGAGATAACACGGTCTTGGAGACACATGCAGTTGTGAGAGTACCACATACATGGAGCTTTATAACATTCCACAAGCTTATAAATTTCTATGAAAATAATCCCTGTGGCCAAGAATCCAAAAATGCATGGTCTTTTCTCTTTCAACTGGCTCCAAAGTAATAAATGATGTAAAGACCATTCTTAAGCCAATAAAAATTATAACAGTTCAGTTCAGTCACTCAGTTGTGTTCGACTCTTGGCGACCTCATGGATTGCAACATGCCAGGCTTCCCTGTCCATCACTAACAAGCAATAATAATTTTGCCACAGGAAAAAAATACTAAAAGATAAGTACCACAGTGTTGGAGTTATGACAAAGGGACACAGGAGTCAGCTGAAAGAGCATCCAATGGCCACAACTGGATTAACATAAGCAAAATAAATAATGAGCCAATGGATTATAACCTAAATTATAAAATAAATATCCACAAATTTATATTATATAAATAAATGGTTTAATAAATAAACAAATGGTGGAGACTAGACAAATATTTCATGCAGAAGAGTACCAAATAATTTATGTATATATTCTGTCCTCAAAGAGGTTGAGCATAATTTCCTACTCCTTGACTTGGGATTGAGTATAGTATCCTTGTGAAGAGCACAGTATAGAGTTGGAGGGAGAAAAGAATAACTTTACAGTGGAGAAATCTGACAAACAGTACCCTGCTAGGTGATAAAGGTAAACATCAATAGTGATGTTAATTGATAGTATATACTCTTGATATGATGCATTGAAACGGCAAGTTACCTTTGTGGTCTTCCTCCCAATAACTCATATCCGCATTCGAATCATGAGAAAATTTTAGATAAACTCCAACTCAGAGAAGTACTACAACATAGCCTATCAGTACTCTGTCAGGGTGATTTTTAAAACAAGAAAAGTCTGAAAAACCCTTTCAGTCAAGAGTAATCCTATGAGACATGAAGGCTAAATATGATAAAGTACTTGGATGAGGTCCTGGAATGGATATGAGTCATTAAATAAAACTGAAGAAGTCTGAAGAAAGAATTACTGTTGTTTAATTACAGTCATGTCTGACTTTTTGCGACATCATGAACTGAAGCATGCCAGGCTTCTCTGTCCTTCACCATATTCATGAGTTTCTCAAACTCATGTCCACTGAGTCAGTGATGCCATCCAACCAACTCATCATCTGTTGCTTCCCTCTCCTCTTGCCCTGAATCTTTCCCAGCATTAGAGTCTTTTCCAATGAGTCAACTCTTCGCATCAGGTGGCCAAAGTATTGGAGCCTCAGCTTCAGCACCAGTCCTTCCAATGAATATTCAGGGCTGAATATAGATTCTAGTTAATAATAATGTATCAACACTGATTCACTAATTGTAACAAATGTGCCAGACTAATATAAGATGGTAATAACAGGAGAAACTAGGTAGGTGGTGCTAGTGGTAAGGAATCTGCGTGCCAGTGCAGGAAACACTGGAGACCCAGGTTTGATCCCTGGATCGGGAAGATGCCCTGAAGCAGGAAACGGCAACCAACGGCTGTACTCTTGCCAGGAAAATCCCATGGACAGAGGAGCCTGGCAGGCCACAATTTCAGAGTTGGACATGACTGAGTACACACAGGAGGCGTGGGGTCCTGGGAATGCTCTTTACTATCTCTGCAATTTTTTTTTTCCTGTAAATCTTAAAGTGTTCAAAAATAAATTTTTTTTAATCTACTTGTTCATTCTGAGATGATACCACTTTGGTTGAGCTGGCTCAATGCCCAGGCCCAGTAGTGGAAATGTAAAGCAGGCTTGGCTCAGCTGAGCATTACCTCCTACACAAAAACAGAGATTGTTTCACAGATGGACATATAATCCAAATCATTTCAGTCAGAACAAATCTTGAAGTGTTTTGTGGTAGGACTAAAAAAGAGTTTGTTTTTTTTTTTTTCCTCTTTTCTACCAGACTTGAGCTGTGTGCATGTAGGCCTAGAGCCGTGTTGTGATCACAAGAACAAAAATCTGTTAAAGGACCGAAAGAAAACATGGATGGAGTTTTGCAGAGTGAAAGGTTAATTCTTAACCACATTGTTTGTGCTCCTGGATCTAGTAATTTTTAAATAACTGTAACTTTTGTTCTTTATACATATATATATATATATATATATATATATGAGTCACAACTGGCTTCCCAGGTGACGCTAGTGGTAAAGAACCCACCTGCCAAAGCAGGAGATATAAGAGACTCAGGTTCAATCCAAGGGTCGGGAAGATCCCCTGGAGGAGGGCAGCATCTTACTCCAGTATTCTTGCCTGGAGAATCTCATGGACAGAGGAGACTGGAGGGCTACAGTCCATAGGGTCACAAAGAATCAGGCATGAGTGAAGTGACTTGGTACATGAGCCAATATGAATCTTTTGTTTAAGCCAATACAAGTTGTGACCATTTCAACCAATCACTGTAATTCTTATGTAATCTATTTGAGATAAGAATTGTCAGGACAGTACAGATTTTCCATTAGGGCTCCCACTGGGGGTCTCTTGCATAGCTTAAACTATGGATCTATGGCCACCGTGACAATGCGGTATACTGAAGAGAGTCGTTTGATTTATTCTTCAACACTTGCATGAAATACAGCTTATTACGGTTCACATGTTAGTTCCTCATGATTATTTTTGAACGACTATCTGAGCTTATATGTGGGGAGTCTGTGTGCCTGTGTGCTGAGTGGCTGCAGTCATTTCTGACTCTGGTAGCCCACTAGACTTCTCTGTCCATGGGGTTCTCCAGGCAAGAATACCTGAGTGGATTGTCATGGCCTTCTCCTGGAAATCTTCACTTCCCAAGGATGGAACTCAAGTCTCTTATATCTCCTGCATTGGTAGGCGGGTTCTTTACCACTGGCACCACTTGGGAAATCCACTTAGGGAATGATCAGCAGTGAATGGAACAGACAGTATCTCTGGTTTCATTTCAGTAGAGGAAAATGAACACTACTCTAAAACCAACATACAAAGAAACAAAAAAACAAGGATCTCTAGTACTAGTGAAGTAGTCTAAGTAACATGGAGCAAATAATGGGGATAGAGGAGACTAGAAGAGGATGGAGACAAATTATATGACAGTTGGCTGGAGAAAGAATGTGACTGCTGTTAGAGGGGATGGTGCAAAGGCCTTGAGTGGGATATGATAGATGTGATGGTTAATTGTGTCAGTTTAGCTAAGTCATAGTTCCCAGATACTTGTTAAAAACTTATGATGGATATGTCTGTGAATCTGTTTTTTGGATGAATGATGCTGTGAAAGTGTTGCACTCAATATGCTCACAAGTTTGGAAAACTCAGCAGTGGCCTCAGGAGTTAAAAGGTCAGTTTTCTTTCCAATTCCAAAGAAAGGCAATGCCAAAGAATATTCAAACTACTGCACAGTTGCACTCATCTCACACGTTAGCAAAGTAATGCTCAAAATTCTCCAAGCTAGGCTTCAACAGTGTGTGAACCAAGAACTTCTAGATGTTCAAGTTGAATTTAGAAAAGGCAGAGGAACCAGAGATCAAATTGACAACATCCATTGGATCATCAAAAAGTAAGATAATTCCAGAAAAGCATCTGCTTCATTGACTACACTAAAGCCTTTGACTGTGTGGATCACAGCAAAATGTGGAAAATTCTTAAAAGAGATGGGAATACCAGATCACCTTACCTGCCTCCTGTTAAATCTGTATGCAGGTCAAGAAGCAACAGTTAGAACTGGACATGGAACAACAGACTGGTTCCAAATTAAGAAAGGAGTTCATCAAGGCTGCATATTGTCCTTGCTTATTTCTTATATGCAAAATACATCATGCAAAATTCCAGGTTAGATGAAGCACAAGTTGGAATCAAGATTTCTGGGAGAAATATCAGTAACTTCAGATATGTGGATGACACCATCCTTATGGCAGAAAGCGAAGCAGAACTAAAGAGCTTCTCAATGAAGGTGAAAGAGGAGAGTGAAAAACCTGACTTAGAACTCAACATTCAGAAAACAAAGATCATGTCATCCAGTTCCACCACTTTATGGCAAATAGATGGAGAAGAAATGCTAACAGTGACAGGTTTTATTTTTGTGGGCTCCAAGGCAGTGGCACGCCACTCCAGTACTCTTGCCTGGAAAATCCCATGGATGGAGGAACCTGGAAGGCCCCAGTCCATGGGGTCGCTGAGGGTGGGACACGACTGAGTGACTTCACTTTCACTTTTCACTTTTATGCATTGGAGAAGAAAATGGCAACCCACTCCAGTGTTCTTGCCTGGAGAATCCCAGGGACGGGGGAGCCTGGTGGGCTGCTGTCTATGGGGTCACACAGAGTCGGACACGACTGAAGTGACTTAGCAGCAGCAGCAAAATCACTGCAGATGGTGACTGCAGCCATTAAATTAAAAGAAGTCTGCTCCTTGGAAGAAAAGCCATGATCAACCTAGACATCATATTAAAAAGCAGAGCAATTACTTTACTGACAATTATCTGTCTAGTCAAATTTGTATTTTTTCCAGTAGTCATGTATGGATGTCAGAGTTGGACCATAAAAAAGGCTGAGGGTCAAAGAATTGATGCTTTTGAACTGTGGTGTTGGAGAAAACTCTCGAGAGTCACTTGGATAGCAAGAAGATCAAGGCAATCAATCCTAAAGGAAATCAGTCCTGAATATTCATTGGAAGGACTGATGCTGAACCCGAAACTCTAGTACGTTGGCACCCTGATGCAAAGAACTCATTGGAAAAGACCCTCATGCTGGGAAAGATTGAAGGCAGGAGGAGAAGGGGATGATAGAGGTAGAGATGGCTGGATGGCATCACCAACTCGATGGATATGAGTTTGAGCAAGCTCCAGGAGTTGGTGATGGACAGGGAGGCCTGGCATGCTACAGTGTATGAGGCTGCAAAGAGTTGGACACGACAGAGACTGAACTGAATGAACATTTAAATCAGTGGGCAGATTCCCTCTATAATGTGAATGGGCCTTAGCCAATCAGCTGAAAGTCTTAAAAGAACAAAGAGTGACCTCTTTCAGCAAGAAGAGATTCTGCAAGCAGACTGCCTTTGGACTTAAACTGCTCTTCTCTGGAGTTCTGTCTGCCGTCTTCTCTAAAGACTTTGGACTTGCATCTCTACAACTGTATGAGCCAGTTCATTAAAATTTCTCTCTCTCTTTCTCCTCTGTCACCATACATATTTCTGTGTATATATACATGTGTATATATACATATATATACACACACACATATATATATATATAAAATACACACACACATACATACATGCACACACTACTAGGAGTATATTTGTTTTCCTGGAGAATCCTGACTCAAATAGCAAGATTTTTGGTGAATTTAAGAAATACCAATGAGTCAAGCAAAAGTGACTGGGAAAGAGGGAGTGAGGCAAGAGAATGATAGAATATGATGGCAGCATTGGTAGCCTTGCCTCATAGTCCCAAGACTTTTATGTGTCGAGTGGTAGGAGTGGGTCATTAAGCAAATCGACAACCATTAAATCCACTTAACATTTTTCTCTTCCTAAGTTCTATATTGTTTCTTCCTTTAGAACAATTTTCATGCCTTGATATCTTTATATGATAAAGTACATATATTAATTGCACATTTACAAATTCTCCAATTAAATCTGGCTCTGATAGTGATAAAACCACAAACTAACATGTCAAATAAAATAAAATTAAAATTAAGCAAATAGTTGTTTACTTAGCATTTTAAGTCCCCCATCCCACCCCCACACGCAGATATTTTGATAAATTCCCTTTTTCCCCACTGCTTTTCTGGCCATGGGAAAATAGATTACAAGAAATTAAAATACAGAAAGTTTCTAAATTAGCCAGTTTCTCACAAGTTGTTATTAGCATTAAGCTTCCAAAATTTTTATTCTTTTACCTTCAACAGCTAAGCGATTCTATTCTTCCTATATTTTTGTATATTTTTCATGAATTCCAACTCTGCTGCTGCTGCTGCTGCTGCTAAGTCACTTCAGTTGTGTCCGACTCTGTGCGACCCCAGAGACAGCAGCCCACCAGGCTCCCCTGGCCCTGGGATTCTCCAGGCAAGAACACTGGAGTGGGTTGCTGTTTCCTTCTCCAATGCATAAAAGTGAAAAGGGAAAGTGAAGTCGCTCAGTCGTGTCCGACTCCTAGCAACCCCATGGACTGCAGCCCACCAGGCTCCTCCATCCTTGGGATTTTCCAGGCAAGAGTACTGGAGTGGGTTGCCATTGCTTTCTCTGAAATTCCAACTCTGATCCCCAATAATTGAATTTTATCTTCTTTTAATTTTTATTTTTGCTACAAAGCTAATGACAATTTATTAGCTTGAGAAATAAGAATCTTTCATTGTGTCTAATGTACTAAGTTTCACGTCTGTCATCTAACTTCAAAGCTTCTTTTTTGTTCCAGATGAAGTTAAACAACAAAACAAAATCTTTGATATGATTAGCAGACAGATCTAGGGCATCATATAAGGTTTGATTCAAGAGAAACGAAATAGCATCTAAAAATTATGTTTCTACTTACACATTCAAATTAATGTTTTCCTCCAAGTGATCACTTTTGAAAAGGCCATTTATTTATTCTAAAGACAGTTATTACTCAAAATATTTTTGAAGTTTTTATTTGTTTTGTTTTCATTCAGCTTCAGAAATGCATTTGTGAGTCACCTAAGAGAATTCTTTGTCTCTGTGCATATCATTTTTAAGAAACATATATAATAAATATGATGCATTTGTTGACCTTAGCAATGTCCTTTCTGAGTGTTCACTAACTTATTTCCTATAATAATCTCATGAGGTAGTTAATACAATAATCTTAATTTTGTATAAAGAAACTGAAGCATTGTTCAGTATTACACACCTAAGAATTTAGAGAGTTATACTGAACTCAAGAAGTCTGGCTTTGTAATACCTGCTTAATTAGTACATTATATTGCCTCTCACATCTTATATTTCAAAATTATCAGCCATTTTTTCACAAGGTATGAAATACCTCTGAATATTATTTTTGTCTTTAATGTAAAATTGCTTTTTCAACAGGTGTTCACAGACAAATTAAGGAATCTGAAGCACAGCAGGAACCTGAATCACAAAAAAATTTCAATCATCATTTAGTAAAAAGGAAAGATGGAAAATTTCCTGCTGTGACAATTTTCTGTTTAGTCTTGTGTTAATCAGACAAACGGATTGTACATAGCCTTCTTTCTTTTAATTTCTGGTTAATTGAGGTATTACTGAGGCAAATGTAGTATCCCTTCTCTTAGCCGCCAGTCCAAAGCTATCATTCTTGAGTTTAAGATGCGCTGTGTCAGCACTGTTTTGACTTTCACTAACTTGTTTGGACGACTGCTCAGTTGATCTTGATGAATCTCTACTAGTAGGGTGATTTTATAAGCTATAAATCAACCTCCATGGTTTTTTCCCTTTTGTCTTGGTAGACTAGAGAAACAAGTTAGCTGGAAAAATTTGTCCAAGTCTAGATAACATAAATATATAAATTGTTTGCTTTATGCTTTGTCTTAGTCTCTGACATACTAGGAAATCAAAAATCTAATCCTTCCCCATCTCACTGTGAAACAATTCTTAGATGTGGACCAGACTAATGAAGGGCACTAATGAAAATGCATTCAGGTTAATCAGCTATCATAAGAAAGGAGAAATAGTTTCCAAAATGCTTCAGAGGAAAATAAACTAATCAACCTTCAAAAAAAAAAAAAAATCTAATCCAAAGAAGAGAACTGAATGATTCTAAATTTTCTGGGGTTTTATAAATTGTTCATAGGCTTAAATTTAAAATGTAATGACTTTTCATAGGAAAACCTTTCTCACAAGAGGAACTGTTAAGTAAAATTATTATAAATAGTTTGCTTCACCATTAGATGACATCTTCATCAAAGTAAAAATTATGTCTATTCCATCTATTACTGTACACAGCAACTAATACAATACCTGGTACATAATAGTAGGTGTTCAGTAAATATTTACTGAATGAATGAAGATTGCATTCTTAGGGTTTAATTAAAATCCTTTTAGAGGCTGGCAGTAGCAGTTCCTATCCTCAAAATGCTCTCATAATTTTCAGTAGATTCAAGTGGCCTCAGTATTAGAGAAGCAAGTGATTTAGAATGCCAGAACTAATCCTGATATCTTATATTTTAATAAAATTTTATATATTCTAGCTGTATAATGTACACTCTTATTGTTTGCTGACACATCCATAAGAATAGTAAAATAGTTTTGTTGTGTCTGCTTTTAAAAATGATAAAATAGACTCAGACAATTTAAGATACTGGCTCAGGGGTCATATACTGGTCAAAACCTAAGCAAGGAATTGAGCTTCTTCCTGAAGAGTTCCAGAGGGTGTAATCTGCCCTAACTGTATATTACTTAGTGACCTGGATTCATTTATTACATCCAAAATGAGACTGCCATATTTATATCATTGTGACTGCAAGAAGAAAGAAAATTCATGACAGCTGGCAAGAATGGCAAGCAACTTAATCAGTTATAAAATGTTTATAAACTCACAAAAATATCAGAAGTCCTCTTTCTTTGGTTCTGCTCCTACTGAATTCTGCATTCAGTTTTTTGCATAGCCTAGATCTAATGGTCAGTTCAAATTTATTCAGCTTTATTTATATGTTTTAGATATTTTGAGTGAAGCATATTGTTCCTCAGAGAAAATGACTATCTAAATCAGTGCTATTTGTCAAATGTAGAAAAGGGTAATTATAATTTATTATGAAGTCTCCCTATATCTACTGTTCATAAAGTAATGTTCTCTTCACAGCAGGCCCAACTTTCATTAACTTTTTCATAGAAGTAGTGATCTCAATATTATTTCTAAATTATGTGCTCATACTACACACTGACTTTTCATTTCTAGGGGGAAATGGGCCAATGTACAGTTGTGGCCTGATTTTCAGATTTAAACTGTTGAAGATAAAGGGTAGTATTTTCTCTAATAAAGCTATTGACGGTCTTTTCAAAGTATTATTTTCCATGTTTTTTAGGTTTTCTTCCATTCCAAAGACAGTGGCATTTTAAAAGTTAAAAAAAGAAAAGTCACAAAATGAAAGAGTGGGATACAGTGATATCAAGTAAAATAATATAAATAATAAAGTGTACTTAAAGGGAAGAGAAAAACCCACAGGATGTCTCTCTCTTTTTCTCTGCCTCTTCTCTTTCTCTCCTTCAGTTTCTTTCTCTAGACAGTGAGTTAAATCCATTGATAACTCAAGAATAGAGAAAATGCCAGAATTCCTATCTCTTCCATCACTATTCTACCTTAGGTATAAATCTTTCCTCCATCCAACATTCTGTCTTGTTGGAAAGGCCAGTAAATTCCTGATTCCTTTGTTTCTTTTCTAAAAAAAGCAAAACATAATTGGCAAAGTTAATATGTATTTCTTTTGCATACTTTCATACAAAAATTCTAGATAGCCACTACAATCTTACTATCTCTTTCTCCTCAGATTTAGATGCCCTTAGGTATCCATAATCTTCATGGAAGCAGTAAAGACAGTGATTGTAAATTACGCCAGGCTTTCAGCTTCTATAGACCTCTGACCTTTGCTGTTGGAGTCATTTAAGTTCCTATGTAAATGGAGGACCTTTACAGAATTTGAAATCCTTGATAGGTTAAAAAGAAATCTATGGGGTGTTATTATTATTTTTAAGATAAATTCAGCCAGGTTTTTGGTCTAACATTGATGTTATATACTAGGCCTAGTAGCAGAGCTGTTTATTGTCTATGATCAGGAGCTTACTTGACGCATTTATAATGATTGCTGCTCTGCTGTATCAGCAAACCAGTTGGGTTGTTCTTTAGTTCTTTAGGGACCATTCAAGTTCCACTGAGTCAAAATCTTTCTTTCTACTGTCCTCTGTCCTTCCAAGGACAGATTTCCTTTCCTGATGCTTTTCCTCATGGTAGAGTCTTCACTACTGGTTCTCAGATCCCTCTAAGGCCAATGGCTTATCAAATTGCTTAAAATCTATAAAGGTATACTCCTGAAGGATAAATGCTTGTTTTCCATGGTCTTTCTCAAGTATTCTAATCTACCTGATTGCCAGGGCTTGGTCATTATTGATCGGAGCATCTTCTTTCCAACCAAGCCCTAGTGAAAACAATACAGGCTACATAGGCAGTACATTTGTACAAATGTTTTAGTCATATTCTAAAGTCAAATAATTCTATATTTGATGTAAGCATCANATGTAAGCATCAGCTATGAGTAGTTTTGAAATTGTTTTAAAACAAGTCACATTTGTGTGAATATGTAAACACTTATTTCAGGCAAAATACATCTTCATATTCTTCCATAAAGCTTTTTCAAAACCATTACAAAAGATATTACAGAGAAATCTGAATTCTGTCTCTTAACCACAAAAGTGCCCTGGCTTAATAAATCATGAAGAGAATCAATGAGGCTTGCATTGGATGCCTGAAAGAAAGCTGCAATCATTCATAAGGAGTAACTTCGGATGATTAGTAAGTTCTCTAAAGTAGTTGAGATTGCAGAAAACCATAAACACTTAGTCCAACAGTTATCACTATCCCATATACAAGGGGAGCCATTTTGAAAGTGTTTCCAATAAATCCACAAATGCCTTGACTGGAACTGATGTGGACTATTTTTGCAGAACTTTATTGTAATTCTCAGCTATAAAGGTTGCCATCTGAATGGAATACTAATGTTCTTTTGTCAGAGTGCTAAATACTTGTTTGTAATTCTAGATATTTTTGATCAAATGCCTCTACTCAAGAGGAAAAATAACAAAAAGCATGCTATTACTATGTAGAATAAGACATATAGAAACATGACAGAATCACAAAACTTATTTAACATATAGATGATTAAAGAACATCCATTTGGAGGCCTACTTGAGTTAATTTCTCTCCTTCATGGTCAAGAAAATATATTTCTTGAATAGTTTGTTCTATGGGTCAAGTGCTGTGCTGAATTCTGGAGGGAAATAAAGATGAATAGAATTGTATCTGCCCTAAAATTATTTCAAAGATGAAGAAGAATTCATGATTGATAAACAAGAGTACAACATGGCTGGAAAGAAGGTATGATTGTGGTCATTCCCATGGTCAGTTTATGCTTTTCACCATCAGGATAGGGATTGTACTTGAGTTCTTAAAGAAACTTTGGTGCCGGGAGCCGCCATGGGAGATCCTACCCATGACAAAGGTCATGTGGAAGAGAACTGTTAAGCAAGGCTTCAGAACTCAAGGGGCTCCCTAGGCTTTCTCGAGCATCTACCCCAAAACCAGAGTCTGTCTGTTTTACTGTTCCATGACTTTCCCCAACTCCTCTGACATTAACAGGGGGCTGACCCTGACCACCTTTCTCTGGAGAAAATCAACTTAGGGCTATAGCTAATAAGTCTCCTGGACATGAGAGGAATATTTCAAATCAAACCCCCTCTGTTAGCATTCTAGCTTGCTTGGCAGGTTATATCGAGACTCTTGCAGCTATGCATACAATTATTTACAGCCTCCCAACTGTGAGAGGCATAGAAAGCCTAAAAACATGGAGCCTTTGAAAGAGTTAGAAGTTATTAGAGGAGTGCTAATGCTGATGTAGGATTTCATTATTGAGCCAATGCTTGTTGCTAAGTTCCCATATCTCTTATCCACTGTGCACCTGGGAATGCATTAGTTAACACAGTGAGAATGCTAGAAAAACAAGTGTAGCCTTGAATTTAACCATATCAGACTGTTGAGCTAATTGGTTCTTTTTTGTAACTCACTGCACCTTTGCTCTGTGTAAAACGTAACTCTGTTTGGCATTTTTCTGAGGCTGACATAGATTAGAAATATAAAGAAAAACACTTTTAGGGAAAATAAGTTTTCTAGTTGAGCAGCCTTTATCAAAAGAGGATCATAAAATGTTCACAGGCCTCCAAGGCCAGAAGATACTGTACACAACATCTTTTGTGGGAAAGGTATGCAAAAAAATCATGGTTTCGATAAGGGCAACACTGCTGGAATGTTGGGCTGACTCTGTATGACCTTGCGTCTTTCATTTCCTCTCTGTACAAAATAGGTATATAAGTCCCATTTAAAAATAAAGCTATGGGCCTCGCTGATCAAAGCAGCTTGGTCTCCTCGTGTCAATCATTTTCTTCTTACTCTGTCTTTCAGGCTGGTTCCCATCTGGAGTACAGAAGCCCGCCGTGTCTACTTATTTGCCTGGGTTTTTAAGACCTGAACTGGCACTCCCTCGGGAGGCCGGGAGGGCACCTGCGGCCTCATGTAGACAGTGCAAGTCTCTTGTCTTGAGACTTTATTGACTTTCTGTATAAACCAAGGAACATCAGCCTCTTTTCTTCTCTCCTCTATATTCTTATTGACAACATTTTTAACTATCTCTCTCTCTCTAAATCAATCTCAATCGCCGACACCGTTTCTCCTTCGGGTTTCCCTGGATCCTGCGGGGGCTGGACCCCAGCGCTTTGGGATACTGAATAAATAATAACTTCTACTGTTTAAGAAGCCTTTCCAGTTCATTTGAAGAGAAAAATATACAGGCTCATATAATTCCTATTCAAAGAGGTGGAAGTTGCTTAAGTACCAAAATTATATCTTAGTTTAAGCACAACTAGATGACAGAGAAGGGCTTAATTAGCTTGNCTTTTAAACAAAAAAATGTTATTAATAATTAAAAAATCATTTAGATTCTATGATCAAATTGAACTTAACAGTTACATGTATAGATAGATGGATCAATAGATAAATATATAGCTATGTACAAAAACTATTTGAATTGTTGTATGTTAGAAATAATAATTTTAAGTTCAGAAAAGACATCCTTATCTAAGATTATATACAGCAAAGCAGTTATCCTTGCACATAATTTCCACTGTACTCCAGTGCAGAGTGACAGTCTATGGTGACACTGAGGCACCAGGACATATCTTCAATAGTGCTTGCCCGCTATATGCTCGTCTTTATTATTTTTGTCCTCCACCTTCTTTTGGCCTACATCCCAAGACTGTCTTTCTCTTAGATAGCCAGTCTATATCCTCTTTATATCTGTCTTACTTCTCATGATTATGTTCTATGATAATTTTCCTTTTCTTTACTTTTCAAATTTATTTTCCTTATAAATAAATTTGACAGGCACATCAACAGACATTTTTAGTTATGAGTACCATATCTTTGAAAGTAACGCATTTAATGTCTCAACATTTGGGACTGTAGATGTTGTTTTAGAATAAGAATTAGTCATCCTATTATATTTTCTAATGGGCAATTAGAAAAAAAAAAAATGAAAAACAGACAGCTCTGTCCATGGCTGAGTATCTTCAAGGATGCCTTTAGGAACAGAATGACATGGAGTGTAAGGGGCTAGAGAAGCAAATTATCTTTTCACACTGGTTTTTATACAGTCAGAGATAAGAATCCATGAGCTGGATATGGACATACTATGGTATCTTAAAAAATAATAAAACTCGAAGTAAGACAAACCTAGATTTTAAAGTAACAGAGTCCTGAAGTAAAACACATTTCTCTTCCTTAGTGAATATATTCTCTAAGGCAAGTTATAGCTGCTGTGAACCGATTTCCTCCTTCCCAAAATGAACATAGTAGTATTGTACTTGAAGTTTGTTGAGATGTTAGAAACAATGCACATAAAGACTATGTTGTGAGATTGAATTTGTTCTTTATTTTTATGATTTCCCATAGACTGTTATTGATCAGAAAAGGTGAGATAAATGACTGTAGTGTGGCATTTCTGATGAAGGTGAGATGCTTACTTTAATGCTTATGCTTATTTTTTTCATTTTTCTCAATATATATTTGATGCACTAAAATAACATCTGAAAAATGTTCATGCTAGGTGTGGAGTTTAACTTTGGCAAGATTGGTAATTGTTTTTCACCTTAAACTTTTCATTTGTCTGAAATTCTGAGCACTTGAGTTACTAACATGGAAAGCAGCTTCAGAAAATTGCTGCACTAACCCAGTCTGTAGCTCTGACACTTGATTTCTGTAATCATAATACAAAATAATAATATTCTTATTTCTGCATAATGACTCACAGAATGCTAACATCTTTACAGTGATATAGTGTAATCAGAAGATATTTTATGTACAGTTTTCAGAGAAAAAATGGAGAAAAAAGCAGATTATTCAAAGCCACAGGATTTTTGAGTGCAATATTCAAGGTAGAAATACCATACTTTATTAAGCTTTTTTCCCTCTGTTCTGCATAGTTTCTTTGTTCTTTGAAATCTTTGATTTTGTTTTGTAGAGAAGTAACTTCCCCTAGATTAGTAGATTGGTAGAATAATCTTTCATGTTTATTTCTAGTATTTACCCAAATATTCTTAGATTTAAACACATTTCCTTCCAAAGAAGTTTGATAAAAATGGGACTTCCTATACACTAAAACAACTTTCTTTGTACTTTCTTCACTTGAAAAGGACCTTGTTTGAAAATCAGTAGGATACTAATTTTGTATACTCAGTTTACTTTTCTGAAACCAGAATTCTTTTGCATGTGACAGAAAAAAATTTTCTCTTTTAAAAAGTCACTAAAATAGAAAGAAAGAAATTAAAAGAAATCATGTTAAGAATTTTTTCTTAAGTTATGCTGCTATTTGAAAATAGTAAAATTCAGTATGAATATCAACTTTCATAAAGTGTTCCAAATTTTTGAAAGCCTCAATCATTTTTTTAAATTTCTGATATAATTTCATGTTTCTATGAAACATTTAAAAGATTCACTGATCTTTATCTTTGTGTAAAAGGTTGTCTTTCACTCCTCCTAGCAGAAAACTCCAAAGCTGACCACCTAAGCAAAAACTAATTTTAGAGTTGTTTTATTTTATCATTATTTTTCCTGAAGCATTACTAGAAATTTGTAATTAAGAGAAGGGATATTTGCTGTGTTACAAACGCTTTTGTGGGATGAGATGGGAGAATGGCATTGAAACATGTAAAAATAAATAAATAAATAAGAAAAGAAAAAAAATAAAATGTAAGTGTATTTTATGGGGTATTGGTAATTTGCTGCACTGATCTCATTTTTCTCAAAGTAAACTGGTATAGTATGTTTCACTGATATAGGTGACTATTGTTAAAATGATTCACTCATCATAGGAGATTATTTTAGCAAATTTTAATCCAATAAAATATAGGAACTTCCATAATATATCTAAAAATACTTATTTAACTCTTGGTTGCAGATGCTGTGTGTGTGCTTAGTGGCTCAGTCATATGCAAGATACAAGATCAAGAAACAAAACTCAACTATTTTTCTACATCGTGCTACCAAGATGTGGTGTGCATTCATGCTCAGTCACATCTGACTCATTGCCACGCCACAAGGCTCCTTTATCCATGGGATTTCCCAGGCAAGAATACTGGAATGGGCTGCCATTTCCTTCTCCAGGGGATCTTACCCACCGTCTCTTGTGTCTCCTGCATTGTAGGCAGATTCTTTGCTTTCTGATCCCTTGGGAAGATGTGTGTAGTTACCAGTTATTCAAATAAAGCTCTTATATACCTTTTTGAATATGAAATAACACCTTATTTCCATAATCATTAGGAATTTCTTCTTATATTGATATGAAGTTTATCTCCGTGTAATACCAACACATTAGCTCCCACTTTCATATATGAAACTATACAGATTATTTTATTCTATTTCTATATGACATTCCTTTAAATATCAAATATTAAATTTCCAGATTTCAAAATTGTTTCTAAAAACTAACACCCAGAGTTGAACATGGTTTCTATATCACCTAACAAATGAAATGGGTAGCAACATTATTCACTTTTCTGTGGACCATGGATACATTTTAATGCTAAACATTGCTTCAGCCACTTTGCTGGTGAAAATTGGGTAAACTGACAACTATATTGCTAATTCTCCTTGCCAGTTATTATGTAAAGTATTATGTTAAAGCAGGTTGACATATTTTATAGCTACCATGTTAACTGAGTTATTTCGATTCATGTGATACAGACAGGGAAACCAATGATTCTCAAGATTACTTAACTACAAAGGAGAGTGATTCAAAGTCTAAACTCGCTTATGTCCGTGCTCATATACTTAGCCACTAGACAATAGTGCATTACTAAACTAAAATTAGGAATTAAGCAGAAGAGGGTGTCAGAGGATGAGAGGATGAGATGGCTGGATGGCATCACCAGTGCAATGGACATGAACTTGGGCAAACTGTGGGAGATGGTGAGGGACAGAGAGGTCTGGTGTGCTGCAGTCCACGGGGTTGCAAAGAGTTGGACACAAGTGAGTGACTGACACAACAAATTAAAATACTGAGAACTTTTACATGATCAGTGATTTCACATAGGTACTTCTGGCAAGAGTGATTTCTTCAGAAGCCTAAACCTATGCTTTGGCTTTGGGCTAGATGCCTGGCACCTGATCTTCAAGTCTGATTCTCCATTCCTACCAAATTCTGACTGATGCTTTAGTCTTTTGGAAAAATTGGTTTCCTTTTAATCAGCTTTTTTAGGATAACCTTTCTACTATTTCTTTGTTTTTGATTCTGTTTACAGCTTAGACTAATAGGCTCATCTGAAGTATGTTATGCTATCATCAGGATGTATTGTATTGTAGCACTTTTCTTGTCTTTCTACCCAGTGATCTTACTAAACATGGGCCCAACTTGGTTTGTTCCATGAGAACTACATTCTTTTCTAAGTGCTTACAAACTGTGTTTAATAGTAAATTCATCTATAATGTTTCTGGGGACTATAATAATGAATACAATTTGTTTTGGTTACTTTAATATATCACTTTCCCATCCTGAAAATTGTGAAAATATTTAGCCATGTTTAGACTTCTGTCGATAATAACTGAAATAATATTGGCAACATTTTATATATGACATTTTGGCACTTTGATGTTAGAAACTAGTTACCACTTTGTTCTGATAAGAAAAAAAATCTCTTTTTTTTTTCTGATTGTTTTGGGAAAGAAACAAACATCTGCTTGAGTAATCAGTATATCTTACAACAGGCTTGCTCTGTCAACACTTTCTCTGACAATAATTTATCTCCTTTACTCATTTTCCTCCTGAGAAATCTGTATGCAGGTCAGAAAGCAACAGTTAGAACTGGACATGGAACAACAGACTGGTTCCAAATAGGAAAAGGAGTACATCAAGGCTGTACATTGTCACCCTGCTTATTTAACTAATATGCAGAATACATCATGAGAAAAGCTGGCTGGAGGAGGCACAAGCTGGAATCAAGATTGCCAGGAGAAATATCAATAACCTCAGATATGCAGATGACACCACCCTTATGGCAGAAAGTGAAGAAGCACTAAAAAGCCTCTTGATGAAAGTGAAAGAGGAGAGTGAAAAAGTTGGCTTAAAGCTCAACATTCAGAAAACTAATATCATGGCATCCGGTCCCATCACTTCATGGCAAGTAAACGGGGAAACAGTGGAAACAGTGGCTGACTTTCTTTTTCTGGGCTCCAAAATCACTGCAGATGATGATTGCAGCCATGGAATCAAAAGACTCTTACTGCTTGGAAGGAAAGCTATGAACAACCTGGACAGCCTATTTAAAAGCAGAGACATTACTTTGCCAACAAAGGTCCATCTAGTCAAGGCTATGGTTTTTCCAGTGGTCATGTATGGATGTGAGAGTTGGACTATAAAGAAAGCTGAGTGCAGAAGAATTGCTGCTTTTGAACTGTGGTGTTGGAAAAGACTCTTGAGCGTCCCTTGGACTGCAAGGAGATCCAACCAGTCCACCGTAAAAGAGATCAGTCCTGGGTGTTCATCGGAAGGACTGATTTTGAAGCTGAAACTCCAACACTTTGGCCACATGATTCGAAGAGTTGACTCATTGGAAAGACCCTGATGCTGAGAAAGATTCAGGGCAGGAGGAGAAGGAGACAACAGAGGATGAGATGGTTTGATGGTATTGCCAACTCAATGGACATGGGTTTGGGTGGACTCCAGGAGTTGGTGATGGACAGGGAGGCTTGGCGTGCTGTGGTACATGAGGTCAGAAAGGGTTGGACACAACTGAGCTCAGTCATTTTCCAAAAGATTCTCATCTCCACCCTTAGCCCCACCACCTCTTCCTGCCCTGTATTACCAATTTTTCACTTAAAACCAAAGGCTGAGATAAAGTCTAATATTCAGCAGGAAACTTCTTTTACTCTTCTAACCTGCATCAATAACTGAATTCTCTGATTTCCAGTATCTCTAATAATTCACATCATGTTGCCTGACGCTTGACTTTAAACAGCTGGTACAATTCTCTGGATATATCAGTTGTGTCACACTCTATATAGAGTGCAAGCACTTTGTAAAAGAAGAAGCTATTGTCTGTTTTCTTGCCTTATTTCTTCATTATTTCTTTATGGGTACAATGAGAGCCTTATTCTTTACATGTTAGCCTTCTATTATATTAGACTGCCTAGTTATGAATTCTGAAGAAGCTACGAAGCTATCCTTTTTTTTTTTGGTAAATTCAGTGTGTGCAAACTGACTTGCATTGACATACTTTTTGACTATAATAGTCCTAAAAAGTATATTTTTCTTCTTCTTCTTTTTTTCCCCTTCATGACCCAGGAGAGTTTATTGGATATGTTTTGAGAAAACATTGTGTTTATTTGTTTTTAAATAGTGTAATAGAGACCTTTAAGACTATCTGCCATGCTCCCAGTGGGGGTGATGGCAGCTGGGACTGTTTTTTTTCTTTTTCTTTTTTTTTGGTGACTGCAGGGCTGGACCTATCTGCATGGTTTAGCCACCAAATCGAGCAGGAATTTAGAAATAAGAATTCAGAGATACTAGTAAATGTGGGGTCTTTTTAAAACAGAAAATTACAAACCACACAGCAGCTGGAGAAACATTTTCTCCTTATGAAAGAGGAACAGGCAAAGACTTCAGGCAGAGAAAGTGGAACCTAAGGTACTCAGAATGAATTAGATCTGAAAGACTCTGTGACCCTAAGAGTGAAGAAGGAGGGAAAGGAAGTGTGTGTGTGTGTGTGTGTGTGTGTGTGTGTGTGTGTGTGAAGTGAATGAGAAGGACTAGAGGGACTGTAGAGGAATTGCCTTAATTCCTAATATCTTCTTAGTTCTTTCCCCTCCAAGGCCTGCCTCACTATCTTCCTCTGAGGTCCATGAGCTACCACTTTAGTTTTATCATACATTTCATGATTTTTTAAAAGTGAACCCGAGTAGATTTCTGTTACTCACAAACCAAATAACTTGAACCCATACACACAACCAGGGATGTTAAATGGGAAAATAAAGAATAAATATTAAAATTAAAGGAAGATAATTTAATAAATCTACATTTACATTACTTACATTAATATGAAACAATTTCTCTTTAATTTGTAAAACTTCACAGTCTGAAACTAAAAAGCAAAGGACGTCAGACATTTTCCTCATCAGCAGATATCAAACATGAAAGTAATTTGTTACCTGCCCACAGAGACACTCCTGAGGACTAAAACTATGCACAAAGAGATGATTCCAAAGTTTTAAAAGTGAGAAAGACAATGCCAAAGAATGCCCAAACTACCGCACAGTTGCACTCATCTCACGTGCTAGTAAAGTAATGCTCAAAATTCTCCCAGCCAGGCTTCAGCAATACGTGAACCATGAACTTCCAGATGTTAAAGCTGGTTTTAGAAAAGGCAGAGGAACCAGAGATCAAATTGCCAACATCTGCTGGGTCATGGAAAAAGCAAGAGAGTTCCAGAAAACATCTATTTCTGCTTTATTGACTATGCCAAATCCTTTGACTGTGTGGATCACAATAAACTGTGGAAAATTCTGAAGGAGATGGGAATACCAGACCACCTGACCTGCCTCTTGAAAAATCTGTATGCAGGCCAGGAAGCAACAGTTAGAACAGGACGTGGAACAACAGACTGGTTCCAAACAGGAAAAGGAATATGTCAAGGCTGTATATTGTCACCTTGCTTATTTAACTTATATGCAGAGTACATCATGAGAAACACTGGACTGGAAGAAACACAAGCTGGAATCAAGATTGCTGGGAGAAATATCAATAACCTCAGATATGCAGATGACACCACCCTTACGGCAGAAAGTGAAGAAGAACTAAAAGTAAAAGAGGAGAGTTAAAAAGTTGGCTTAAAGCTCAACATTCAGAAAACGAAGATCATGGCATCCGATCCCATCATTCCGTGGGAAATGGGGAAACAGTGGAAACAGTGTCAGACTTTATTTTTTAGGGCTCCAAAATCACTGCAGATGGTGACTGCAGCCATGCAATTAAAAGATGGTTACTCCTTGGAAGAACAATTATGACCAACCTAGATAGTATATTCAAAAGCAGAGGCATTACTTTGCCGACTAAGGTCCGTCTAGTCAAGGCTATGGTTTTTCCAGTGGTCGTGTATGGATGTGAGAGTTGGACTTTGAAGAAGATTGAGCGCCAAAGAATTGATGCTTTTGAGCTGTGGTGTTGGAGAAGACTCTTGAGAGTCCCTTGGACTGCAAGGAGATCCAACCAGTCCATTCTGAAGCAGATCAGCCCTGGGATTTCTTTAGAAAGAATGACGCTAAAGCTGAAACTCCTGTACTTTGGCCACCTCATGCGAAGAGTTGACTCATTGGAAAAGACTTTGATGCTGGGTGGGATTGGAGGCAGGAGAAGAAGGGGATGACCAAGGACGAGATGGGTGGATGGCATCACTGACTCGATGGATGAGGGTCTGAGTGAACTCTGGGAGTTGGTGATGGATAGGGAGGCCTGGCGTGCTACAATTCATGGAGTAGCAAAGAGTCGGACACAACTGAGTGACTGAACTGAACTGAACTGAACATTCTGCAAAGTGAACAGAAAGCAAAGGACTTTATTATATCTAATTGGAGTTGTAATAACTTTTGGAATTTGAATTCTGAACAGCTGCAAACCCAGAGTATGGAAATTATTTTCATTTAGTGTAAAGCACTGATACAATGTGCAATCTACCATTCTAACAGAAAATGCACTGGTTCTAGAAGAATATGAGACATTAAACTAATCAAGGAGATAATCTAAGCTGAGTCCTTAGGAGGGGAAAAAAAAATCTACAGTTTTTTTTTCTTTTTTTTTTAATATGGACCATTTTAAAAGTCTTTGTTAACTTTTTTTTATAATAGTGCTTCTGTTTTATATCTTGGTTATTGGGCCACAAGGCATGTGGGATCTTAGCTCCTTAATTTGGGATTGAACTGCACCCCGTGCATTGGAAGTTGAAGTTTTAATCACTGTACCACCAGAAATGTCCCGTGATTCTATGGTTTTGCTGAGAGTTTCATTTATTACTTAGTGAGACAAAATCACATTGTATAGAATTGGCAGATTTCCGTGAATTTCACTCAAGTTAAGTTCATGGTTGAAATTCTATTGTAGGAATATAGTCTTTCTAATATAATTATTTCAGTATTTTATATGTGATGTGTGTTTTGTTTTGTATTTTGTCTTTTCAAATGCATTAATATAAACGTTAATTGTCTGGGTAGATCCAATACATAATTTCCCTTTGAAATGTTGATTCTCAAAAAGTAGATATTCCAAAAAGGACTCTTACACAGTGGTCTTTATTAGAGATTATTCTTATCTATTGTCTTCATACTACATATGTAAAACTTTTTTGCCCTCAATGTTAAGAATCCATGAGAATAATAAAATCAAATAGTTCAGACTGATGTCCTGCTAGCCCTAGAGGAGAATTTTGTCCATAGGCTTGGTTCAGTATTTCTTAATCAGGAAAAATCTATGTATAAAGCAGGATGCAAAGAAATATTCTTGTAAATGTTAAAACATTTTTGATTATAAAATATATTTATCTCTATGATTTTGCTTACTCATTGTCTGATAGCAACAATTGCTTCTCGTTAGTTGGCATTACTGTTGTAATGCTTGAGGCTATTCACAGCCCATCTGCACACAGGAATAGCATTGCAGCTCTCAATCGATGGCAAAAAATAGGATGCATTCCATTTTGAACCCATCTAGTTCATCCAAATTGAATAGACTCTCTAACTCTAATGCTAAAGATCTTTTCAAATCTTCATGCTGGCTTCATTAACAGTTAATATTTTCCCAAAGCATCAGTCTTTGTTAGAGGCTTGGTGAAGGCGGGCGTGAATAAACAGTAAGATTTTTTTTTTTCTTTTTCTTTTCTAGCAATAAGGGCCAAGTATCACATGTATCAGGTTAAAGAATTCTTTCTTTGATAAACAAATAGTTGTATCAGCATATACAATAGATGATAGAATGGTATATCAACAAAAGAGTTGGGAGATGTCCTAATTGAAAGATAAGTTAAATGAAGAGAGTGGGCTGTGGAAGCTAATATTATTGCCTTTTAAACCAGGCAAGTGAGGTATAGAAGAGAGAATAAATCCATTTCTCATTATAAAAGACCAAAAGGGAAAAAAAAATCATAGTCGCTCAGGCTTGTCTCACTCTTTGCCGTCCTGTGGACTGTAGCCAACCAGGCTCCTCTGTCCATGGAATTTTGCAGGCAAGGATACTGGAATGGGTTGCTATTTTCTTCTCCAAGGGGGTCTTCCGAACCCAAGGATTGAACTCAGGCTCCCTGCATTGTGGGCAGACTCTTTACCATTTGAGCTACCAGGGAAACCTATAAAAGACCAAGGAAGACTACTTAGTCCTAAGCTGAGGAATTGCAACAAAACTAAACTCTAAATGCTAGATGAAGGAATGAATATATGAGGAATGGAAAAAAAATGAATAAATATATGAGTGCACTTTCTAGTCCATCAGCTAAAAGAAGTGTTTAAGCACTGCATTTCATCTATATTGAGTGACAAAAGTTTTCATGAAGTTGAACACAATGTTGGCAATGGAACTTAAATACTTTTTATCAGTTTGTTATATTTTATCAGCATTTTTCAAATGCTTGTTTTAACCTTGTGTGATGAGTGTAAATGAAAAAAACACTTCTTCCCTTTGAAGAGATTTTTGCTATTCTAAAGATACTCTGAAATTATATACAGTTATCATTGAAGTAATTAAAGAGAAAGGAGTATATACTCAGAAAGGGAGTTGAGAAATATGGAAACACTGAAGTAGCTAAATTTGC
>SJYQ01001852.1:4444-16441 GCA_006410935.1 Redunca redunca | reverse complement strand
ATCTTTCCCAATCCATTGATCTTAACAAATAGGTATATTGACTTTTAAAATACTCATGCTTAGGAAGAATACCACAACAATTAACATTATAATACTCAAAAACATTCAGTAATGTTTCCTAAATGACTAGTTAAATTTGATGTAGCCAAACGATAAAATGCAAGGCAACTATTAAAAGCATATACAGCATCGTTGCAAGATCCAGATAATAAACTCACATTATGCTTCTAGGGTCATACATTTATATCTGTATTTGTTGTTGGTTTGTTGTTTAGTCACTCCACCATGTCTGACTCTTGTAATCCCATGGGCTGTAGCCTGCCAGGCTCCTCTGTCCATGGGATTCTCCAAGCAAGAATACTGGAAAGGGCTGCCATCTCCTCCTCCAGGGGATCTTTCTGACCCAGGAATTGAACCCGGGTCTCCTACATCGCAGCTACATGATTTACCCACTGAGCTATGAGGGCAGCCCATCTGTATATTAGACGGGTAGATAGGTAATAAGGTAGATAGGTAATATCTAAGCATTATCTACTACCTGTCTATTACTGAAGAGTCACCACAACATAGATAATAACTTACTAGAAATAAAAGAACATGCTATAAACCAAAAATTCAGAGAATTAATAAAAAGGAAAGATTAGCACTGTTGGTTGAGATTTGAATTAGTGGTCTGGGAAATCAAGTAGAAGAATGTCTCAAAACACAGAGGAAAAACATAAAGAGATGAATATCATAAAATGGGGAAAAAAAAGAGGAAGAACAGATACAGAAGACATAACACATGAATAATATGATTTCAGAAGGAGAAAAAAAGGAAGGACTATAATTAGACAAATAAAAAAAGAAATTCTCCTGGTGTGAAGAAGATTAGAGTGCAAATTAAAATTGTTCACTGCATTCCAGACAGGATAGGTGGAACACAGACCTGGGTATATCATGGCAAAATTCTTAAAATACAAAGTAAAAGGAAAATGCTCTTGCTTGCTGCTCAGAAGGCTGAAGTTATATAGATAATAAATAATGTTTTATCAGTGACATCAAATTGATCTCCATCCCAGGTAAGATAGCTTTCACTTCGTAGTGAAATACTGAAAAATATGTAAGCCTTCATAAACCGTATCATTCTCTTATTTAATATTCAAGCTAAAATTCTTATCAAGCAAATCAGATCAGGACTCTCAGTGGAAAGGTAGTGGAAGAAGAGAAACTATACATTAGTGAGTAGTGGGTAAGGACAGTAACTAATTATATATAATAAGTCATAGTTACAGTTTCTTGATATAAAAGATACAAACTACTATACAGGAACTAAAAGTACTAAACAATTATAGTGAAATGAGGATGGAGTAGAAAAGGAAATAAACTACTTCCCATAGTTTTATCTCTTTGTAGGGATGTATTTAGGAAAGTAAAAAAAAATTCAGTCTTTATTTTTTTTTTTCCTGTAGGAAGGGAAAAAATATATAAGATGAGAGAGTTAGTATGGATAAATGGTGGTTTTTATACACTGACTGAAGAAAAACATTTTTTCACAGGTGTTAAAGAAATATAATCACATTTGGAAAGCAATGAAGCCAAATCTGTTAATAGTTATAGCAAGTATGAATGGCTGACATTTGTATTGAATGGAGAGTCCTACCTGACATCCTATGTTATTTGCAGATCTATTAAAAAAGGGAGAAGAAAATAAAAGTAAAAATTTAATTAAAGCTCACTAAGAGAAACGTCAGAGAGCTATTTTAATTGTGGTCCTGAAAAAGAATATTTGTTAAGACATTTTTTAGAGCTCTTGGTCCCTCCAGTTCAGTTCAGTCACTCAGTTGTGTCCAACTATTTGCAACCCCATGGACTTTGGCATGCCAGGCCTCCCTGTCCATCCCCAACTCCCGGCGCTTGCTCAAACTCGGTGTCCATTGAGTCAGTTATGCCATCCAGCCATCTCATTCCCTGTCATCACCTTCTCCTCCTGACTTCAATCTTGCCCAGCATCAGGGTCTTTCCAAATGAGTCAGTTCTTTGCATCAGGTAGCCAAAGGATTGGAGCTGCAGCTTCAGCATCAGTCCTTCCAGTGGATATTCAGAGCTGATTTCCTTTAGGAAAGACTGGTTGGATCTCCTTGCAGTCCAAGGGACTCTGAAGAGTCTTCTCCAACACCACAGTTCAAAAGCACCAATCCTTCGGTGCTCAGCTTTCTCTATAGTCCAACTCTCATATCCATACATGACTACTGGAAAAACCATAGCTTTGACTAGATGGAACTATGTTGGCAAAAGAACATCTCTGCTTTTTGAATATGTGTTGAGGTTGGCCATATCCTTTATTCCAAGGGACAAGTGTCTTCATTTCATGGCTACAATCACCATCTGCAATGATTTTCAGTTCAGTTCAGTTCAGTTCAGTCACTCAGTCATGTCCGATTCTATGTGGCCCCATGAATCACAGCATGCCAGGCCTCCCTGTCCATCACCAACTTCCGGAGTTCACTCAGACTCACGTCCATCAAGTCAGTGATGCCATCCAGCCATCTCATCCTCTGTCATCCCCTTCTCTTCCTGCCCCCAGTCCCTCCCAGCATCAGAATCTTTTCCAATGAGTCAACTCTTCACATGAGGTGGCCAAAGTATTGGAGCTTCAGCTTTAGCATCATTCCTTCCAAAGAAATCCCAGGGCTGATCTCCTTCAGACTGGACTGCTGGATCTCCTTGCAGTCCAAGGGACTCTCAATAGTCTTCTCCATCACCACAGTTCAAAAGCATCAGTTCTTCGGTGCTCTGCTTTCTTCACTGTCCAACTCTCACATCCATACACACCACTGGAAAAACCATAGCCTTGACTAGATGGACTTTTGTTGGCAAAGTAATGTCTCTGCTTTTCAATACTCTATCTAGGTTGGTCAAAACTTTGCTTCCAAGGAGTGAGTGTCTTTTAATTCCATGGCTGCTGTCACCATCTGCAGTGATTTTGGAGCCCCCAAAAAATAAAGTCTGACACTGTATCCCCATCTATTTCTCATGAAATGATGGGACCGGGTGCCATGATCTTCATTCTTTTAAGCCAACTTTTTCACTGTCCTCTTTTACTTTCATCAAGAGACTTTTTAGATCCTCTTCACTTTCTGCCATAAGGGTGGTGTCATCTGCATATCTGAGGTTATTGATATTTCTCCCGGCAATCTTGATTACAGCTTGTGACTCTTCCAGTCCAGCATTTCTCATGATGTACTCTGCATATAAGTTAAATAAGCAGGGTGACAATATACAGCCTTGATGTACTCCTTTTCCTATTTGGAACCAGTCTGTTGTTCCATGTCCAGTTCTAACTGTTGCTTCCTGACCTACATAAATTCTTCTCAAGAAGCAGGTCAGGTGGTCTGGTATTCCCATCTCTTTCAGAATTTTCCACAGTTTTTTTTGTGATCTACACAGTCAAAGGCTTTGGCATAGTCAATAAAGCAGAAATAGATGTTTTTTTTGGAACTCTCTTGCTTTTTCCATGATCCAGTGGATGTTGGCAATTTGATCTCTGGTTCCTCTGTCTTTTCTAAAACCAGCTTTAACATCTGGAAGTTCATGGTTCACGTATTGCTGAAGCTTGGCTTGGAGAATTTTGAGCATTACTTTACTAGTGTGTGAGATGAGTCCAATTGTGCGGTAGTTTGAGCATTCTTTGCATTGCCTTTCTTTGGGATTGAAATGAAAATTGACCTTTTACAGTCCTGTGGCCGCTGCTGAGTTTTCCAAATTTGCTGGCATATTGAGTGCAGCACATTGACAGCATCATCTTTCAGGATTTGAAATAGTTCTACTGGAATTCCATCACCTCCACTAGCTTTGTTCGTAGTGATGCTTTCTAAGGCCCACTTGACTTCACATTCCAGGATGTCTGGGTCTAGGTGAGTGATCATACCATTGTGATTATCTTGGTCGTGAAGATCTTTTGTGTACAGTTCTTCTGTTTATTCTTGCCACCTCTTCTTAATATCTTCTGCGTCTGTTAGGTCCATACCATTTCTGTCCTATATCGAGCCCATCTTTGCATAAAATGTTCTCTTAGTGTCTCTAATTTTTTTGAAGAGATCTCTAGTTTTTCTCATTCTGTTTTCCTTTATTTCTTTGCATTGATTGCTGAGGAAGGCTTTCTTATGTCTCCTTGCTATTCTTTGGAGCTCTGCATTCAGATGCTTATATCTTTCCTTTTCTTCTTTTCTTTTTGCTTCTTTTCTTTTCACAGCTATTTGTAAAGCTTCCTCAGACAGCCATTGTGCTATTTTGCATTTCTTTTCCATGTAGCCTTGATGCCTGTCCCCTGTCCAATGTCATGAACCTCCATCCATAGTTCATCAGGGACTCAGGCACTCTATCTATCAGATCTAGTTCCTTAAATCTATTTCTCACTTCCACTGTATAATTATATGGGATTTGATTTAGGTCATACCTGAATGGTCTAGTAGTTTTCCGTGCTTTCTTCAACTTAAGTCTGAATTTGGCAATAAGGAGTTCTTGATGTGAGCCACAGTCTGCTCCTGGTCTTGTTTTTGTTGACTGTATAGATCTTCTCCATCTTTGGCTGCAAAGAAAATAACCAATCTGATTTTAGTGTTGACCATCTGGTGATGTCCATGTGTAGAGTCTTCTCTTATGTTGTTGGAAGATGGTGTTTGCTATGACCAGTGCATTTTCTTGGCAAAGCTCTATTAGTCTTTGCCCTGCTTCATTCTGTATTCAAGGCCAAATTTGCTTGTTACTCCAGGTGTTTCTTGACTTCCTACTTTTGCATTCCATTCCCCTATAATGAAAAGGACATCTTTTTTGGGTGTTAGTTCTAAAAGGTCTTGTAGGTCTTCATAGAACCATTCAACTTCAGCTTCTTCAGCATTACTGGTTGGGGCATAGACTTGGATTACTGTGATATTGAATGGTTTGCCTTGGAAACAAACAGAGATCATTCTGCCTTTTTTGAAATTGCCTCCAACTGCATTTCGGACTCTTTTGTTGACCATGATGGCTACTCCATTTCTTCTGAGGGATTCCTGCCCGCAGTAGTAGATATAATGGTCATGTGAGTTAAATCTACCCATTCCAGTCCATTTTAGTTCGCTGATTCCTAGAATGTCGACGTTCACTGTTGCCATCTCTTGTTTGACCACTTCCAACTTACCTTGATTCATGGACCTGACATTCCAAGTTCCTATGCAATATTGCTCTTTACAGCATCAGACCTTGCTTCTATCACCAGTCACATCCACAGCTGGGTATTGTTTTTGCTTTGGCTCCATCCCTTCATTCTTTCTGGAGTTATTTCTCCACTGATCTCCAGTAGCATGTTGGGCACCTACTGACCCGGGGAGTTCCTCTTTCAGTATCCTATCATTTTGCCTTTTCATACTGTTCATGGGGTTCTCAAGGCAAGAATGCTGAAGTGGTTTGCCATCCCCTACTCCAGTGGACCACATTCTGTCAGACCTCTCCACCATGAGTCGCCTGTCTTGGGTGGCCCCACAGGCATGGCTTAGTTTCCTTGAATTAGACAAGGCTGTGGTCCTAGTGTGATTAGATTGACTAGTTTTCTGTGATTATGGTTTCAGTGTGTTTGCCCTCTGATGCCCTCTTGCAACACCTACCGTCTTACTTGGGTTTCTCTTACCTTAGATATGGGGAATCTCTTCATGGCTGCTCCAGCAAGGCGCAGCCACTGCTCCTTACCTTGGACGAGGGCTATCTCCTCACCACTGCCCCTTCTGACCTTGAACATTGACTAGCTCCTCTAGGCCCTCCTGTGCCCATGCAGCCACCACTCCTTGGACATGGGGTAGCTCCTCTCGGCTGTTACTGTGCTGTTGCAGCCTGAAAATAAAGTCTGTCACTGTTTCTACCGTTTCTGCATCTATTTGCCAGCAGTCACGTATGCATGTGTGAGTCGGACTATAAAGAAAACTGAACACCAAAGAATTGATGCTTTTGAACTGTGGTATTGGAGAAGACTCCTGATAGTCCCTTGGACTGTAAGGAGATTCAACCCGTCCATCCTAATGGAAATCATTCCTGAATATTCATTTGAAGGACTGATGTGGAAGCTGAAACTCCAATATGTTGGCCACTTGATGTGAAGAACTGACTCATTGGAAAGATTGAAGCTGGGAAGAGAAGGGGAGGATAGAGAATGAGATGGTTGGATGGCATCACCAACTCAATGGATCTGTTTGAGTAAACTCTGGGAGTTGGTGATGAACACGGAGGCCTGGAGTGCTACAGTCCATGGGGTCACAAATAGTTGGATACAACTGAGAGACCAAAATGAACTGAACTGAACTGAACTGAACTGATATACCATGTAAATTTAAAAAAAAAATAGAAAATTCAAGAACAGAAATTCTAAGTTATTTTTCAAAAATGAGGTCCTAAGCAAGGATCTCACTCTTCCTATGGAAAAGGATAACAGATGTCCCTTCTCATATAGAAATAAAAGAAAGCATAG
This sequence comes from Redunca redunca, assembly GCA_006410935.1. Lineage (NCBI taxonomy): Eukaryota > Metazoa > Chordata > Mammalia > Artiodactyla > Bovidae > Redunca > Redunca redunca. The sequence continues at coordinate 9,963 of SJYQ01001852.1, read as the reverse complement.
CAGGGAGGAAACCAATTTTGACTCCATTTTGGAAACTGTTTCTTTGACTTGCTTTTATTATTATTATCATACTCACCGGCTTGCCTGGAGTACCTTGCCCCTCTGCTTGACAGTGAACTAAAGTGCTCTTGTTCAGCTCATGAAGAGATAGTTTGTCCCTGCCCACCTGTGAATAGAAGAGATTAACAGACTCCTCCTCAAGACTGAACATTGCCTTGGAGATGTTTTGCAAGACTGAAGACTCTTTCACTTGGCTTCCTCACTGCATCTGCTTTTCTATTATGCCTTTTGACTTTAGTTCCTCATTGCTTCTTTCTCTCTGATCTATAAAAGAACCTGGCATCCAAACCCCTAAAAGATGGTTATTTGAAGAGCTAGCCTGACATTTTCTCAGTCAGCTGGCTCCCCAGTCAAAGTCTCTTCCTTGCCTCAATACCTCGTCTCTCTGAATTGTTGGCCTGTTGTGTGGTAAGCAGAGTGAGTTTGGACTCAGTGACAAAAACTCTTGTTTCATTATTTCCACAATAAATAAAAAAGACAAAAAAGGTCTAAAGAGGAACTTTAGTCTAATTTGTTTGACCAAAGTATACATGTTTCTGTAGATTCCATTTAACTAAGTAATTACTGATTCAACAAAGTGTTACTGAGTGACAGTTATGTGCATAGCACTGTGATTATTTTGGGAGGAACGGAGTTAATGATAAATGTTTCTTAAGAAATGTACACACACATTCGCTGCTACTGCTGCTAAGTCACTTCAGTCATGTCTGACTCTGTGTGGCCCGATAGACAGCAGCCCACCAGGCTCACCCGTCCCTGGGATTCTCCAGGCAAGAACACTGGAGTGTGTTGCTATTTCCCTCTCCAATACATGAAAGTGAAAAGTGGAAGTGAAGTCGCTCAGTCGTGTCCGACTCTTGGCGACCCCATGGACTGCAGCCTACCAGGCTCCTCCATCATGGGATTCTCCAGGCAAGAGTACTGGTTGCCACAGACTCACTAACACACTATAATTCTGTAAAATACGTACTTGAAACATTGGTAGCTATGTGCAAGCTATTTAATAAGTTAAAATCTCAGATTTCGATTGTTGATAAACTATTTTTGCCAGAGTTCAACTCCAGCAGCCAGCGAATCAACCTGAAGGGGTGAGCAGTGTTGGTGGACAATGATGTAGCCTCTGACTCGAGGTACAGAACTACTTGTCTATTTCAAGCTTCAGGTTTTCTTTTATACTTTGACAAAAGCATTAGGTCAGGTTTGACATTTTTAGTTTCCCCCACCCAGATTTATTGTCTCCAGAAATCATTGTTGCCCTACAGAGTTCCTGCTTCAGTGATTCTCTCAGAATCTGCTTTACTATCTATTATCTAATTCCTCTTATGTGTCCTACATTTAACTTGTTATTACGTTGTAACTCATGCTACATTCCTCAGTATACTTCTTATCTTTCTAAATCTTGTTTGCCCCTAGCATCTTAAGATCACTATCTCCTAAAAAGGCTTCTAGCTGTTCTTAATTATTCCTAAACCCTAATGTTGTGAAAGTGCTGCACTCAATAAGCCAGCAAATTTGGAAAACTCAGCAGTGGCCATAGGAATGGAAAAGGTCAGTTTTCATTCCAATCCCAAAGAAAGGCAATGCCAAAGAATGCTCAAACTACCACACAATTGCACTCATCTCACATGCTAGTAAAGTAGTGCTCAAAATTCTCCAAGCCAGGCTTCAGCAATACGTGAACCGTGAAATTCCTGATGTTCAAACTGGTTTTAGAAAAGTCAGAGTAACCAGAGATCAAATTGCCAACATCCGCTGGATCATGGAAAAAGCAAGAGAGTTACAGAAAAACATCTATTTCTGCTTTATTGACTATGCCAAAGCCTTTGACTGTGTAGATAACAATAAACTGCGGGAAATTCTGAGAGAGATGGGAATACCAGACCACCTAACCTGCCTCTTGAGAAATCTGTATGCTGGTCAGGAAGCAACAGTTAGAACTGGACATGGAACAACAGACTGGTTCCAGATAGGAAAAGGAGTATGTGAAGGCTGTATATTGCCACCCTGCTTATTTAACTTATATGCGGAGTACATCATGAGAAACTCTAGACTGAAAGAAACACAAGCTGGAATCAAGATTGCTGGGGGAAATATCAATAACCTCAGATATGCAGATGACACCACCCTTATGGCAGAAAGTGAAGAAGCACTAAAGAGCCTCTGGATGAAAGTGAAAGAGGAGAGTGAAAAAGTTGGCTTAAAGCTCAACATTCAGAAAGTGAATATCATGGCATCGGGTCCCATCATGGGACTTCATGGGAAATAGATGGGGAAACAGTGGAAACAATGGCTGACTTTATTTGGGGGGCTCCAAAATCACTGCAGATGGTGACTGCAGCCATGAAATTAAAAGACGCTTATACCTTGGAAGAAAAGTGATGAACCAACCTAGATAGCATATTCAAAAGTAGAGACATTACTTTGCCAACTAAGGTCCGTCTAGTCAAGGCTATGATTTTTCCTGTGGTCATGTATGGATATGAGAGTTGGACTGTGAAGAAGGCTGAGTGCCAAACAATTGATGCTTTTGAATTGTGGTGTTGGGGAAGACTCTTGAGAGTCCCTTGGACTGTAAGGAGATCCAACCAGTCCATTCTGAAGGAGATCAGCCCTGAGATTTCTTTGGAAAGAATGATGCTGAAGCTGAAACTCCAATACATTGGCCACCTCATGCGAAGATTTGACTCATTGGGAAAGACTCTGATGCTGGGAGGGATTGAGGGCAGGAGGAGAAGGGGACAACAGAGGATGAGATAGCTGGATGGCATCACTGACTCGATGGACGTGAGTCTGAGCAAACTCTGGGAATTGGTGACTGACAGGGAGGCCTGGTGTGCTGTGATTCATGGGGTCGCAAAGAGTTGGACACGACTGCGTGACTGAACTGAACTGAACTGAAGCTCAGCAAACTTCTTTTGCCATAAACATTCCCCTCACAAACAGATCTCAGATAACAGTCCTTCCCATTGGCTCAAGCTGCAGCCTATGTGCTCATCCTGGAACTTTTTTTTGTAAAGATCCTTGGACAAACGTCAATGGTTACTTTATAGATTATTTTCTGTGCACAACTGCAGAAGGCTTTGTGCTTTCTCATGCTTCTCTCAAGAACAATAAGTACCTTAACATTCTTTCCAGCCAACTCAACCGAAGAAAGGAAAGAACAAGTCAGAATCACAAAGCCTAACTCCTTCATCCTGGGACTGTGCCTGCATGATGAGGAAAGGGGGTTGAGGTTGTGCCTCCATTTTGTCAGTAATGCCTAATGCACTCCTGAGATATTCTGATATTTTCAGATCTGAACATTGAGATAACTCCTTTTAACAAAACAGTTTAGTAGTTAGTATTGGTTTTAGCCAAAGTAATGAATTAAACTCAGAACTCTGAATTGTAGAGTTTGGTATTTTTTTCTAGTAAAATATTTTCAAAAGATAAAATACACTTTCTAGTAGCAGTGAACTCTTAATTTGTGTAAACTTTCACTTCTGGAAGTAATGCCAAGAGGAAGGAAAACATCCATGATAGTTCATTTTTTTCAGAGTAATACCAACTTAGTTACACACTGTAATATCTCCAAATTCAGAACATGTCTTCCAATTAATATGTTTGCAACACTAATCTCAATTTCCCCACCCTTTTTAACACTATATAAAATAACAATACATCCATCTTCTCAGATTTAGTTGAGTTGCTGTATCTGGGGAGCAACATTTATGTATTTAGGTTCTACATTTAACAGCAAGGTTTTCACTCAAGTGTAGTCTCTAAAAATTGGATAGAGAGTACAGAGTCATCTGTTAACAGCTGTCTGATATTTTTTATGATTTTTCAAACAGAATAATGATATAGTAGTCACATGTGCTAGCTGAATATTTAGAAAGGCTCTTACATTTTTATATTAAATAAATTTAAGAGAAAAAGATAAAATTTACTCTGAAGTAATTCTTAAAATTGAAAAGTGGGAATAAGACTACATGAGGGGGAAATGTGTAAGTANTTTTTTTTTTTTAGCTTAAATCTTTTTTTAAAGAAAATAACTACAATCCTCCTATCTCTATAGGGAAAGTGTCAATGAAGTGCAAATCTGAACTTCTGAAAATGATATTGTATGCCTAAAAAGCATTATCAGAGGTGATTCCCTCCACAGAGTTCATAAAAGATGACAGAAACCACAGGAGGGATGATAGATTCGTAAAATATTATTTGTTATCTGTATACATGTTCATCATTGAATCATGCTATACCAAGACTGTTAATGTTATTTTTTCCCTTAAGAGTCAAATAATTTTGGACCCAAAAGACTCCCTCATCATAAGACTGCCCTCCTACTAATACACATTGAAAACATATTTTAAACTGGTTTAAGTAGAGATGTAAGATAGTTAATATACACCATGGAGCCAGGCATATAGAAAAATAGGTGCTCAATAATTCTTTGTATAATTAGATAATTTATTCACTTCTATTTGAAATTATCTTTGGCATATTCTAGATTTCCTTGGTAGTTCAGGTGGTAAAAAATCCACCAGCAATGCAGGATACACCAGTTTGATTCGTGGGTTGGGAAGATAACCTGGAGAAGGGATAGGTTACCCACTCCAATATTCTTGGGCTTCCCTGTGGCTCAGATGGTAAAGAATCCACCCACAGTGTAGGAGACCCAGGTTCAACCCCTGGGTTGGGAAGAATCAGACACAACTGAATGACTAAATACCACACAGTTTATAATAATCACAAGAAAAAGAACCATGAAAATGTTCGTTTTCACTACATGCTTTTTAAAAAGCAAAGTGTTAGTCAGTCAGTTGTTTCCGACTCTTTGCATCTCCATGGACTGTAGCCAACCAGGCTCCTCTGTCCATAGGATTTTCCAGGCAAGAACACTGGAATGGGTTGCCATTTCGTGCCCCAGGGGATCGTCCCAATCCAAGGATCTAACCTGGGTCTCCTGCATTACAGGCAGATTCTTTAACTTCTGAGCCATAAGGGAAACCCTTTAAAAAGCACATATAATAAAAATAAACCATAATTTAAAATCAATTATGTATTTTAAATTATCTGACCACTCTTCTATAGCTCTTCTACAGTTTTGTGTGCATGATACAGTGTAGATCATATTATGTTAAGTGAGAGGGAGAGCAAAGGGAGAGAGAGCATATTTTCTTAAGATAAAAAGGAGAGTGTAGATATGGAAGAGACACTGATAGTTTCCAACCCATTATTTGGTCCCTGTTTATTTCTTTTTTGGGGGAACATTTACTTCTAGCTTTATAATACTTGCCTATAATAAATATTTAATTCAGTTATATATATTGAATTAATGTTTCGTATTTTTTTCCATTGTATTTCTTCGATTTTTGTTTTATGTACCTTTGTTTCTTTGTTGTTAGGTGTCTAATGGTTTGTGATGTCTATCTTCTTTGTGAATTGTACCTTTTATCATTAAAAATGTTCATCTTTAA
>SJYQ01001851.1:339088-359282 GCA_006410935.1 Redunca redunca | reverse complement strand
CCCCCCCCCCCCACAAAGAAAAGATTTAAATGTCACTTCAAGATGACAGTTGAAGAGAGTCAAAAGGCTGTGTATCACTAACATACTTGCTTTATTTTTTATTCTCTTTTTAAATTGAAAATGTGGTATGTTAAATGATTTTTTTAAAAGACAAACACTGAAAACTTTGATCTCCTTCCCACCCTAGATGTCCAGTCACCTTCCACAAAGACAGTCCCTTAATAGTATTTTAAGGATCTTTCTAGAAATGCCGTTTACTCTTTTAGGAAAAAATTTTAAAATGAGGGCATAGTGTACAGTGCATCTTTGTTTCACCATAAAAAAAAAAAAAGGTATCTGAGAACATTTTGTAGCTGCACGTGTAAACCTGTGGCTTTCTGTTTCAAATTGTATATTGATTCTAGTCTGTGTCTTATTCAGTTAATTGTTGGTGATTATTTAAAAGAGTAATTTAATTTCATGTGCAGTAGTTTCAGTAGAATTCAAAATCAGTAGTAAGCACATCAGCCTGGGGTATCAGAAGGCTTTATTGAAGAGATGGGATTTGACTTAGACCTTAATGCCTTTATTAACTATGTTTAGTGCCTTATTGGTGTAAGAAACAAAAATGAAATTAAAACCATTGAGAGCTACTAAGTTAAAATTGTGCAGTTACAGTATATCTTTGTATATGTTTCTTTCATCTATTTGATACAAGTTGATTCTTTTGTCTGCATATTATGCTTCTCTTTAATTGTAGTGGCAAGAATTTTGAAAATTCTTAAACAACTTGAGAAACCAGACTTGATTGTTAGAGACTATCTTAAGTTAATTTGTAGGTCACTTCAAATCAGAAGAAAAGATGGCTTGCTTGTTAATTAGTGATAATTACTTTAGGTATTGAGGGAGTAATAAGTCATTTAAACTTCAAAAGTTTAGGTAATGCTCAGGGGAAATAATTTGTGTTCATAATTAGAATGATTGCATGCTAGAGACATTAAATTCCGCTTTCCAGAATATACTTTTACCAGGTTTAGCAAAGGAAAGCTTTACCAAATTTTGCTTGTCTCCTTTTTAACACTTCTTGGTCCTAACTTAAAATGGGGGAAGGGAAGATGTATTCTGCAATTGCCATTCATAATATTTTATATTACTAACCTGCAAAACCAAGGATTTTTGAAAATATATGGTCTTAACTATGAAACTGCTGCTGTACTTATTTTCCTTGAGATTCTGTCAAAGTTGAGAAATTACCTTATTTTTCTCAACTCCCACACAAATTCAGTTCATAAAATTAACCAACCAATATGTGAGTAGCCTTGCGTCTAAAATGGAAAGTTACTTATTATTAATGTGTTTGTCAGATACCCTGTGTAACTTTTAACTATGTATTTTCCAGGAAAGTCTCTTGATTCATTGTTTCTCTTTTAGCATTTAGAGTTGCACAGTGTACCTCATTAGAAAAAATGTTGTTACCTTTCCCACCTTACCTGTGTTTAGCAAAGATTTGTTAAAATTCAATCAATTACATACATATTTTTAAATTTATTTTAAACAAATATTTAAATTCCTCTTATGTAGGAGCACTAAGAGCTATGGAGACTTGTAACATAGAGTTTACAAAATCTGGCACATATATTCATAGTTAAGCAAGTAATACTCTTAGATAGTAAGAACCTGGTGATACAGTAAATAGAGTGTGAATTAAGAAAAACTAGAGCATTTTGAAATTATTTAAATTAGCTAAAAATTGAACAGGAAAGGAAAGCACTGTTTACATTGGGTCTTAAATGTGGGTAACTAATGTTAGAAAGATGAGAATAAACCTCAGAAAACTGGAACAACTTTGGCATCTCGGAGAAAACGTCAGGGGCTGAAATGAAAAATAGGATAGAAAAGGTAGATTAGAACCAGCTTAAGGGTGTAAGGTCCAAACCAAGGAACTTTGACTGATCTTGTAAGTGTAGATGATATATGGTTACCATTTCCTGAAGACTTGTGCTTCCAAGTTTGTGGTCCTGGCTTATTTAGAAGTTCAGAATCTTACAGCCTTTGTTTTTTCTTGAAATATCCTATATCAGTTAATCCCAGGTAACTACTCAAATACAGTGGCTCTAAAAGAGTAGCCTTTTTTTATTACTGTTATCAAGTTTATGGGTCTCATGGATAGTTCTGCAGTCAGCTGGTTGGTTGTCTGAACTGAATGATCCCAGATGATCCCACTCATGTCTTGTGGTTCGTGGTTTGGTTGAGGAGCCCCAGTTAAGTTGGCTCGTCTCTGCTCCACTCTTACCCTCTACCCTCTAGTGAGGTGGCCTGAATTTCTTCACTTTGCAGCAGGAATGCCAGTTCCCTCGAACAACTGCTTTCCAAGCTTCTGATTGTATCATGACCCACTGGCTCAACAAGTAGTCAGAATCAGCCTCTTTGTGGATATAGGGAGATGTGATTTTTCAGGGACCAATTTTATAACAATCTGTGACATATCCCGATGCTTTAATCACTCACCTAGAGCCAGACATCCTGGAATGTGAAGTCAAGTGGGCCTTAGGAAGCATCACTACAAACAAAGCTAGTGAGGTGATGGAATTCCAGTTGAGCTATTTCACATCCTAAAAGATGACTCTGTGAAAGTGCTGCACTCATTATGCCGGCAAATTTGGCAAACTCAGCAGTGGCCATAGGACTGGAAAAGATCAGTTTTCTTTCTAATCCCAAAGAAAGACAGTGCCAAAGAATGTTCAAACTACCGCACAATTGCACTCATCTCACACACTAATAAAGTAATGCTCAAAATTCTCCAAGCCAGACTTCAACAGTACATGAACTGTGAACTTCCAGATGTTCAAGCTGGTTTTAGAAGAGGCAGAGGAACCAGAGATCAAATTGCCAACATCTGTTGGATCGTCGAAAAAGCAAGAAAGTTCCAGAAAAAAACATCTATTTCTGCTTTATTGACTATGCCAAAGCCTTTGACTGTGTGGATCACAACAAACTGTGGAAAACTCTTCAAGAGATGGGAATACCAGATCACCTGACCTGCCTCCTGAGAAATCCTTAGGTCAAGAAGCAACAGAACTGGACTTGGAACAACAGACTGGTTCCAAATCAGGAAAGGAGTACATCAAGGCTGTGTATTGTCACCCTGCTCATTTAACTTCTATGCAGAGTACATCATGAGAAACACTGGACTGGATGAAGCACAAGCTGGAATCAAGACAAGGTCAATAACCTCAGATATGCAGATGACATCACCCTTCAGCAGAAAGCAAAGAAGAACTAAAGAAAAGAGCCTCCTGATGAAAGTAAAAGAGAGAGTGAAAAAGTTGGCTTAAAACTCAACAGTCAGAAAACTAAGATCATGGCATCTGGTCCTATCACTTCATGGCAAGTAGATGGGGAAACAGTGAAAACAGTGACAGGTTTTTTATTTGCGGGGGGCTCCACAATCACTGTAGATAGTGACTGTAGCCATAAAATTAAAAGACGCTTGCTCCTTGGAAGAAAAGTTATGACCAACCTAGACAGCTTATTAAAAAACAGAAACATTACTTTGCCAACAAGGGTCCATCTAGTCAAAGCTATGGTTTTTCCAGTAGTCATCTATGTATGTGAGAGTTGGACTCTAAAGAAAGCTGAGTGCTAAAGAATTGATGCTTTTGAACTGTGGTGTTGGAGAAGACTCTTGAGAGTACCTTGGACAGCAAGGAGATCAGCCAGTCCATCCAACAGGAAATCAGTCTTGAATATTCATTGGAAGGACTGATGCTGAAGCTGAAACGCCAAAACTTTGGCCACCTGATGCGAAGAACTGACTAATTAGAAAAGACCCTGATGCTGGGAAAGATTGAAGGCAGGAGGAGAAGGGGATGACAGAAGATGAGATGGTTGGATGGCATCACTGACTCAATGAACATAAGTTTGAGTAAGCTCTGGGAGTTGGTGATGGACAGGGAGGCCTGGCGTGCTGCAGTCCATGGGGTTGCAAAAAGTTGGACATGACTGAGCAACTGAATTGAACTGAACGACATATCGCGCTTGTGTTCATTCTCCTCTGCAATTCCGGGCGCTTTTATGGGTCAGAATTTTATTCTGTATAGCTCCACCTCTGCTTTCTTCTCACATATATTCTGTGATATTCAAAGATATTCAAATATTATTAGATTTTCAAATCATATCTAATTGCCCTTTTTCTCTCTGGTTGGCAAAAAGCATTTCATTCCTGCTTTCTAATCTCAGTCTCCAAATAGAAAGGCACCCTACCCCATCATTGTACCGTTGGAAAATTTATGGAAGTCTCATTTCCCATGGTTCTTTACCTTAACATTAAACCTAGTCTGTATTTGGTGTTTTGTGTTGTCTCTCTGCCTTACACAATTTAATAATAGCAGTATAGTTCTTGTCCTAATGTTTGAACTTATTTTTTCTTAACTGATAAACTTCTTTTAACCTGTCATTCAGTTTGTGAAATTCTCCCAACATCCTGCTTTTAACTTTCTACCTCAGTGACAGTCCAGTACTCATGACAGTTTTTTTCAAGTTGGTATTTGCAGAAACTCAAGAGTGTAGATTTTAGAGTTACTCAGCTCAGAGTAAGATGTAACTTTTTTTTACTTCACCACTTAGTTGTCCACTGAAACAAGATTATCAGACAGAAATACTTAACTTTACTATGTGTGATGCATTCTGTATTCATTTATTATTTTTTAAAAGCTGCTGTTGATTTTGTGATCCACTAATTCATCATAACCAACAAACTGGAAAACACTACTTTAAGGGAATTACTGGGCACAATTCACTAGTAAGCACAAACCCAGGTAGCCCTTTGTTGTAAGGTGGCCTTCTAGTCTAGTTGATTCAGAACATGCATACATTTTTATTTTTGAGGAGCATCAAAATTAAAATATAATTTAAAATTTCTTGTAATGAATGCTAAAAACCCAGCATATGTCCAGGGAATCAGTTTGAGAAATGTTGGTACATAGACTCAAATCCACATTGAAGCTTCAGCCCAGTGATCTCCATGCTTTGTTACTACTTTTTTTCACACTTTTAACTATTCACCAGGAATTTTCTGCTCCATCTAAATTGTTCATTCTTCATTTTACTGCTTTTGTGACTTTGTTCAAAGGAGCAATGTTATGCAGTGAAAAGTCAGATGTCTTTGAGTTCAAATAGGAGGTCTACAACAATCCACACAAGGTTTTAGCTCATACTTTGGGGTAAGGGTGAAGCTTGGCATTAGAGACTAGACCGAACAGATTGAAGAGGAAAAAAAATTAATGTTCAAAGCAGGCACTATTAGATGCTTTACTAACAGTGAATTGTTTAATCTGAAGACCTATGAGGTCATAGTATTAAGAGTTGTTTACTCTGTTTAAATGTTTGTTTACCCAAATTGCCTCTTAAGATCTCATCTTTGCCATATAACGTTTGTTCATTATGACATTGATTTATCAGAAAATGTTCAGTGTTGTCAGGCATTTGTTTAGGAAGACTGAACTATGTGGATAAATGGTAAAAATGAAGCAGTTCTTTAAAACACGATTTTCAAATATATGGATGATGTATTCGTGTGGAAGATTTGACGTCCTTATTGAGGCCTGACATATAGGCAGTGTTACAGTGGGTGTTCAGTTACCTAGTCATGTCCAACTCTTTGCAACCCCATGGACTACAGCATACCAGGCTTCCCTGTCTCCTCACCATTTCCAGAGGTTTAGTAGGCAGTGTTATTTATGTTCTAAGTTTATCACTCCTAGATACAAGCTTTATTTACTTTTTTTTTTACCATTATTTATTTATTTGGCCGGATTGGGTCTTGGTTGCAGCATGTGGGATCTTAGGGCATTGGGGCTCAGTAGCTGTCATGCGGCCTTCGTTGCTCTGCGGCATGTAGGCTCCTAGATCGAATCTGAGTCTCTTGCATTGGAAGCGCAGAGTCTTAACCACGGGGCTGCTAGGGAAGTCCCAGATTTTACATTTAGAGAGAGGTGGTCTAAATTAAAAAATAATAATAAGTTGATTTGGTTGTCATTCCGATTAGTTTGGGGGTGTTTGTTTATTTGTTTGGCCTCTTAGCTGCCTGACCAGGGATTGAACCCACATGCCCCAGTCGGTAACCCCCCAACTCCTGCTATGAAAGTGCAGAACCCTAACCACTGGACTGCCAGGGAACTCCCCTAATCAATTCTGTAGAGATACTGGAAAGCTAGCATAACAAATATTTAAATTAAGTCCTGTAGTAATTTTGACTTACCAGAGTTAATGGAGCAGGTATTTGTGATTTTGAGAGAAATTTATTTCCAGTAAATCAGGATGATTGTGTTTGCTTCTTTTAGATTAGCCATTATTGTCAAAAGCAGGTATTTAGCATTTTTACTTGTATAAAATAAATAGCTTACATTTTGTGTTTTCTAGATAAACATTTGTACGTATTCTTGATCATTTGCTAATTTCTGTAAATATAAGAAGTCCCATTTAACATAAACTTGAAAACATCATTATACAGTTAATTCAAAGGCATGAGTATTTTTGTCAGTTTATATTCTGAAAAGAGTAGATTTTTATTTTCTGAACAAAACTTGCACAAGATTATATTTCAAAAGAATAAAACATGAAGCTTAATAGAATACCTATTAAAAATCAATGGGCTTTCCAGGTGGCTCCGTGGTAAAGAATCCACTGGCCAGTGCTGGAGACGCACGTTCAATCCATGGGTTGGGAAGATCCCCTGAGTTGTTGTTTAGTTGCTCATTCATGTCTGACTCTTTGCGACCCCATGAACTGCAGCATGGCAGGCTTCCCTGTTCTTCACCGGCTCCCAGAGGTTGCTCAAACTAATGTCCATTGAGTCACTGATGCCATTCAACCATCTTGTCCTCTGTTGTTCCCTTCTCCTCCTGCCTTCAATCTTTCCCAGCATCAGGGTCTTTTCCAGTGAATTGAGTCTTCGCATCAGGTGCCCAAAGTATTGGAGGTTCAGCCTCAGCATCCCTCCCTCCAGTGGATATTCAGGGTTGATTTTCTTTAGGATTGACTGGTTTGATCTCCTTGCAGTCTAAGGGACTCTCAAGAGTCTTCTCCAACACCACAGTTCAAAAGTACCAATTCTTCGGCACTCAGCCTTCTGTATGGTCCAGCTCTAACTGTCCATACATGACTACTGGAAAAACCATAGCTTTGATTAGACAGACCTTTGTTGGTCCCGAGTAGGAGGTGACAATTCACTACAGTTGCCTGGAGAATCCCTATGGACAGAGGAGCCTGGCAGGCTACAGTCCATGGGGTTGCAAAGAGTTGGACACAAGTGAGCATAAGCATGACTTAAAATTGATGCTTAAGTAGTTTGTATCTGTAACTTGTCATGATTTATCCAGTACATATTTATATAACTGTATTTTGAATCTTTTTAGGGAAACTTTTTTTTTTTAAACTGCCGGACTAAAGTGGTATATTACAGATAGCATAATAGACAGTGTGAATAAAATTTATATCCTCAAACAAATTGATCATGAAGTTCATCATCAGCATGAAGATATTTTATAGGGAGACTATCTGAGTGCCTGTAGGAAAAGTATCTGAATGCTTGTCATAAACTACTGCTTCTTAGTAATTCAGGATTAACCGTAGTAGTATGTAAAGTTGAATATGTTGGCAAGAAATGAGTCAGACTTAGTATATTTAGTATTGTGACCTATTTAGTATTTCTGAAAAGGCAACCTGCTGTTGTACATGCTACCTAAAGAAAAATTACTAACACCCAGAAAGACCTGTCTTGAATGAAAACATTTATAGTGTTTGGTACCCCCCTCTCCCCAGAATCATCTTTTGTTTTACTTGATAGGAAAACCTACCCTCTAGATTCTTTCACATATACTTTGCTTGACAGCCCATTATATACTGTGAATTAAAGTATTAGAATTCTAAGGATGTTGATTTTAATTTTCATAAAAATTGTTTATGGTGACCCTTGACATGCTACCCATGACTTTCCTGTTTCTTTATCCTTGAAATTGAAATGCTACAGACTTTTGTTGGTTGTTACAAGAATTGATCAAAGGCATGATTATGTAAAGTGATTGTTGTCATATAAAGTAACATTTTAATTTACACTTTAGAAACACCTTTGATGTTTTATATATGATAATGATCTAGCATAATTTTTTTGCATTAATACTGTCATTTTTCAAGTCATCTATTATCACTCTGAAAATAGCATTAGATTACTGATTTACCAACTTGGTTGAAGCCTACATTTTAGAGAATGCAGGATTAAATTTTATAATAACTTATGAAAGATCTTTTTGTCTTTGGAGAAGAAGTACATATTACTCAATGTGTGTGAATATGCCAGGAGAAGATTATTGACTTTGCAATTAATATCTTTCCTTTGTCCAAAATTGTAAAACTGGGATTTGAGAGGCTGGGATGAGAGAATCTAGTATTACCTAGTAACCAAGAGTATAGATTTTGAACTGTGATTTGAATTCCAGCTCTCTTACTTCTATGGGACTTCAAGCTTGGTTTTGTGCCTGTGTCCTCATCTCTAAAAGTAAGAATAACATCTACCTTAAAGCTGCTGTGATTAAGAGATAATATATGTTGGGCACTTTGCATATCATGATGCTGGAAGCACACAGCAAACGTTAGCTGTTATTCTGTCGCCAAGTCAGGTCTGACTCTTTGTGACCCCATAAGAGAATATTAATCTTAGTAAAATACTCTTTAGCTTCTTCTCTAGTGGTTTCAAACTTAAGAAAAGAAATAAGGGAACTCCCTTTTCCTTCTCCTCCCCCACCTAAAGTCTGGCTTGAAATCTTGATGAGTAAAACAGGAAAAGTTACAGCTGCAGAACAGTTTGGTAAGTGTAAGGATAATGTAGAAAATTAATAACACTGTTGCCAGAGATTGTAAAGGGAGTTCAAGCATTGTTCTCTTCAGATGTTATTTTCTTTTCAGATGGTTCTTTTTTCTTTTCCTTTATTCTACTGCTGTTCTACACTCTCCCAAAAAAGAATGAATGAGCTTGTCTTAGAGGCATTAACAAAGCCATCAATGAAGTAACATATTGTATTTAATTTTTCCACACTAAATAAACTCATGTTTTGGTACTTCAGATTTAAAATATATTTACTTCTCTGGAAGCAGGGCACTGATGTAAATATGTCTAAACAGAGAAACTGTTTTATCAGAGAAGCAGTAAATGTTAAATAATAGTGAAACTTACACGTGGAACAGTCCCACAGGTATACTCAGTGTTTATGTTTAATTCTTTCTGAAAATTTATTGAGAGGACCTAGACCATCTTATATATTCCCTCAAATTTCATATTTTTCTCTAAATCATTTTCTTCCTTGGATTTGTGAAGAAGTGACTGTTACCTGGCAAGTGGATCTTTTTTATCTGTGGCCTTCTCAGATAACCTTTCTGCTAACCCTAATCCTTGCTCCATACTGGATGGTCTTCTCACCTGTCCATCTTCTCAGAGAACCTTTCCACTTTCCTATCCCTTTACGTTTTTCTTTCCATCATTTCTCTCCTTTAGCTTATAGAGATGTGTGTGTGTCTGTCTTGTCTTGTTGCTTTGTTGATCGTATCTTCAGATTGTCTTCCTTTTTTCTAACCCTTCTCTCCACATGAGATGTCTCCTATCCTAAAATTTATTTTCTTTTTAATTTTTAACTGGAGGGTAATTGCTTTATAATGTTGCATTGGTTTCTGCCATACAACAGTACCTATTAGCCGAAAGTATCCATGAAATTAAGAGACACTCCTTGGAAGGAAAGTTATGACCAACCTAGATAACATTAAAAAGCTGAGACATTACTTTGCCAACAAAGGTCTGTCTAGTCAAGGCTATGGTTTTTCCAGTGGTCATGTGCGAATGTGAGAGTTGGACTGTGAAGAAAGCTGAGTGCCGAAGAATTGATGCTTTTTTGATCTGTGGTGTTGGAGAAGACTCTTGAGAGTGAGTCCCTCGGACTTGCAAGGAGATCCAATCAGTCCATTCTAAAGGAGATCAGCTCTGGGTGTTCGTTGGAAGGACTGATGCTGAAGCTGAAACTCCAAAACTTTGGTCCCCTCATGCGAAGAGCTGACTCATTGGAAAAGACCCTGATGCTGGGAGGGATTGGGGGCAGGAGGAGAAGGGGATGACAGAGGATGAGAAGACTGGATGGCATCACCGACTCGATGGGACATGAGTTTGAGTAAACTCTGGGAGTTGGTAATGGACAGGGAAGCCTGGCGTGCTGCAATTCATGGGGTTGCAAAGAGTCGGACATGACTGAGCAACTGAACTGGTCTGAGCTGAACTGATATATATATATATATAAAACCTCTCCCTCTTGAGCCTCTCCCTGCACCCACCACCATCCCATCCCTCTAGGTCATCACAGAGTGCCGGGCAGGGCTCCCTGTGTTATATAGAAGATTCCCACTAGCTATCTGTTTTGCACATTGTAATGTATTTATGTCAATGCCACTTGATTCGTCTCACCCTCTCATTCCCCTGCTGTGTCCACAAGTCCATTCTCTTTGTTTGTGTCTCTATTCCTGCCCTGCAAATAGGTTCATCAGTCCCATTTTTAAATGTATTTCTTTAACTCTTGTTTTCTAGTCTTTCTTGCCAGGCTTCTTTGGAAAAGTATCCCATATGTTGTCTTTTGAAATTGCTCTTTTGAAGGTCATTTGCTTGGCATATTTGTAATACTTTATTAATTTTAGACACAAGTAGCAATCCAGCAACTTAACTGTTTCATATGCCTGCAACGTTGTGTTTAATAAAATTTAGTTGTCAACATTTTAAAAATCATAAGCTTTCATGTTGACATGAGAGTGTTTGATTTCTCCTGGAAAATCAGAAAATTGGGTAATATTGGACTCATTCATGGCTACAAGCTGAAGTGATGCTTACTCAGCCTCTGTTAGCATTTTAAAATGTTTGACCCCATCTCAAGTTGCTCTCCCTTCAATTTATTTACACTGCTTTTCCGATTCTCCTCCTTTGTGACTGCTCCTTAGTCGTCTTCACTGACTTTTCCTTTCACCTGCTGGAAATGCATGGTCATTGTTAGCTAATATTACTATATTAGTATTTAAGAGGACTAGACCCGACATTTCTGAAAATTTTTGTGGCATTTCTTCAGTGTTCTTTTCTTCCTTTCACTCTTCATTGGTGACCCTCAACCATTTTTCCCACCTCATCATCATGCCTGAGACAGGACACTAATCAGAAGGTGGCTTATGTGCCCTGGTTGATAATCCGTGCTTTACATACTCATCTTCAGCAGGTATCCACTCTGACAGCATCCCCTGTTGTTCTGGATGCGATTTTCTCTTAGGCCTTGCCACTCTTACTAGCTCTAGCTTTCTGTTCCCAGCCCCCTGTGGAACCCTTCCTCATGGGAGTTCAGTAGGTACTGTTTTTGTGTTATTTTCCTTTTTATTTATTTACTTATTTATTTTTGGCAGCGCTCAGCCTTTGCTGCCGCACTGGCTTTTCTCTAGTTGCACAGATGGGAGGGCTGCTCTCTGGGTGCGGTGCTTGGGCTTCTCATTGTGGTGGCTTCTCGTTGAAGAGCACAGTCTCTAGGGTGCCTGTTCGGCAGTTGTGGCTCCCACCCTTTGGAGCACAGGCTCAGTAATTGTGGCGCATGGGCTTAGTTGCTCCTTGGCATGTGGGATCCTTCCTGATCAGGGATTGAACCCATGTCTCCCATATTGGCAGGTAGATTCTTTACCACCAAGCCATCAGGGAGGCCCCAAGTTGGCATTTCTAATTAAACAAGTCTGAAATTGAAGCCATTCATGCTCCTCTTCACTCCCCCACCCCCCACCAAAAGAAAGACTGATGGTATTGGTGTCACTACTCCCCTCCCCCTCAAACTTAGGTTTTGAAACCTTGAGTCATTTTCAGCTCCTCCTTTCACCTCAGCAGCCCAGTCACTGAGTTCTGTTAATTTTATACACACACCGTTTCCTGTATCCTACTCTGGTTATATCTGATATACTATTAGTAACCACTTAGTTTCTTATAACAAAAAAAAACCAACAGAGGTTTTTTCCATGAAGGTACTTTTCTGTCCATTCACTTCGCTAATCTGTTTTCTACATTGTCATTATGTTATCCTTTCAAAGCATGGATATCATATTTTAAAGACTTTTAGAAGGGTAACACAGTGTGGAAGGTTTCAGACACCATGAATTGAAATCCCAGCTCCGCTGTTTACTGGCTACGGGCTCAGCTGCGTAACCTGTTAAACGCGGATGGTTGTATTGTGAGGCATCAGCACAGCACCCACCACATTAACAAGCACCACATAAAATGCTCTTCCGTGAAAAATAAAATTCAAGCTCATTAGCCTTGCATCCAAGGGCTGTCATGACCTGGCACCTAGCATGCCAGCCTGACTGATTGGCAGCCATGTCTTATTTCTTTTTTAGGTAAAACCTTAAGAGTTTATATATAGTCTGTTCTTTTACTACAGTTTACATAACTTCCCTCACCTCTGCTTTGGCTGTAGCTTTCTTTCCCCTTTAGTGTTTCCTTCTTTTATCAGCTCCATTTCTCCATATTTTTTCTCTTTAATCTTATCAGATTGTTAGTTATTATTATAGTTTTCATGGGGCTTTCCTGTACTTCTAAATGGATTTAATATATTCCCTATCCTTTTTTAATGAACTGTGTGTGCTTTTCTGACTGTTTATCATAGGTTTTCCATATTAACATTGCGGTTTTCACTTCATCCTCTCCCCAAATTGGAGCTCCTTAAAAGCAGGGGCTATGCCTTATTTTACTGAAGCAGAAGCGGTTAAATCTGTTGAATGATTGTCTCCTTTTTTTTCTTGAATAGGTTGGTTTAAATTGTGGGTTGAATTTTGTGCTCCATTACCTACTGAAATTAGGTTTCTTCCGACCACTCTTATTTCATCTCAATTCTGACATTAGTTTTCTGTGTTCAAGGCAAGGGTTCGATTTGATCAAACGTTTTTATAAAGCAAACTTGAGTGTATGTTGAGTAGTAGCTGTCTTAATATCTTGCATTTATTAAGTGCTGGATAACCAACCTAGACAGCATATTAAAAAGAAGAGACATTACTTTGCTGACAAAGGTCCGTCTAGTCAAGGCTGTGGTTTTTCCATTGGTCCTGTATGGATGTGAGAGTTGGACTATAAAGAAAGCTGAGTGCCAAAGAATTGATGCTTTTGAACTGTGGTGTTGGAGAAACTCTTGAGAGTCCCTTGGACTGCAAGGAGACCCAACCTGTCCATCCTAAAGGAAATCAGTCCTGAGTGTTCATTGGAAGGACGGATGTTGAAGCTGAAACTCTAGTACTTTGGCCACCTGATGCGAAGAGCTGACTCATTTGAAAAGACCCTGATGCTGGGAGAGAATGAAGACAGGAAGAGAAGGGGACCACAGAGGATGAGATGGTTGGATGGCATCACCGGCTCGATGGACATGAGTTTGAGTAATCTCTGTGAGTTGGTGATGGACAGAGAAGCCTGGCATACTGCAGTCATTGGCGTCGCAAAGAGTCGGACACAACTGAACAACTGAACTGAACTGATTGTATGCAAGGCACTGGTGTGTGTGTGTGTGTGTCTGTGTGTGTGTCTGTGTGTGAGAGAGAGAGAGACAGAGATGGCATGAAGGACTGAGAGAGATGAGCTCATTGTAATCTTCAGTCATCCTCTTCAGTGGGTGGCTACTATCCCTATTTATATATGAGACTGCTGAGGCACCGATAAGTAACTTGCCCAAGTCAATAAACTCGTTTAATTGAAAAGCAAAACCCAAACTAAGTTAAACATTTTTTTTTCTTTTTGGGTATTAAAATTTGTTATATATACAAAGAGAACTTACAATAATAACCTTAAATTATTTGAAACTAAACTTCAGGAAAGCAGAGCAATGAATATAGGCAGTTATTGTGATCACATTTGAGTAGTAGTCTTATTTAAGAATGTCTTGGTTTCTTTGTAAAGCAGTTGTGGGAATTTCATTAATTTTGAATTGCTTTGAGTAATGTTGCAAATTGGGAAAGAAGTATGTCAAGGCTGTATATCGTCACCCTGCTTAGTTAACTTATATGCAGAGTACATCATGCAAAATGCCGGGCTGGATGAAGCACAAGCTGGAATCAAGATTGCTGGGAGAAATATCAGTAACCTCAGATATACAGATGACACCACCTTAATGGCAGAAATTGAAGAGCAACTAAAGAGCTTCTTGTTGAAGGTGAAAGAGGAGAGTGAAAAAGCTGGCTTAAAACTCAACATTCAGAAAATGAAGATCATGGCATCCGGTCCCATCACTTCGTGGCAAATAGATGGGGAAACAATGGAAACAGTGAGAGACTTTATTTTCTTGGGCTCCAAAATCAGTGCAGATGGTGACTGCAGCCATGAAATTAAAAGACGCTTGCTCCTTGAAAGAAAAGCTGTGACCAACCTAGACAGCATATTAAAAAGCAGAGACATTATGTTGCTAACAAAGGTCTGTCTACTCAAAGCTGTGGTTTTTCCAGTGGTCCTGTATGGATGTGAGAGTTGGACCATACAGAAGGCTGAGTGCCGAAGAATTGGTCCTTTTGAACTGTGGTGTTGGAGGAGACTTGAGAATCCTTTGGACAGCAAGGAGATCAAACCAGTCAGTCCTAAAGGAAATCAATCCTGAATATTCATTGGAAGGACTGTCTCTGAAGCTGAGGCTCCAATACTTTGGGCACCTGACGTGAAGAGCTGACTCATTGGAAAAGACCCTATGCTGGGAGAGATTGAAGGCAGGAAGAGAAGGGGATGACAGAGCATGAGATGGTTGAATGGCATCACTGACTCAGTGGACACAAGTTTGAGCAACCTCTGGAAGACTGAAGGACAGGGAAGCCTGGCGTGCTGCAGTCCTTGGGGTCTCTCAACAACAATTTATAGGTCTTTTAAGGTTATAATCAATAGATATTTATAAATTACAATGAGAGCAACTTGTTGAAGAAATGTTTCTAATGTCCTATTATAACTAAGATCAATTCTTTATCAGATTAAAAAAACAAACTGCATTTGTGTTTGGCCTTTTTATATGGTGCAAAGAAGTACTTGAAGTCCATGGGGAAAAGTAGGCCATCAGTGGTCTTTAAGGCTGCTTTTAGTTGGGTATCCTGTAAACATTTGAATATGACCTCAATATAGGGATGTTTCATTATAAACTTCACACATGCGCATGCATATTACTTCAGCTTATATTGCTGTTTGGATGTTTATTAAGTAATAAAGTTTGTATTTTAGGTAGATTTCATAGGAAAAGTTTTTTCCCTCTTCTGTACTGTATTTTATACTATACCCTGTTTGGAAACCGCTGGTTTATAGTGCTACAAATAGCTGATGTTTCTGAGATATGTTGTTAAATAACTGCTTGGTTCATTTTCCCCGTTTTCATAGTGTACTGGAGAAATGACAGTAGTGACCCAATCAGATTTTGTTTTTCATCTTGCCTTTTAGTCACATTTAATATAATGTGTATTTCCAGTTTATTGTTTCCGTCATGCTTTACCCTTTATGAAGATCCCTGAGCATTGAGTGCCTGTTACATCAGATTCCCTCTCAGCTCTGAATCAACTTGCTGTGATACTGGAGCTTGGTCCTTTAAGCATTTCTCCATTGATTGATACTAAGTTTGTCAGTAGAGGATCTGAAGGGACTTTACACAAAGAGGGGTTTCTTGTTTCTTGCTGCTACTGCATGACCATGAGTAGCACAGATACAGGGACATCCAGTGGTTCTTTGCCCCAGGTGAGGGCCCAGAGTGGACAGAGTCTTGTTGAGCTCACAGCACCAGCCCCAAATTTGTGCCACCTCTGCATGTCCTGACACGGACATTGCAGTCCCCAGCTCCAGCACCCAACCTTTCCTTGTGCGGCTGCTTGCTCCATGGGTTGTTTCCCGTGGCCCTCTCCTTGCAGATTTTGCTGGCAAGCAGCTTCTCAGCTCCCTTTGTGGGCTCACCTTCCAGCCACTTAGGCCCAGGAAACCCAACCTGACAGACTTCTTTACTATCCAATAGGCTGCAACCTAGTATCTTCAACAAAGTTCAAGCCCTAGCTTTGAGGAAGGGCTCTCTACCTGGTTTGTTTTTTTGCTTCTGGTACTGTCTCAGTTCTTGAGTATTTTTTTAGAGTGCTCTTTCCTTGTCTGTGTTACTCCCTGTTATGATCATTCTTTATGTGAAACTTTCCCTGTTCAAATCCACAGTTTTTTGGTTTGACCCTGATGCAGTGGGCTAAAATGAAATAAATTACATACTAAACGTAAAAACTGTATGCAGATTAGTATCAGTACTTTCAGCCTCATACACTTTGCATATCTGGCTCATCAGCTAGTTCATGGAAACTGGCTTTGGTATTAAAGGAATATATATATACACCATGGTTGTAAATTCAGTTTATTGCTCCCCAGAGTTGTTTAGATGAGGGAATGGAGCAATTGTGTGTGTTTTCATAGTTTAATATCTCTCATACTTGAAACAATCAGGAAGTGTCAAATGAGAACTTTCCAATCTTACAAAGTTATTAGCATACTTATTGCTCAAAAAATTTCCACCTGGTCAGTTTTTGGAATAAATTAGCAAATGACAGGCAGGAGTTATCTTTTAAAAAATTCCCCAAGTAGGAGTCTGGGTTAAGAAAAAAGAACACCCACACTCCCAGAGGATGTGGGGCTGGTGAGGCAAGGAGACAGAAATGTTATCTTGAGTAACTTAGTAGTAACTTCTTAAATGGTTTATTTGTGGACCTCTAAATTTGATTCTGTTTAACATTTTCATATTTGAGGTTTCTTGTGGATGTTTAAAATCACCTTTGCTAATTTTAAGATTCATCTCATGTCTTTAGTAACACTTAACCACATACCTGCAGTTATTGCTATACAGTAGACTAAAATACTCTAGTAATACTACATTCATTCCCAGGAATTTTTCTCAATTCACTGGCTACTGGATTTCTGACTTCCACTATGGTATGTGTGAACCCTAGTTCCAGCTTTTTCTTTGAAGCTTAAAATGGATGAAGATAATGTTTTCAGAAGTTAAAGAAGGAAATAATAAAAATAATCAGATTATTGATTCTGTAGCCAATAATTTTGTGGTATCCAATAGCCTTTACACTGGCATGAAAGTAATGAATCTACATAGTGTATTAAATAAATCATGTATTTTTAATTAATAAAAGGACACCAAAGTCTGATTTGTGTTTAACTTTACTATTTGTGACAACTTTGGTAGAAAGATTATTGAAGATAAAACTGATAATCCTGACTTTGTAGATGATTATTTTCCCAGTGGAACATTTATCCAGTTAGTATTTTAAGTAAAATTTTAAAAGCAAATGACATTTCTTGTGAAGGAGCTCATTAAAAAAATAAACCTAGCTTATAATTACTGTGTATACCATGAGTGCTTTTGAAAAGGAAAAATGTATTTTTTAATAAAGTTACAAGTAGAAATTTTTGTCCCTGCAGTGGAGAGAATGGTACCTTATATATATGTCTTTAAGTCTTTGACATATGAGATTGATTCAGTAAGGGTGTGATATACTTGAGAAAGACTTGAGATGAACCTAATCATCTTAAAGAAAAATAGAATCTTTACAATAGTAAAAGTAATTGGGGAGAAAATCATTTGTTGTGTGTGTGTATTAGTCACTCAGTCGTGTCCAACTCTTTGTGACCCACTGAGAAGGAGCCCACCAGACTTCTCTATCCATGGATTTTTCCAGGCAAGAATACTGGAATGGGTTGCCATTTCTTTCTCCAGGGGATCTTCCAACCCAGGGATTGGACCCAGGTCTCCTGCATTGCAGGCAGATTTACTGTCTGAGCCACCAGGGAAACCCAATTTATAGTGTGTATTAGTATCAAATACCTTTTTTTGTTGCTGGTTGTGTTCTGCAAGAAAATATAACATGAAATTGATGTGGCATATGTTGTATCTTACTAAAATAAAATTCAAGTATATTATACAGTGTTGTAACTTAAAAATTACATTTTTTAAAAGCCTCCTTTGGTTGACAGTATGGCAGTTAAGACAGTAATTTTAATTTTGGTGTACTCTTTGTATTCTTTTAGAACTTTAAGCATACTTTTCTGTGTTATTAACAGAGGTAAATTCCCAGGCTAATCACAAGTCTTTTTATTCACACAGTAAGCCTTAAATATTGTATTCTAGTAACATGATGCCATGGAGGAAAGAAGGGTTTCCTACTATTTTTTTTTTTTAATATTAGGCAAGCTTACTCTGCAGTTAAGAAATAATAGTTGTAGGTGGTGTTTGTTTTTTGTTTTTGTTTTTTTTGAGGAGGTGCGGAGGTTCCTTAAAACATCATTTCATTCCTTCTCCTTTCCCCTGCATTTTTTCCCAAATAGTCATTGTTTTCTTATTTCTGAGTCCCACTTTGCATCCTCACTCGCATCCCCTATTGCAGGTGTTGGACAATTCAGCTACGTGTTAAGGAAGATCTCGACTAATTTGTGATGTCTTAATTAGATAAAATATTGAATAGATAGTAAAAAAAAAATATGGATAATTTGGGGAAGGGTAAATTAGAATAGAAGAGTCTTCAAAGAGAAAAACCACTCTATTGCTGTTACCTGAGTGCAACCTTTTATTATTATTATTTTCAGTTGTTTCTGTACTCAAGTCATAGTTTCTCTGAAAACTTGAACTCAAAACATTTCCCTAACTACTCTTGTTACATTACAGCAAGTGTTCACGGGGTAGATGAATAGGAAGATGGGAGCCTTAGGTATAGTATGGATCTGTATGCTCAGAATTCCAGTAATGTCATCATCACTCTAATCTTTTCCAGTTATGTGGGCAAATAAATTACCTTTTTCCCCCCTTTTTACTTAAGTGACTTTGTGTTGAATTTCTAATCCTAATAATATAATCCAAATTTTAAGGGGAAATTAAGTACAAAAATGTAACAAGTTGTCAGTCCTCTCTGACATAAAAAACATACAGATAATCATGGGTTCAGATAAATTATGATATGTGTCAGTGAACTTTAAAGAAAAAATCATCTTGTCCAATAACTCACTTGACTACACCTCTGGATTCCAAGGCCTTGTCACTTAATACTGGAAAATATACATGTTCTCAGCTGAATCTTTAGTTGATAGCCTGTTGAATGAACCTATTTTGTGGACAAATGTTTGATATTTACTGATGACCTAATGTAGTTTGGTGCTTCTGTGTTAAAACTGCTTTTACTACTTAACTGTGCTGGCAGTGAGAACACTGAATGCCTGTAAATCCCAGGAATGTGAAATAAATCGCTTGGGTAGGGAAAGAGCAGCGAAGAGCCAGAAAGCTCCTCTGTGATTCCTTAGGTGCTCCCTTCTTGCTTGTTACTGCCATGGGGAGTTCTGGATTCATTTTTGCTAGATCTTCCGGTTTTCCCAAGAACTAGAAATCATATGTGCATTGTCCCAATTTTTAAATATTGGCACTTAACTCAGAATGTCTGGGAGGATCCCCAAAACACATTGTGTCAGCCAAACAAAACATGTCTGGGAAATTTAAATTTATTCCTGGATATTTTGAGCAGTCTACAGTTTGCCAGAAACAGTACATGGAAAAACTCCTACCCCAGAGTGAGATTTGGTTATGATTCCATCACTCTTAATGTGTTTCCTTTCTTCATTTGCATCTCTGAAAATAGTACCCTCCTGAAGGCATCTGGAAAGAGGTGTGTACAAATGGCTAATGTGGGAGGAGGGAAACAAGTCAGACAGCTTTGGCACCTTGTTTAGAATAGAGAGCTCCCTGAGGTAACGAGTCCTGTTGGCAGATACCTAAGAAATCTCTTACCATCCTCCAAGTCTTGTATTTCTGCTATAGGACTCTATGCATTGTTTAATTTATCCTGAGGCCTGACAGATTTTTAACCAGTATTCTAAGTTTCAGGAACTGTTTCAACGTTATATATATATCCAAGGGTGATTGTATATCAATGGAAAGACAGAGAAGAGCACATCAGATAATATTAGCTTGCAACCTTGTTAATTTAGTTTGGGTGATTATTTTAAAGAGTTAAAAATATACTTATGTTAAAATTAGGTTTAAGAATGTCAGTATTCTTATTTAATTTTCTTGCATTATCTAAGAAGAATTCTTAAGTTTAGAATTAATTAGCTCTATTAGCTTTTGTAATAAATACC